>JBBBDQ010001416.1:0-212500 GCA_037127315.1 Ascarosepion bandense | reverse complement strand
GTCTTCGGCCATCCGCCACGGTAGGGATGGACTTATATTTTCAATTCTATTCTCTTTATTGTTAATAGCTTAAATGTTCTATGTTTACTGTGTGTTAATATTTACTATTTGATAATGGCTTATGTGAGCCGAAAGCTTAGACCTGATAAAAAAATTAACAATTTCTGTGATTTTTTGTCTTTCAACGACATCACCATCAAGTATATCAGACGGTATGAACGGATCCTACACAAAATTAATAGACAAAACTTGTCTATATTATTCAATGAAACCTTCATTAATGAAAAAATGCTGCCAAAATACACACACAATATATATATATATATATATATATATATATATATATATATATATATATATATATATAATGAGATGCTAGAAGTGTTTTGGTGCTTTTTTATTTTGCTAGCGTATAAACTACTTGGTTTTTAACAAAACTATTCTGACCAGACCTTAATTACATTTTTGGGAAAAGAATGCACAATATGTGAGAATCAGCAGTTTCAAACACTCGGTCACAATGACATGTGAATTTACACTTGTAGTACATCGACAGCTTCCGAACAGATTCGTCTGCTCATTTTCACTCACAAAGCTTGGATAATCCCGTGGTATTGGGTTCAGGCACTTTCCTAAAATGCCGCACATTAGGCTCGGTATCCCCATCACCTTTCCGTCAAATGCAGCATGCTGAGATTCAATCTAATGGTCTCATCTGAAGAAAACATAAATCGTGCAAGAAATCCAGTACCCTCTTGAAGTTTTTCGTGAAACTAATGGTGTCCAAATAGAGGTGAATTAAATTAGTTTAAAAATTTAAGATCTACTAATTAGAATGATTACCAATCTTCAAAAATGTCGTCGATGTAAATCTTGTTTTCGTCAACGCCGCACCCTGTCGAGTCACTTAACAAACCGTCGAATGATTTCGAGAAAATATCATTTTGTTTATGTGCGAATTTTAAGCATATTTCCTGATACAACATTTGGTCTTTTTATCTAATTTCTTTCTTAGTTGTCAACGAGTTACCAACTCCCGCTGTTGCTTTTCATTCCCTTATATTAGCTTCCAAGCTGACATTTAATTCTGGGTTCAAAAACATTACTTATCTGTTTTCATTTTCCTGATAACCGATTTATCTTACCGATTTTCATCTTGGGTTGACTTCTTTTAGATCCTAGAATGTCATGCAAATATTTTGACATTTCTCTCCCCTAGTCCCATTAAATCGGTTAGTGTTTGTTTTCGTGTTTCGTTGGTTTCATTTTTTCTCTCCCTAATAGGGTACAGGGCTTTACGCTTCGAGTGGCTTTTAAATGTTTAACACTTGTAAGGATATTTTCTCTTGTTGACTTGTAAAATCTTCGATAGCCCGAGAGAAGCGAGATAGTTTCTGTCGAGACACATGTCAAGGATATCGTGAGTTTAACGCATGTGCGTTGTGGTGCAGGGGATATCGAATTTGGAACGAGAAATCGTGGAGCAGAGTTCGAATTCCAGTTGAATTCCCTTCATTCACTGACGCGCAAATACCCTTGGGAAAGGTATTAAACTGTCTTTTCTGTAACAGGACAGATTTGGGTCTGTAGCCTTGGTGGCCAACCAGTCTACCACAGGAATGAATGGTAACCTACTGCGGGATAATCTTCTGCCCATGTCGCTTGGGTGATCATATCTCAAAAGTGATTGCACTTAACTGACAGACTGAGTTTCAAAATTCAACAATGATTCCTATTGACACTGTTAAGAACTTTTCATTCGGTGACGCTTTGAAAGAAAGACTGAGAGAGTTGAAAATGTGACTCATTACGTCTGCTGAGGCAAATATTTTCCGCTGGAATGAAGTGAATAAATTGCTTAGAAAAGTCATGCTAGATACTTATTTTGCCAGAATCCCTCTTATTAATAAGTTCCGGAAAGGGATATATATATATATATATATATATATATATATATATATATATATATATATCTCATTCGATGTACCAAGCGGTTTAGGCAAATGTAAACGGGTTGGTCAATCTAGTACGTAGACGTAAAGGACGGTACTCGTCGTATGCAGTGTCCTGAGAGGTAGGCGTAGACCAATAGTCGTAGACCTCAAGACGTAAATCTTTAGTCGAAGACCTGTAGATTTCTAGTCATATAGACGTATGGACGTAGAACTCTAGCTGTAGACCTATGGACGTAGACAACTGTATTTAACAAGCTTATGTAAATTGTTGGCAAGACAGGGATTCGGAGAAAGAGAAAAAGACAAAATACGCTAAGGGATAAAAGGAGCTAGAAAGGGCTAGAAAGGGCTGAGCGTTGTGGAAAGCTGCGATCGTCCACATTGTGAAAGGACACGGTACATAGGAAATCCGATAACAAATAGTCCACATTAAATGAACCATCACTTTCCTTTTCGTGGCCGCAGTGGCTCCCTCTTGTTGAAACTCCATATCAAGTGTGTTTCGCACGGATAGTCGCAAAAATTTCTCAAATGACTCGCTTCTGCTCACTAGTGATTGACACTGCTTTACAAATGACACTGATTTGTATCTTCAAAAAATTAAAAAAGAAAACATTACGATTTGTTTCTTAGCTCAGTTGTGAATTTTTCCATGGGCAAGTTCCTAATGTTACTCCAAACAAAAGGACAGGAAGGAGGCATACAGCAGAAATGGAAATTGATGTCTCCTTTCGCAGAGGTTATTCTAAATATCTAAACTTATTTATAAAAAAGTTTTTAGTCTCAGTCATGATACCATTTACTCAAGAGGACTTATTTAACCTTCAAAATTCAGTTTATGACGAAAGAAACTTATTTAATATCGATACCAGGAAATCAAAATTTGACTTACATCCATTCATTTTTCTTTCAGTCTACGGTTTCGCTTCAACTGGAAACAACAATTGCTTGTTAGCCTTTCATGCCAACGTCCAAAAGAATCTGAGCTTCAGGACCATTGATTAGTTTTAAAGCTTTCATTACACCCGAGCAACGCCGGGCTATACAGCTAGTTTACTATATTTGAAAATACAGACCTGTACCAAAGAAGAGAGACCACAACACTTGAGGACTACCAAAAGCGGCAATAACTAAAATGGATAGCACATAATAAAGATGTGACATTCCACACCCCAACAAATAAACGTAAAGAAGGAAACTGCCATCTATACTGGAAAGAGCAATAACAGCTATTGGACTGTCCGAAAAGTTTTTTTAAGAGAAAAGTTTTATAGATTTCGACCAGGAGTAACATTGGCAGCTCGCTCAATGAATATTGAACCTTTTCTTATAACTATATGGATAATATTACCATTGCCATATATTTAACGATAGCCAGTATACGTAAGTCTAATTTCTAGTAAAAAAAAATATCTTTTATTCACAGTATGAAAAGATTAAACATTAACCTAGAAAAAGCCTTTTGAAGTCAGTGAATACTGAATGTTTCCTTAAAAGGAAACGGTTAATATTGCCACGGCAGTGAGTGATGAGAAGAGATTCTTCAAGTTGATCTCGTTTACATGCGTCAAAATGACTGCTAGTTGCACTTATTTAAAGTCTCCGCTGGATCCGACTTAATATCAAGATACCCTAGTGAGACTAGAAATCTTAACAATCATCAACATTAGAAATGTTTTTGTTATAACGTCCTCCTTTCGAAGGTAATTTATTTCTAACTTCTCCAAATAATAAAATAACTAATTACAAATCAAAGTTTATTTAGTTATAGTTATAAATCACTCATTTTGTAAAACCAAACAGATTATTTGGAGTTTGTATTTTTCATTATTGCCTTGTTTTTTTTTAGTAATTTCTCTTGTATTATTATTTGTTTCAAGATCCTTGTAATTATCGCTTATTGTTTTTTTTTCTTATAAGTTTATTTTCAAAATCTGAAAATAAAAATCTTTTTCTATGTGCCTTGTACTTTCAGGACGTAGGCGATCATGGTTTCAACGTTTCCATATCCCTGCTGGCTCTGCATGCTTTCTTCTGTTACACAATGTAACTCCATCTCTGTTCACATGCTTAGGAACGTCAAGTATGTTACGTGCTCCTTGCCCTGTATCTCTTTACTTCTATCTGGCCTGTTACTATCGAATTCTCCAAGCCCTCCTTCCTCATCGCTGTCTTTTCCTGATGCTCAGTAATAATCTCCTTTTCGTTTCCAACCCCATCATTGCTTACATGCTCGATCCATGATATCCGCTGCATTCTTCTATAGAACCACATTTCTCTTGCTTCAATTTTTCCTTCATCTTTGATGATATTGTCCAACATACACTGCCATATTGAAGAACACCTAAACTTATTTTATAAATGGAACTTTGTGTATGTGTGTGTGTGTCCGTTACCTATAGATTCTGAAAGGCTGAACCGATGTTTTTGAAAATTTACACAGTTGTACTATAAGCATATGCCAGTGTTCTTAGCTAGGTTTTGTGTCGAGGTACCCCCGATAAATATCGAAAATTGATAATCGAAAAAATCGGGTTATAGAACGAGTGGTCTGATTTTAATCAAATTTGATACACTCATAGACAAAGACATAAGAAACGATATTCAGAAGTTTCATGATTGCAGTTCTTAGAATAGTGCAGAAAATTTGATATCGATACCAGGAAATCAAAATTTGACTTGCATCCATTCATTTTTCTTTTAGTCTACGGTTTTGCTTTAACTGGAAACAACAATTGAACAACGATGACCATGGTATGCTATTAATGTTGGAAATGTGTCTCATTGTTCCCAAATTTTCTTTGTCATTTTTTCTTTGTCATTTTTACTGCACTTTCTTCTTCCCATTTGCTTGATGATAATGTAGACTTGATGTTATATGTTTAAATCCATATCGGTCTGAAAAATCTTAGAAAGTGTAACTTGAGAATTTGTTTCCCATTGCCACTAATAAGTTCAATAGGATTTCCCAACCGAGAAGAAATGTTTTATCTTCTCTATAACGCATTCACTTGTAATTGAATTAAGCTTTGCCATTTCTATAAAACTTGAGAAATAATCTATTGGTGCAATATATTAGGATCCTTGTTAAGTGAAAATGTCTACAAATTCATTGCCATCAAGTTTGAGGAAGTGGTGTTAGTTTTAATTTTTCCTTTTTATTTGTTGAACAGTGTATGTTGCAAAATAAACATTTCTTTTTAGATACTCCTCCAACTTTTGAGATAGTTTAAGTCACAATATCGATTCTTGTCTTTCTGTCTCTGTCTCTCTCTCTCAGTTCTAGGTATCCATTATGAAGTTTCTTTAATATTTCTGGTTTACCTTTTTCAAGTTTGACAATTCTATCCTAAAACCACTGAATATTGTCACAAACTGACAATTCTTTTGATTTTATAAAATATAGTCTTTTACATTTTTTTTGTTCTTCTTTCTTTGTGTTTCCATCCATTTAGTATGAGATAACTTTTTTTGAATATTATGGTGTTCTTTTGAGTGGCTATATTTATTCCATTTAATTTCTTGTCAAATGCTGGTTCTAGTCATTCAGTCTGTGTATATGTTGTGGGCTGTTTGGGCCAGAAAGAAAGACACGGAAGCAAGAAGGTAGGTTTAACAAGTGATTTAGAATAACGGAAAATATATACAAAATAAGTGTTAGTAGTCGGCAAATAGAAGTGTACATCCGAATTGTATAGTTACACTGCCTCACGACCTCCTCGACTGCCTCTTGACTGCGTTTCCGAAAATCACGCGTTAGTATTTATTAACGAAGGAAGAGTCCATTTCTATAGGGTATCATAACAGTGTACGCCCACATCTTTGCTGGTATCACAATCAGTATCAAATAAAGGACTTATTGATCGTGTATCAGTAACATCTAGTAACTTCATAGGGGCATTTACTGCTGATGGGCTACATCATTTTAGTTTCATCAAAAGTCTTTGACAATGTAATATGTTATTGTACAGATTATGTTTGTTTATGAACGGTATAAGTAGTTTAGGGTTCATTAACAGCTTAAAGGATTCAAGTCCTGCGTTATATCTGCCAAACTTCTCACATGCTCATATACAGCTCATATACTCATTCTCAATTTCTGTGTCGTCAGGCAACTGCTATTATTTTAAAATTTCCATCTATTTCTTGAAACAAAGCTATCCGTGTAACTATAGCTTCTAGTAACAGAGCTAATTTCTGAAGGTCTGGTTAGATCATAGTGTTGTATACTGCCTGGTACTTGATCTCGACGAACAACGATGACACTCGTCATGACAGACAACGAGGAACACGAACACGTATACATAAAAATATAAACATATTTTCATTTTTCGACGGTTGATGGCTGCATGGAGAGTAGCTAGAGAGATATTGAGCACACGCAGAGGCCGTCGAGTAGTTTTCTCTCACTCTCTGCGCTCTCTTCTTTTCTCCACTGCCTTTTCTTTCTTCGGTCAAAAATTCAATATTCAAAATTCGCCTAATTGACATCATCTATGGCCAGATGAATCTGTCAATCATCTTCGTCGGCTATCATCTTTCAAGCCTTTGTCGTTAATTGGATTTTCTGTCTTTGATATCAATCATATCTTTTTCAGGCTATTGCTTTTGTTTTTGTCTTTTGATGTTGCTCCCCCTCACCACCATCCAAGGCAGTAATACATTTGTCAGTCAGATATTTGCCGGGTCAATGTAATATATTACACTCCTGGCCATTTCATATTTTTCTTAAATGTTCACATATGAACATTTTAAGTACATATCTCCTCCACCCACATCAATTGTACTAAAACATATAGATATTTTAACATGCAAAAAGTGTATTCCCTTTTTTTTTAATTTTTAAAAATATGTTCATCGCATCTCTCTCTTTCTGGCTACTACACTGCATGAGCACATAAAATCAATCAGTAATACAGAAGAATACATGCAAAAATAAGTAATACAAAATTATCAATATCGAAGGTGATACTCTCTCCACCTCTCTACTTCCTACAACTGTGCGCCTGTTTCGGCCTTATTGATTCCATGCAAAGAGACACTTTCCGCAATGTATGCTCTAAATAAGTCTCGTAAGTAAGACATATTAATGAATCAGGCCAGATTGGAGTAGATAGACTTAATTGGAGTAGATAGACTAAACTATCGACCGGTTCACACTCAACCCACGTCTATTGAACAGGTGAAGAGGCTTATCCCTTATTCCCTGTTTAGGATATGGTTTCCGGCTTTCTCTTTTCCAATCTTTTCACTGTTTTCTTTTTTTTAAATTTTTTTCAATTGGAGTAGATAGACTAAACTATCGCCCGGTTCACACTCAACCCACGTCTATTGAACAGGTGAAGAGGCTTATCCCTTGTTCCCTGTTTAGGATATGGTTTTCGGCTTTCTTTTTTCCAATCTTTTCACTCTTTTCTTTTTTTTAAATTTTTTTCAATTGGAGTAGATAGACTAAACTATCGCCCGGTTCACACTCCACCCACGTCTATTGAACAGGTGAAGAGGCTTATCCCTTGTTCCCTGTTTAGGACATGGTTTCCGGCTTTCTCTTTTCCAATCTTTTTACTCTTACGTAGCCCCCTACGCTTCAGTGGC
The DNA here is from genome assembly GCA_037127315.1 of Ascarosepion bandense. NCBI lineage: Eukaryota > Metazoa > Mollusca > Cephalopoda > Sepiida > Sepiidae > Ascarosepion > Ascarosepion bandense. The sequence goes on along the minus strand of JBBBDQ010001416.1, from coordinate 204,950 downwards.
GTTACCCCCTTGCTCGGGGTGATATGATTAAAAAAAAAAAAAACAATATTTTCAATAAAAAAAATTATTTTGTTTTAACTTCCACTGAGTATGTCATCCGTCTATACATTCTGAGACGCGTTGGGCTCTTCGACGTGACGTAATTATTAGCGCTAGAACAACTACGACTAAGCAGTGAGCCTGATACTCACTAGGTGCTCCATTTTTGGGCCTTATGCCACGTCTATACTGCACTTAGAAAATCACCATTTTGATATGTGTGATTACATAATTCATAACCCCAAGAGAATTTATGCACATATTTTTGCCATAGTCTAAATTTTTCTGCACGTTTCAGACACTAATCATATACATAACTGACATAAGCATCTTTTGCCACGGCAATATTCCCCACCTTTTCAGTTGGTCATTAACTCTGTTTTCTTTTTTAGAACACGCACTTTTTCTGTAATATTTTATTCCGCGTTGTAAAATACCTGTAGACATCTCGACGTACAACTATACGATCATAGGCGGTAACCACATCCGTAATTTACAAAATGACATCGGGAAAATGACCTTCGACTCAAACCATGCGTACCCCTGTTCGAGTTTAAAGTCACACATGTAATTTCCTTAAATTATAACCATACTATGTTTGAGCACAGAAATCTGCCATTATCTGCAGTATATGATATTCAAAGTCTGACCGAGAAAACGACAATAAAAAAAGAACGAAGAAAAATTACCTAAAAGCCTCATCCTATCTGTTGATGATGGGCGTGCATTTTGCTTAGAAGATTAATCGTATCACCTACAATTTTAATTAGCTTAGTCTTTTTAGACCGGTCACAGTCTAAATACTATTTAAGTTAATGTTTACCACATAGATTGCAACTTCTGCATACATTGTTACAAGGAAGCTAATCTAACTATTAATAGCAAGCGCTCCTCATTCTTCCTGGAGTATTTTCTTTAACCTATTTGACAGGCTAGCAGCCAGCGAATGTCCAACTTTCTTTTCTTATGGTGGTTCTGATATTACTCCAATTCACCGACCCCAGTCTCTACATCCTTAGACTTACTAAAGGAATTATCTATTGCAGCTTTTCTCGCGTTTTTATGTTATTCATAACAAAGCGGCGATAGTATGAGGTTATTGCAATGAGGGCCCTCACCTGTCTAACATTAGCTGTAGTTGAAACTAACCTTAATAAATAAAAGAGGTCGAAAATGTTTCTTCACTTTGCATAGTTTAATTTTTCCCCTGTCAACTTTATTTTCCCCGTCAGCTTCATTTCCTTCGCTAACCTTGCTTAATGTGTTCAAACAAGCCAAATCTCTAAACATTTTTTTATAATAAGCACTAGAACATAGTACACAAAATGTAAAACGAAAATTCATCTACCTTTCCTTGATGTCATTTGTTACCACGATCATCCAGCATTTTCGCAGATGGCAACCAATATGTTAAAAAAAAAATCAGCAAGTCACTGCGTATGAAATCGTCTATGTTATATATTACCGGGTTGCCAACGATCATCTTGTCATCAACGACGGGGGCAGGAAGTGTGACCGGAGAGCTTTCGGGAGTTCTCTCTCTCTCTCTTATTCTCTCTCTTTTTCTCTCTCTGTGTTCCCTTTTCCTCTCTACTCGGCCAGAAATCTCAAACATATATAACCCCAAAATTCTTACGCATTTTTGTTTTGTCGCTTCATTGTCGTTCTCTATGGCCAGATATATCTGTCAATCATTTTTGCCGGTTGTTGTTGCATGTGTCTTATGCTTTTGATGTCAATCATATCTTTGTCGGCTATTGCCTGTGTTTCTGTCTTTGATATTGTGCCCCGTCACCACCATTCATGGACGGAATATATTTTTGTCAATCATATATTTGCTGGGTCAAGTTAATATATTACAATCGTAGGATAAAATTGGTGCTTGAATTAGTAATTTATTAATTCTTTTAAAAGAATTCTCTTGTGAGTAATCGCACATAAATACAATATCTCTTTTCAATAATTCCATTACTGGTTTTATTGTTTCAGACAAGTTCGTTAAAAATTTGTCTAAGTGTCTGACAATGCTGATTATACGACGTAATTTAGTTAACTTTGCAGATGCAAGCAACATCTGTAAGGCTTTTAGCCTTTCTTGCTGGGTTAAATTTCATCTCCAGAAATTATGTTTTTTTTTCATCATTTCACCCTAATCAAGGCATTCCACTGCCACTATTGCGCATGGGGCTACATAGGGGAAGGTAAAGAGGAGGAGTGGTTAGATGTAGGAAATGTCAGAAGGAAGGTGATACACGGGTAAGGATACCGAGGATGAGGGTTGGGCAGATGGGAAGAGTGTTTGAAAGAATGGGAGCGAGTTAGTGTGTTAGGAGGTGTCTATTGACCTTACATTTAAACTCCTGGAGATTGTAGCCGTCGGGGAAGCAATCATGTGGTAGGGAATTCCGCAGTCGGGAAGTGCGAGGAAAGAAACTGTTGGAGTAGAAGTTGCGGTTGCATTTTATCGGTTTCACTGTAAAAGGGTGGGATCTAGTTGCTAATCTAGTTTCTCGTGCAAATTCGTATTTAGGGGGCAGCAATGATCTAAGTTCATTGGAGCAGAAGCCGTGAAAGTATTTATAGAAGAGACACAGGTAAGCCACGCCGCGCCAATGAGAGAGAGACTGCAGGCGGTCTGCCAAGTCGGTATCTATCATATTACTGACCCTCCGCTGTACCTTGTCGAGAATCCCGAGGAGAATAGCAGGGGCGCCCGACCAGATATGGCAGCAGTATTCAATCCAAAATATTCTAGTCGTACCTTTTTGAATTCAAACTTTTCTTTATTAAGCTTGAGAATGGCTTTTTATAATGTTTTACTAACAGATTTTAATCTTTCGTCATGTTCGTCTGTAGTTCTACTATAAATTAGAACATGAGTGATAGTTGTCTCGACTTCTTGAATATCTTTTAATAATTTTGGCACTTTGAAAGATTTCCGGAGCTGATATTATACCAAAAAGTAATCTTTTGAAACAATATCTTCCAAATAGAGTAATGAAAGTTGTGAGTAGATAGCTTTCTTTACTTAACGGAATTTAGTAGAATCTACTGGCAGCACCCAGTTCAGAAAAATGTTACCTTTATTTAATTTAGACGAAATGACATCTAATTCTTGTAATATTCCTTACTGCTAGATTCAGTTTCTTTAATATACATATATTCGAACTTTCCGGTTGTTTTTATTACGGTACTTGATGTAATGAATATGCATACACCTTGGTTCCCTTTCACATTAATATGGTTGGCCATCAATACAGACTAAGGCGAAGACGCCTAGGAATTCGCCTGTTGAAAAGCCTATTAACTACGCCTATTGCATAAGCCTACGCCTAAGCATACGGCATACAACTACAACGAGTACCGGTCCATTACGTCTACTTGCTAGATTGTCCTACCCGGTTACTTTTGCCAAAACCACTTAGCTACTTCGAATAATATCTATATCCCTTTCCGGGACATATCAGTATTATAGGCACAGAAGAATCAGTTGATTCTGTAATCGTTTCAATAATGCCATGATGCTCAAGACTATTCAGTTCTTCCTTCACCTTTAGCAAAATTGGGAATGAGACACTCTTAGCTGTTGCAACACAGTAGAGTGAACCTTTTTGTTCAGAACTATTCACACCCTATTTCACTGGGTCTCCATTCATACATCCTATCTACACAGGGTCTCCATTCATACACCCTATCTTCACTGGGTCTCCATTCATACACCCTATATTCACTGGGTCTCGATTTATACACCCTATCTTCACTGGATATCCATTCATATACACGATCTTCACTGGGCCTCCATTCATACACCCTATTTCACTGGGTCTCCGTTCATACACCCTATCTTCATTGCGTCTCCATTCATACAACCTATCTTCATTGGGTCTCCATTCATACAACCTATCTTCACCGCGTCGCCATTCATACACCCTATCTTCACCGGGTCCCCATTCATACACCCTATCTTCACCGAGTCCCCATTCATACACCCTATCTTCACCGAGTCCCCATTCATACACCTTATCTTCACCGAGTCCCCATTCATATACCCTATCTTCACCGGGTTCCCATTCATACACCCTATCTTCACTGGATCTCCATTCATATACACGATCTTCACTGGGCCTCCATTCATACACCCTATTTCACTGGGTCTCCGTTCATACACCCTATCTTCATTGGGTCTCCATTCATACAACCTATCTTCACCGAGTCCCCATTCATATACCCTATCTTCACCGGGTCTCCATTCATACAACTTATCTTCACCGGGTCTCCATTCATACACCCTATCTTCACCGGGTTCCCATTCATACACCTTATCTTCACCGAGTCCCCATTCATATACCCTATCTTCACGGGGTCTCCATTCATACACCCTATCTTCACCGGGTCTCCATTCATACAACTTATCTTCACCGGGTCTCCATTCATACACCCTATCTTCATTGGGTCTCCATTCATACACCCTATCTTCACCGCGTCGCCATTCATACACCCTATCTTCACCGGGTCTCCATTCATACACCCTATCTTCACCGGGTTCCCATTCATACACCCTATCTTCACCGGGTCTCCATTCATACAACTTATCTTCACCGGGTCTCCATTCATACACCCTATCTTCATTGGGTCTCCATTCATACACCCTATCTTCACCGCGTCGCCATTCATACACCCTATCTTCACCGGGTCTCCATTCATACACCCTATCTTCACCGGGTTCCCATTCATACACCCTATCTTCACCGGGTCTCCATTCATACACCCTATCTTCATTGGGTCTCCATTCATACACCCTATCTTCACCGCGTCGCCATTCATACACCCTATCTTCACCGGGTCCCCATTCATACACCCTATCTTCACCGAGTCCCCATTCATACACCTTATCTTCACCGAGTCCCCATTCATATACCCTATCTTCACCGGGTCTCCATTCATACAACTTATCTTCACCGGGTCTCCATTCATACACCCTATCTTCACCGGGTTCCCATTCATACACCTTATCTTCACCGAGTCCCCATTCATATACCCTATCTTCACCGGGTCTCCATTCATACAACTTATCTTCACCGGGTCTCCATTCATACACCCTATCTTCACCGGGTCTCCATTCATACACCCTATCTTCACTGGGTCTCCATTCATACACCCTATCTTCACTGGGTCTCCATTCATACACCCTATCTTCACCGGGTCTCCATTCATACACCCTATCTTCACCGGGTCCCCACTCATACACCTTATCTTCACCGAGTCCCCATTCATATACCCTATCTTCACCGGGTCTCCATTCATACAACTTATCTTCACCGGGTCTCCATTCATACACCCTATCTTCACCGGGTTCCCATTCATACACCTTATCTTCACCGAGTCCCCATTCATATACCCTATCTTCACCGGGTCTCCATTCATACATCCTATCTTCACCGGGTCTCCATTCATACACCCTATCTTCACCGGGTCTCCATTCATACACCCTATCTTCACCGGGTCTCCATTCATACACCCTATCTTCACTGGGTCTCCATTCATACACCCTATCTTCACTGGGTCTCCATTCATACACCCTATCTTCACTGGGTCTCCATTCATACACCCTATATTCACTGGGTCTCCATTCATACACCCTTCGGATTCAAATGAAGTTTCCTGTTCTATTTTGTCTAAACGTTTCACTAAATTTTTTTTTTACAGCAGCCGTCTCTTCTGCTATACAGCTTCTTTTCTAGCCCTTCCCGCCTGTGGAACTCCCTTTCTGTATACTTACTTCTCTGACGGCTACAATCTCTAAGAATTTAGATGCAACGTCAATTTCCATCTCCTGTCCACTTGACTCCAGCCTTCCCTCGTCCTTTCTCCAGCACCTCGTGTATCTTGTCCTTTTCGTTTCTCACTCTACCCTTGCAACTGTCTTCACACTTGTATACCCATCCTTTACTCACCTTTTCTCCGACACCCCTTGTATCTGGTTCATCTTTCTCTTCGCTCTCCTCCTGCTTAAACTTTCACTTTTCTCTTATATAACCTGCTAGGGGCGAAACGATTAAAAAAAACTTAAAATAAATAGTCGAGACGATAAGTTCTCTCTATTTACACATTCAATGACATATATCTCCAAATAATATTCGCCTTTACCTTCTGCTGTAATGGTATTAAATTTAACAATGCATTAGACTAATCCACCTGGACTTGTGAAGATACAAGTAGTTGATTTTAATATAGATTTTTGCTCTCATATTTTTCAAAGTTTCGGCTGAGATAATGTTTATATCAGCGCCTGTATCGATTTTAAATTTCACCACTCGTTTACAAATTTTGATACCACGGATCATTTATATTGGTTTCTGTCAGCTCTCCTAGGATATGTTTTTTCTTCATTTACTGCCTGTATCATATTAGTTTTAGTTCTGCTGGCTACAGCAAAATAATTCATTTTTCGGCATTTCTTGCAGCGTTTCCCTTTTGCTGGACAGTTTTTAAATCAGTTTTTTTTATTAAATCTATGGTAATTACTGTTGTTGTTTCCACATGTTTTTAATTTTGTATCTCGGAGGTTTGTCTGAGTCATTAGTTTGTGAACATTTTTTTTCGTGTGGTTTTCTTCCATTTGAGATTGTATTTTCTCACTGCTCCTGGCCTTCTTCGTAGTTTTCCCGAGTTTCAAATCACGAATTAATTCTGTAGTCCTATTACAAGACGCTCTCTGATTTGGTTGTTTTTCCTCTGAAAACTGACATGTTTCTGCTAATTCGTGCAACAGTGATTTTCTAAGCGCAGGGTAGATGTGGCACAAGGCCGAATGTATAGGACACCCGGTGAGAATCGAACTCACTACTTAGTTATAATGATTCTAGCGAGACAAGCTTACTAATCCTTACACCGCCCTGCGAATTCGTGCAATGCGGGAATACATATTTCCACTGGTACTCCTGATAATCAAAATCGAAGAAAATGTTTTGCTCTTTCATTAATTATATTTCTTTTTGGCATGAAGTAGGTACTGATTTTTTTCCAAAACTGAGTCGTATACATTTACGTCTTCTCGTAGTGTGAAAGAAAATGTCCGAAATATATTTTCCTCTTCGCTTCCCATATTAATGTATAGGGGGTTATCCGTTCTAGTGAAACGTAGTTGTATATTGAAACAGATTAACTGAATTGGCCTCGTTAGTAGATATCCCACTATAAGTTATAGAAGGGGTTATAAAACAAGAAAATCAACTTGAGTATAGAAACATTTATATATACACAGATATCAATTAAAGTAATGTCTTTAGGATAGGTTCAAAAGACGTTAAAATGTTCATAGCAATAAATGCTGAAAAGTGAGTTTGTGCGTATGTATGTGGGAGCGTTTGTCAGTTAAGAATGTCTTTGATGTATCCGCTCCTTTGGTCGGGTAAGTAGATCAGGAGACAGCGAAGAAGAAGGTGAGGTGGAAAGGTGAGGCGAGCATAGTGGATCGCTCGACGAGGTCAAGGGATGTGCTAATTACGCTTGTACTTTCTCAACTTGGGTGATGCTTTCTGTCTCGGCTTTTTATTTCGTCTTTGTGAGTCCCAGCAGATCATTTGGGAATTCACACCTGTATTTAATTCTGGGCTTCCCATTGGATGGTAAATAAAATTCGCGTAGGCTCGCTAACTGGAATTTGATATTTGATTAATTTTTGGTTTTCTGTCGGAAAATATGCGCGGAGCCGGATGCGCAAAGACCAGTTTTGGTCATTTGCTTTCTGCTCTTGAGAGTACAAACATCCGGCCCCTCGCTTTGCTTGGCATCACTCCAAATATAGCGATTTGAGTTGTATTATGTTTTTCGAGAGTTTCGATGCTTCTCGAAAGTATTGAAATCTCTGCGACCAATTCTGCCAAAATGTCTCGGGTGTAGTTAATTCGAACATTTTTCCTTTTTAAATATTTTTTCGATTTAGGTTCTGTTCTTCTATAAAATAATTTTCTTCTTTTAGAAGGATTGTTTATCTGACACTATGTTCCATTGGGCTTAGGGTAGAAAGATATATCATGTTGGACTGGCTGTTGTAAAGTCGTAGCAACTCAAACACGATACGACACGTAGTCAACTTAACTCATTTATTTAAACGCCTCGCTGGATCCATCTTGAAATTAGTATTCTCTAGTGGGACCGGAAGTTCTTGTAGTCATCATTATCATTATTGATGTCGCTATAACAATTGTCATCATCATGTATCTGATGATAGACAGCATACATAAGTCGATTTTATGGTGGAAAATGTTGTTTATTCACGGTAAGAAAAGATTAAACTTTGTCTCAGAAGAACCATTAAAATTTGCGTTCAAGGAAAGACATATGTCTTTTCTCTTGTCAGATGACTTATTCTTGCATTGTTATTCACAGTTTATCAGTTAATCAGTGCTGAGTCCAGTCAGTACATAGATGTCAGCCTGCTTGGGAATACTAGAAATAACTAATATTACCATTACTATATTCAACTTAAACTGTACGTTAGTAGCAATAGAAGAAATTATTATTTTCGGAAAAAAATCCTACACAGGTGTACTGAAAAGTTCTCACACGAAATCAGAAATGATACCACTAAAGAATTGTTTTTGGACTGAATTTCTGGCCTGTCTGTGGTTGAGAATTTTTTAGCCTCTAGTACACACACACACACACACACACACACACACACACACACACACACACACACACACACACAAGCAGACAGAAAAGAGAGAGAGATGCATAGAAAAGAATCTCGTTTATATGATCAACTATGTGCCTTGTGGTGCAGTGGATATCGACTCGGAACGATAAATAGGGGAGCCGAGTTCGAATTCCAGATGAATGCTTTGTAATCACTTACGCACAAATACCCTCTTCCCTCCAGTTATGGGTTAAATAATAGGACAGATCGAGTTATTTAGACTTCTCTGGCAAACACTCTACAATGGCAACCTACTGCGGGATAATCTTCAGCAGAATCAGTCATGTGTCTTGCGAGAGATGATCGCCCAAAGTGTGTATGACGTATGGCACTCAACTGACTATAAGAAGAGAGGAAGAGTGTATGTGTTTGAGAGTAAGACAGAGAAAGAGAGAGATATAAGAAAGGAAGAAAGAGAGAGGGAGAAAAAAAAGAAATAAAGGATTCAGAAATGAGTGAGGGGACAGAGAGGAAAGTGTGAGAAACTTAAAGAAGTCAAATCAGTTATAAAGAGAAAGATGAGAGGAATTTTAAGAGGAGACAAATTTAAACAAGGTGCAAATACAAACCAGAAATGGCATGAAACGTAAAAGAAAGAAAAAGAAAGAAAAAGAAAGGAAAAGTAAGAAATTTTTAAAATGAAAAACGGTTGCAAGAAGATATAAGAGGAATGGCCGACTGATCGAACGATGAAAATCAATGGATAAATAAATCATAAAAAAATGAAAAAAACAAACGACAATAAATGTTAAACAATAATGAAAACACTATAACAAAGGAAACAAACGAAAGAGAGTAAAATGTAATGAATAGAACGAGAAGTGAAAGAAAATAAAGTGATTATTTATGAAGAAATGAATGAAATCGAAGTGAGAAGAAAAAAACATGACAGGAAAATTAAAAGATTAGTAAAGCAACAAAAGAAAAAGAGAATAAGAAAAAGAAAAAAAAGAGAATAAAAAGAAAGACAAAAGAATGAAAAAGGAAGACAGAATGGCAAAAGAAGAAAAAATTAAACGAGAATATGAAAGAAAGAAATGAATATAGAATTGGAGAGAAAGAAAAATTAAAAAAGTGAAGAGGAAAATAAAAATGACATAAGAAGAAAAAAATCACAAAAAATTAAAGAAAGAAAGAAAGTATTAAAAAAAAGATAAAGATAGAAAGAATAGAATAAATAAAAAAAGAGTAAAAATGTAAATGAAAGGAGAAGAAAAGACAAGAGAAAATGCTAAAAATGAATGACGAAAAACAAAATTAAGAAATGAAAAAGAAATGAAGCAAAGAAGAAAACGATGACATAAAAGCTGAAAAAATGAAAGAAAGTAATGGCAACAGAGGAAAACGAAATGAAAGAAGAAAGAAAGAAAGAAAAGGAGAAAGAAATAAACCAGTAGAGAAGAGAAAGAAATAACGAAATAAAGGGAAAGTAAGAAAAAGTAAGAAAGAAAAAAAAGGAATAAAATAAAGAAAAAACAAGATTAAATAGTCACAAAAAAAGATGATAAATTAACGAAAGTAAATACAAAAAAACAATATAAACAAATATAAAGCCTGCACTGTAACCACAAAAATAAAAAAAAGTAACGAAAACACAAGGAAAATCTAAGAAAACAAAACTATACAAAAAAGAAGGAATGTATTGAAAGAAAATTAAAAGTTGGCAGTCGGCTACAAAATCAGTAACCAAAAAAAAAAAAATATAACAAAACAAAAACTATCGTCTGCTCTTCTCATTTGATAGATGGACTATATATCTTGAGCGTAATTTTGTATACAACCGAGAACAAAGCCTGTCATAGGAATTTGCAGAATGACGGATGACTTTAATTAGTTTAAACTAATATTGATGCCAAAGAATATTTTTTCTTAATTTTTGAGCCCAGGTCGTCTGTTCTTTCAATAACAGAATGTTAGCTGTTTATTTACGGATATTAAGGTTGAAACTTTCTCCAATATAGCAATGTTCTGTATATCTGATATGAAAAAGGTGACAAAACCTGTTGTGTGTCTTTTGGTTAAAAAATGTAAAGAAAAATTATCTAAATAATCATTTTGATTTAATTTAAAATAAATAGAATATTTAATAAATTAACATAAACTATAATTAAATAAATAATATTATTAAATAACATTATCAAATAATAATTATTATCGCTCGTTTCACACTTCTTCCCAGTCTATTAAACAGATGTAGAGGATTGTCACTTGTTCTCTGTTTAGGATCGGGTTTCTGGTTCCTTCTATAATATTTTCATTTTTTTAAGCTCCCAATAGTACCTAGCGTCTAAGTGGCATTTTTGTTTTCCTTAGGGCAAATTGATTTAATAAAAACACACACAGATAAATATCTTGTCTGGTGTTCCTTCTGTATATTTTGAAACTTTTGACAAGAAAATTGTCTTTAATTTAATCTATCCTGATTAGGCATCTCGACATCAGCTCATTTCTCACTGATGTGACGCGATTTTTCTCTGTCTTTTCTCTAAATATTTTATGTCAACTCTTCTAATGAGGTTTTTTTTAAGGAATACAGGAGGTTTTGATAAACAATCGTATTGAAATTCAGAGAATATAAACCATGGAAAGGCATGGCCAAAACAATAATAATAATTCGAGAATATAAAAATGTGTCTGTGAAAAGAGCGATGACGCAATCGACCGAGACAGAGAAGAAACAGAGACAGCAAGGCCTCGGCGAGCACGCAGGGATCATTATTTTATAAAAAACTAATGATCGACAATACAACTATTCTACACCAAGAAAACAACAAAAGCAAACTACAGATTCTCGATGCAATATTCATTAAAACACATTAGCCGTCAATTAATAGAATCAGCAATGAATACTGTAGTTATGTTCTAAAATGTTTGTAAAAAGAACAGTTTTTTAATGTTTTAACACGTGCATGACCATGACATTATAACATATAAAAAAATCCATTTTGGATAATTTTCACCTTCTAATGAACGCTAGTAATTTGTCAACCGTTAAATTTGAAGCAGGAAAAATATACAGTAGTTTTTAGCAACACAGTTACATTTGTTACCATAACTCACACCCCTAAAGATGACATCGGAAAGAGGTTGGAAGTACTTGGTTACCTTACGAAATGAGTGAAAATAACATGTGAACGTTACAGCTCATTTCTGACATCTTTTGATTGTAATACGCGAAAGATTATCGGTGAGTATGAACGGATTTTATGAAACATAAGCAAACATATTGTTTGCAATTTATTTAATCTGACATGTTTCAAATAATATATATATATATATATATATATATATATACTTACTGTGGTCTTTACTTCAACCATGTTGCAAATAATTTGGTATAATCAATAATTTGAACAAGGCCAATATTCTCAAACCCTGAGCTCTGATGACTTGTGATTTTATGCTAGCGCTACTATTAATAGCTTTACGAAAGTTTTGTCTACACAATTCCACTCATAAGGCTTAAGTTAATCTGTGTTATAGATTTCAGACATCCCCACCCCCACCCCCCAAAATATAGTAAGTTTGATAAATTAATAATAATGTTATTATTAATAATAATATCAAATTGATAATGTTAAATAAAAGCTACTAATTACATCAGGATAAAAAAAAGCTATTGTTTTTATTATTTGTTAAACAGTGTTCACATACAGTGAATAGTGAGTCATTTTTGCTTATTCTGAAAACAATTTGAATCCATTGAAGCATGACACAGCAAACACCTAAGGTTGATATTGTTCATTTATTTTTTTAAAACACATTGCAAATTACAACAGCTATGTATTTTTGAATCATAATAATTTCTTATTCTCATAAACACATAACTTTAAAAGCTAGGAATTAAAAAAAAAGAAAAAAAAGAACAATTGCATTAACTCAATTTTTGTAGGCAGAAAATTGGATAATGTAAAATAAGTAACACCAAATCACCCATAACTGGAAGCACAAAACCAGTGGCTATCTAGAGATTCAAGGTAAAAAATTTATGGACCAAACCAACAGGAATCACTTTTAGCCACTATTAAGTGTCAGAAGATGTCACATTTTGGCGGCCATGTCACACAGCATAACAGCAGCCTATGCAAGATCATCATGCAAGGTACTTATGTTTTTAACATGACAAAATAAAATGGTTATGGAAAAATGATACACTTGCCGAGTATTGGAAATAACTAAAGAATTTATTAGTGTGGAAACATGAGTACAGCGAACAGTTGTAGATGTTGAACCACCGTATGTTTATAGAGAGCGTGGCAAATCTCAGCCTGCCATGTTTGCTTGCCTCTCTCTCTATATATATATAAAGGAAATGTAGTCTAGACAGGGGTTTTGATTGACTGACACACTTGCCGTTAAGATTTAAAAAAAAATCATGTATTCCCAAAAATATAAACTTCTTTTCAAATTTAAAATGAATCTCTATTCTAATTAGTTAAATTGAACACATACATTTTTCTGTCTTCTCATATCTATAAATTACAAATGTATTGCTTCTTATATTCAAATGAAAATCATTTTGACAACAATGAGCTAACATTGCCTAATGACGAAGTAAAAATATCGAAAACAATTCTGTGTCGCAATGTAATCTATATTAATTTTAAATAAAAAAATAAAATAAAAAAATAAAATTAAATAAAAAAATAAAAAACAAATTTAATTCGATTTCAGATTATTAGCATTTTTATTTATTTTTTCTATTTCTGTAATTTAATGCTTAATTTAAAATGTAAATGAATATTTTTAAATGTAAAATATTGCATAGCGTTCTATCTCCGCTCTGTTTCTCTGTTTCTTTGGCTCTCTTAAATCTAAGGGACGTTCGAAGTTCTCCAAGAAAGACAGTAAACGTTTGTCTTTGAGAAATTACCAAAAATCAAATAAAATTTCCTTTTTTTGTCGGTCTCCTGGAAACGAAATTGTTTCTTTTAGTTTTGCAGACGTTATCTTTTGCTTAGGTACCTCCAGCGATCTTTAGATAACTAAATTTAAATTTAAATTTAAAGAATAAATAAGTTAATCTTTTTAATAAGCTTTTAAATTAGCTTTAATTGAAAGCCAAGAGATTACATTTAGTAATTCTAGTAAGCAAAATACACTGGTGTATTTTAAACCGAAAGTATATTGATTGGAATCAAACATATTTTGGATAAAAGAAAATCAAATTTTGGCGCCATTTTTGATTGATCGACACATTTTGTAAACAATAACTAACTTTCTGTTTTTAAAATCTTGCAAAAAGAAAATATACATCGCTGACATGTTATTTAAGTTAATTTTTAAAAACTGACTTAAATAACAATTGACTTAAACTTACCTTAATCTGATTTCAAACATTAGTACTGGCTTACTGCCTAAAATTACGACAAAGGCTTATCTTAAATACGGTAGCCAACTTCTTATCAGTCATCGAGGTGACGATTGATTTAATGTGACAGCATCCGGCTGTCAATAACGCTAACTATGGCGGTTTGTATTTATCTAGAATGGTAAAATATTCAGATTTTAATTCTTTTCTTTTTTTTGGTTTTTAACTTCATAGTAAAAATAAAATTTAACATAATATTTTCATCAATTACATATTTTATAGAATTTTAGTTTAGCTTTTATAGCCGGACGCTTGAATATACTTTCTGAATAAATAAAAATAAAAATTTCTTTTAAGATAATTTTACAATTTAATAAGTTATGAAATATGATGCTCGTTATTAATATTTTTATTATGTATTTTTCATATTAATAAGTAAATTAAGTTTATAACAATTTAATTTTTTATAAAACTGTAGATGTTATTATTAAATATATATATATTTGATTACACTATCATGTCATGATGTATTTATGCAATACCTTGACGAGAAAAGACATTCAGGATATTTTGTGGTCCTGAAAAGAGCCGTCGTGTTTTTTTAATTGACTCTTCCATCCTCGTCATTGCTGAGCTGCTTTTCGAGGTACAGGTTCTGCATCACATAGACGGTTTATAGACGGAATTTTTCAAGTAAGGGAGGACAACCGTGACCCTCAGAATAACAAAAAGCGAGGATGACGAGACAACCATTGAATCACGTGACCTTTTAATGATAAATATCGCGTACGGCCACCCGTACAAACAAAATATGGGTAATCAAAATGCAGAAAATTAAAATGTTTTAATAATTAAAAAAAAATTGAGCCGCATTATTTATAGTAAGCTTTTAAATTTTTCTATTAGTAAATATATTTGCCACACATTAATTTCACAAAATCGAGCGCACCTAGGAGGAGAAATTTTTTTTTAAATTTTAAATTTTAGAAATTACTTAATATAAAATAATAAAAATGAAAACAATTCTTGTAAAATTCATTAACAATTTCTCTCTTCATACTATATCATTAATTCACTATGTTTATAAAAGCAATTAAAAGTTATTCCAAATAAAAATGGCATAGTTTTATTGCATTTTTGTTTTCGCAATTCGGAGCAGATTTTCTAAAAATGAGCCGGTATTGATAAAAAAAAAGATTCAATGACTCCTGAATTTAATTAAAATTAGCTATTTGGGTGGACCTAGTCGAATTTTTCGACATTTCTGGAAATTAATTGGTAACATATGTAAAAAAATATTTTCAGCAATATTTTCTAAAAATAATTATTTCAAAACTGATTGTCGTTAATTATGAATAAGTCCTGAAATTTTTATTAAAATCCGACCATTATTTCATTTTTGCAATAATTTCCAAATTAATGTGTCTATCACAGTTAAAAAAATGCCTTGCGTAATATTACGTTTTGTAGTAATAAACTCTGCGTCAATTTAGAATACGCACTGACGAAAGAATAACAATTTTCTAACATAAAATGAACCTGTTAGAAACAATTAAATAATTTAAAAATAACTAAAAATTCCACAATTTACTCTCGCCTCCTACAAAAATCTGGTGTAGCCGTCAAAGCTAACCTCGTAGCCGAGATTGAAAAAGACCTCCAATCCATATTGGACTGGGGTAAGAAATGGCTAGTAAATTTTAATGCTTCTAAAACGAAGCTACTCTCAATTAACCATCATCGACAATCTCACCTACCTCCCATTAGCATGGACTAGGCTTGCATTCCAGAGAGTAAAACACTACGCCTCCTTGGCCTCACACTTTCAGCGGACCTCAAATGGAATGACTATATCGAATCCATTGCTAAATCCGCTGCTATGAAAGTCGGTTCTCTGTGTAGGGCCCGGAAGTTTTTTCCGTCTAAATCTATCATGCACAGATATAAATCTACCATCCGCCCGTGTATTGAATACTGCTGCCATATCTGGTCGGGTGCCCCTGCTATTCTCCTCGGGCTTCTCGATAAGGTTCAGAGGAGGGTCTGTAATGTGATAGATACCGACTTGGCAGAACGCCTGCAGTCTCTCTCCCACCGGCGCGACGTGGCTTCCCTGTGTCTCTTCTATAAATACTTTCACGGCTTCTGCTCCGATGAACTTAGATCACTGGTGCCCCCTAAATACGAATTTGCACGAGATACTAGATTAGCAACTAGATCCCACCCTTTTACAATGAAACCGATAAAATGCAACCGCAACTTCTACTCCAACAGTTTCTTTCCTCGCACTTCCCGACTGTGGAATTCCCTTCCACACGATTGCTTCCCCGACGGCTACAATCTCCAGGAGTTTGGATGTGGGGTCAATAGACACCTCCTAACACACTAACCTGCTCCCATTCTATCAAACACTTTTCCCATCTGCCCAACCCTCATCCTCGGTATCCTTACTCATCTGTCACCTTCCTCCTGGCATTCCCTATGTCTAACCACTCCTTCTCTTTACCTTCCCCTATGTAGCCCCATGCGCAATAGTGGCAGTGGAATGCCTTGCTTGGGGTGAGATGATTAAAAAAAATACTTTGACTTATTCTCTTAATGATAACATAAACATTTTGCCGAGAAAACTTTTTTTTTAGTTTGAGGCCTTTTCCTTCAACCTATGCTGTTTTTTCAGCGAATTCGTGGAGGTACCTACTTTAGTTTTGCAGACGTTTTCTTTTGCTAGTTAGGACTAACATGAAAAAAATTTCGTTTCACTATTGTTCAATTTTTTAATGTTTCGATTTTAGATTATTATTATTTTTATTATGTATTATTTTTCTATTTCTGTAGATTAATGTTTAATTTAAAATGCAAATGAATGTTTTCTTAACATTTTATTATATTTTTTAAATGTAAAATATTGCGTAGCTGTCTATCCCCCCCCGTCTGTTGCTCTGTTTCTTTGGGTCTCTTAGACTAAGGGACATTCGAAGTTCTCCAAGAAAGACAGTAAACGTTTGTCTTTGAGAAATTACGAAAAGTCAATGAAAATTGCCAGCTTTTTCTGTCTCCTGGAAACGAAATGCTAATCTGAGGAATTGACATATCATCCTCTACATGACAAGTTATTTGAACGTATACTAAGTATATACTTATTATTTATATTCTTCTTTCTCCCACCCACCGCGTTTTTTTTAATTTTTTGTTACGGGATGTTAGCAACCCAGTACGATAAAAAATTAAACCAACAAAGGGCGGAAGAACTTTTAAGGATTCTACGGCTGGCTACCTAAAGGTTGTGTCGCAATAAATCACCGTGGAGAAGGTAACAGGTTATCACTCCACTATTTATCTATCCTGCGCATAATCATGGCTCTGCAACATAAATATATGAAACTTAACGGCATGAAGTGGGGTTGTTTCCAAAGGAAGCAATTCCACGATCTGTAAGGACCGACATGGGCAACTGGTGTCACCTGACCATCATCCGGCGACTGTTAGCACCAAAAGCGTAAAGGCGACACTTTTTCCCAAAATTTGTCCTTCGCCCGAGAAGAAACGACAGGTGCAACAAGTGTCTCTGGACCGTTACCCTGCGACTGTGCGCAAGAAAGAAAAAAATTACCTTGGATACATGGAACGTCAGAGCAGGAGATAAACAAACTGAACATCAATATTCTGGGAATATGCGAAACCAGATGGTCAAACAATGGAGACGTCAGCAGTGACAACCACAGGATAATATACGCAGGAGGCAAAAATAACGAAAAAGGAGTCGGCTTAATACTGGACAGAGAAATGAAGAAATGCGTTCTAGGATACTGCTAGTTCTCTGAAAGAGTTCTCCTGGTCAAACTTAAAGGGAGACCGTTCAACATAGCAATTGTAGTCATCTATGCACCAACAACGCAAAGCAATGAGGAAGAAATAGATTCTTTTTACTCCACTAGAGAATATCAGGACTCAATGTAAAAGCCAAGAAATTAAGATCATCATGGGAGATTTGAATGCCAAAGTAGGCAAGGACAGCGAAGGTATGACAACTAGCAACTTTGGATTAGGAATCTGCAACGAACGAGGAGAAAAATGGGTACAATGGTGCACAGCAAATGACCAGGTAATAATTAACACCTGGTTTCAAGAACACCCACGACGTCTATGGATATGGAGAAGCCCAGGAGGCGACACGAAAAACCAGATAGACTACATAAACATAAACAGGAGATTCGAAAACGCAGTGGTTCAATGAAAAAGCCTATCTAGATGCCGACTGTGGAAGCGACCACAGCCCACTCATCTGGACACTAAAGGTGAAACTCCGGAGATTAAAGAAGCCTAGTGCAACACCAAAACTGAAATAGAGCACATTCGTGAATGTCTTCAACCTACAGAAAGAATACACAAACAGCGTGAAAATCAAATACGAAGAATAAATTGGAAAAGGACACTCGAAAGGGGACTCACTAAAACAAGCGATAGTGACGTCAACAAACAACATTGCCCCAAAAGAAATCAGGCGCAGAAGAAAAACGAAAGATTCTTGACATGATGCAAAGGAGGCAGAAAATGATATCAGGACATGGAATGGAGTACAGGAAACTACACAAAGAAATAAGGAAAAATATGCAGCCTAAAGATGAATGTCTCAATGACAAATGGGCAGAAAGAGAGAGATTGAGGAGGCATAATAAAGCAAACATGCATAAAAAAATAAAAGAACTGACAGGACAAAAAACCTGTTCTTCAACAGGATGTATAAAATCCAAGGATGGAACAATCATATTGGAGAAAGAGGAAATACTCCAACGATGGGAAGAATATATAAAAGATCTTTTACACGACAAGAGAGAGAGAGACAGAGGGAGAGACAGAGAGAGAGAGAGAGAGCAAGCAAGCAACCGATAATACACAAAGATGTGGGCGGACCGGAAATAGTCTGAAGTGGAATCTGCAATAATCAAACTGAATAGAAACAAAGCAGCTGGACCAGACGGCTTAGTAATAGAGCTGCTGATAGCCCTGGAAGAATTTGGTATAAAAAAAATTACAAAAATAATAAATGAAATTTATAACAGTGGTGTAATATCAGATGACCTCAGCAAGTCGATCTTCATAGCACTGTCTATGAAGGCAGGTATAAACGAGTGCGAACTCCACAGAAACATCAATTTAATTAGCCATATAACGAAACTTACCGTCCAAATCCTAATGAATAGAGCGAGAAGCAAAATCAGGCCAGAGATGGGCCGAGGACAATGCGGGTTTGTCAAATACACTGGAACAAGGAACGCCATATTTATGGTTAGGATATCTCTGAAAGGGCAATACGAATGAAGAAAGACTTGTACATATGTTTTATCGATTATGCAAAGGCGTTTGACAAACTACGCCACAAAGAATTGACGGAGATGCTCGGTAGCCATGACATATTTGGGAAAGACCTAAGAGAAATCAAGAATCTCTACTGGCAGCAAATTGCCTGCATACGGACAGGTAACAAATTTAGCAGATATACAAGGATAGAAAAGGGCGTATGACAAGGATGTGTGTTTTTACCGAATATATTCAACTTGTACAGCGAGACTATTCTTAGAACCCTAGGAGTTATGCCAGAAATAGTCATCGGCGACCAAAATTTAAACAACATAAGGTACGCAGATGATACAGTGCTGATAGCAGCCACTGAAAGGAAATTACAAGACCTTCTACAGAAGGTAGTTGAATAGTGTTACAAGACTACAAATAAACTGCAAACAAATCGAATGCATGGTCATCAGCAAAAAGGGCAACCCAAAATGCCAAATACAGGTGTGGTATACTAAAATCAAGCAAGTACAAAAATTTAAATACCTGGGAAGTGTTCTAACAGAAGTCGAAAAGTGCAGCACAGAGATCCGAAGGTGAATTGGCATGGCGAATGAAGCATTCCAGAAGTTGAGTAAAGTATCAAGAAACAGGACAATTTTGCTACAAACCAAGAAGAGAGTACTAGATTTCTATGTGATGTCAGTTCTGCAATATGGCAGTGATTGATGGACAATATCATCGAAGATGAAGGAAAAACCTGAAGCAACTGAAATATGGTTCTACAAAAGGATGCTGCGAATAAAATAGATCGAGCATGTGAGCAATGATGAGGTTTGTTTTGGAAAGGATGAAAACGAAAATGAAATTAATACTGAGCATCAGGAAGAGACAGATAAAGTTCCTGGGACGCGCAATGAGGAAAGAGGGCTTAGAGAACATGATACTAGCAGGCCAGATAGAGAGAAAAAAGACAGAGGAAAGCAGCGGATAACATATTTGAAGGACCTGATCAGGTGGATGACAGAACGAGAGTTGCGTGGTGTAACAGGAAGAGGCCCCAGATAAGGAGTAAACACTGTGTTGAAAGCAAACGAATGAAAAACTGCAAGAACTTTAAGAAAATGTCTGTAAAAGAAATTGAGAAAAAAGGCCGAAACGGAAACTATGAAAACAGTTTGTATGATTGTTCGGAAGAAGGAATGCTGATTAAGGACAACTACGGATTTAATAAATCTGAAACAAGTAAAAAAAAAATGTGACCATATTGGAAGAAGCACCCGAGAAAAAATATTAGAATAAAAATGGTTTTCAGAAAATAAACAAAGTATTACAAGTATTTTGTCAGAAATGCTTTCTTTTACTATGAAGGTTATTTTTAAAAAGTAAACCTTTTTGAGGTTCTATTTTTATTTTTTTCTTAAAAAGTGCAATTACTGGCCTAAATTAAAAAGCCTTATTAAAAAAAAAAAGATTGGGCTTCTAACAGAAATCGAAGCTGCACTAAATTTTCCCATCAGATAAAACACTTTCGTATCCAATAAATAATTCGTAATCTACAAAAACGTGGACATGCTTTGGAAATCTGTCGAGGCGGGAAGTGAAGGCTGGGTACATCTTTCCCATATATGGAAGTAGTACATCCTTTTCGGCTTTATCTGGCTCTTGTAAACATAAATGAGAACGGGAGGTGTGAATTACTTGCCGGAGTGGTACAAAGGACCAACCATTTTTACGGCAGTTTAGCGATGGATGGTATGTAGGTGTTCCACTTTAGTTCCAAAATGAAAACTTATGGGGAGTTCTTTCTACGGCTTGTATAGACACGACACATAATAGTACCAGAAAACAAAGATGCCAGATTGAAGTCATATTTTCAAATATTCACAAAATATTTTTTCAATAAACAGACATTTGAAATTGACTTATACGCATTATTTTCCTAAAGATCAATCAAATATGAAAAAGAACAAAAACAATTTCACCCCCAAGATAGTTGATAATGCTACTAGCACATAAGAGCTTACAGGTAGTGAAAGTGAACGTGAAAAAGAAAGAGAAGACTGAGATTTGGGAATATTGGGAAAAGGCAAAAAAACAAACAAACAGAAGATGGCAATTTACGTATTTAATTTTTTAAAGTTATAGTTATTAAGGAAGCAAGAAAACGGGAGGGAGTTCTACAGGTGGGAAGTGTGAGAAACTAAAACTGTTGGGATAGAAGTGTCGGTTGCATTTAGTTATTGCAACCATAAAAGTGGGGACCAAGATGCCAAACAGGAAAATTTTGCTAGAAACAAAAAAAAATTAGTTAAAAGAGACACTTAACAAAACTCATCGTTTAACAACTCAGTTAAGTTCCATACGTGATACACGCTTGGGCGATCATGTATCGAAATTGACATGACTGACTGTGCAGAAGATTATCCCGCAGTAGGTTGCCATTGTTTTCTGCGGTAGACTGGTTGCCAACCAAGGCTATAGAACCCAGTCTTTCCTATTATTTAACCCATAACTGGAGGGAAGAGACGGACTAATACCTTTCCCAAACGTATTTGTGCATAAGTGAATCCAAGGAATTCGACTGAGATTCGAACTCAGCTCCTCGGTTTCTCGTTCCGAGCCGATATCCACTGCACCAAAACGCACATTGTTTATCAAAGTACGCCACAAATATTTTTCTAGAGAGGCTAACCAATTTGAAAAAAATCATTAGCGTTATCAAGAAACTATACTGGCAGCAAATCACCTGAATATGGACAGAACAGTCAGCAAAAATAGAAAGGATGTGTCTTCACACCGTCACCAGATCTATTCAACATGTGCAGCCAAACAGTTCTGAGAGATCTAAAAGTCCTGCCAGAATTCGCATTTGCGGCAACAATATAAACTACGCAGATGATACAGTCCTAAATGCAGACAAGGAAAGAATAATACAGGAATCTCTACAGAATTTATCAAGGAAAAAGGAGAAGAAAGGCCTAAAAATAAGACTGGATTGCCATGTGCTCTCCGTCCTTCAATATGGCAGTGAATGCTGGACAATATCATCGAAAATGAAGGAAACACTTGAGGCAACTGAAATGTGGTTCTACAAAGGGATGCTGCAGATATCATGGATCGAGCATATGAGAAATGATGAGGTTTTAGAAAGGATGAAAACGAAAAGGAAATTGATAGTAAATATCAGGAAGAGCCAGATGAAGTTCTTGGAACATGTAATGAGAAAAAAGGGCTTCGAAAATATGATACTCACTGGTCAGATAGAGGAAAAAACGAAACAGGGGAAAGCAACGAATAACATATTTGAAATACCTAAGCAGGTGGATGACAGAGTGGGGTTTGGGTCGGTAACAGGAAAAACTGTGCTAAGAGCTACCAGTGATAGGGATAGGTAGAAAGTCATGGTCGCCTACGTCCTGAAAGAAACTGGCACATAGAGGAAGAAGAAGGACACCGGGTGGACGTGAACTCGCCAGAAATGTTACCATAAAACGATTTATAAAAAAGACAGAGGAAAGCCACGTAATACTATTGAGAGAGTGACTCAAGTTGATGTGCCTAGTGAAGGTCAGTTACATTATAGGTACTTTTTTAGACTTTGTTAAGAATCTCGAGAGATATATGAGCACCAGACCAGATATTGCAACAGTATTCAATACACGGGGTAATGATAGATTTTGAAAATGTGCAAGATGGATTCTGACGAGAAAAAATCATCCGCCAAGTCTCAGTAATCTAAATTACTTTTCAGAAGCGGAAGTAATTTATTCTATATAGTCGTCTTACTTCCTGTCTGTGAAAAACGTGACACCAAGATGGCGAAGTGTGTGGCTCTCTCTCGTTACTGTTTCTGGGAGAGATCATATTCAGTCAGTTATGAGCCATACGTAATACATGCTTTGGGCGATCATGTCTTGAAAGAGACATGACTGACTGGGCAGAAGATTATCCCACAGTAGGTTGCCATTGCTTTCTGCGGTAGACTGGTTGCCGACCAATGCTATAGAACCCAATCTGTCCTGTTATTTAACCCATAACTGGAGGGAAGAGACGGACTAATACCTTTCCCAAGGGTATTTGCGCGTAAGTGAATGCAATGAATTCAACTGGAATTCGAACTCGGCTCCCCGATTTCTCGTTCCGAGTCGATATCCAATGCACCACAAGGCACATCCTAGAAAGCAGAGGTAGATAGGATAAAAGAATAGGCGAAGGAAAAGCTAACATATAAAAAACGAAGATGTTGGAGCTGGAAGATAGGAAATACAGACGGAGAAAAGAATGAGTAAGAAAAGGAGTAAGATAAGAGGAGGACGACTAGGTAAGTAATGAAGCGGTGGGAAAGAAGATGAGAGACTAGAAAAAAAAGTGGGGCTGATATTGCTGGTGGGGTGGCGAGACCAAGAGCAGGAGGAAGATAATTATATTTAAATATAGTATCATTGGATTTAGAGTTATAATGCAATATGTGGTGTCTGCAAGCGATAACACCAAATCTTTACTGAATGATGATGTGTGCAAGAGTTAAAGAAAAAAATAACTGTCATTTAGATGAATAGCTTGGTCTGGCGGAAGATAGCGAGACAGGGGATGCATAAGTATAAAAAATAAATCGGGTTTATTGACAGAATGGAAGTAAAGGAAAACGAAATGAGGTGATAGATAACAAATGGGGACAGGAATGGTCACGGGGAAGGAAAGAACACAAAAGAATTAACAGAAATTGAACAGTTATTAAAATAAAAACATCAAGCAGGTGCTGAGATTTTAAGAGTGTGCAATCAAACAAATGAGAATCAGGATACAGAAATCCGTAGTCACGCCGGATTAATAGAAGATAGCTTTCAGAAGCTCAGTAAAGTATTAACACTTAGAAAAAAAAACGATTAAAAAAAGAAAAAAAAACCCACTGGACAACTACGTAATACAAGTATTTTTCTTGGCCTATAGGGACAAAACGTATAATCCTTACCCTAAAAATAGTCTACCTATTAATGTTTGACGGACGAACACTGTTCTTATTATAGTATAGATATGAAATTGTGACGGACAGATGAGGCTTTTATTGTTGTATAGATTTAACCTGTTAGTGAATGCTGGGCATCCCTTTCAGAAATTGAGAAAGAACAGGTGACTCGGACATTGTTCCGGTGAAGGATTCTCTCAGTACCATATACGGATATGAAAAGAACGAGGGAAATAAGAACTATTATAAAAATATATTTACAATCAGAAAAGAAAACATTAATGTAGTTCTACTGTCGAATGCAGAAAATAACATGGACAGAACATGTAAGTAATAAGGAAAGTTTAAGGAAAATATGAAGGACAAGGAAACTTATACTTACAATCAGAATGAGAAAGCCATGTAGTTATACTGTTGAATGCAGAGAATAACACAGACTATGTGAGGAATAAGGAAATATAAAGAAAAATAGGAACCAAAAATAAACTTATATTTAAAATCAGAAAGTGACAGTGATGTAATTTAACTTTGAATTGAATGAATAAATGGAAGTAGCAAGGAAAATAGAAATCAAAAATAAAATTATACTTACGAACAGAAAGAAACAGTGATGTAGATCTACTCTTGAATTCAGAGAATAACGTGGACTGAAAATGTGATCAATAAGGAAGTATTATGAAAAATAGGAACTACAAAGAGACTTATATTTAGAATCAGAATGGGACATTGATGTAATTCTACCATTAAGTGAACAGAATAACATGGACTGAAAATGTTATCAATAAGGAGGTTTTAATCAAAATAGGAACTACAGAGAAACTGAAACGTACAAACAGAAAAAGAAATTAATGTAGTTCTACTGTTGAATGCAGAGAATAACATAGACTGGTCATGTGAACAATAAGGGATTTTGAAAGAAAACAGAAACATCAGGTCAAATTATACGTACAATCTCTTATAATTCACTACTAACGTTTATATTATTATGTCTCTATTGACCCAAACGGGACTCTAACGAACACTCTATCGGAACTCTCTCGAAACTCTGGGTATTTATCTAAAGTCCCCACACTTAGACGGGATGTGACACAAGGGTTAGTTTAAATTGTGGAGCCCAAGAACGTACACTCAGGCCAAGGGTAAAAATTACCCTAGCCTTGCAACCGCGGGAAACATTTTGCATTGTCTATTTTCGTCAGATGAGTCTGCATCCGCAGACAGGGCTAGGGCTGAGTCGTACTCTGCCCGGAGACAGAGAGCTGAACAAATGTGATAGCTACATAATTTATAGACCGAGATAGATAGATTAATTACTAATCAAGCGAGCTAGCTAGCTAGCTGGATAGATAGATAGATAGATAGATAGATAGATAGATAGATAGATAGATAGATAGATAGATAGATGGGTACACTCGGACCAAGGGTAAAAATTACTCCAGCTTTGTAACCGCGGGAAACACTTTGCATTGTTTATTTTCATTAGCCGTGTTTAGGTTCGTAGATAGTGCCCCGACTGAGTGGTACTCTACCCAGAGACAGAGAGCTTAACAGTTGCGATAGATAGATAGATAGATAGATAGATAGATAGATAGATTATTAATATCCCGAGATAGTTAATTTCCCAAACGCTGCATAATGTGGCACAAGGCCGAGAGTATAAACCATTAAACAACGTCGAGGTGCCAAAGCCTGAGATAGATATAGATAATGACCATACTGAAGGTGATATATAAAAAGATAATGTTATAACTCGCTACTAACTTTTATAATAGGTCTTGACTGACTCCAACGGTACTCTAATGAACATTCTCTCTCGGAAATCTGGATATTTGCACAAAGTTTTCTCACTGTGACGGGATGTGACAGAATGTTGGGTTTTATGTGGGGAGCCCGAGTGTGTACAATCGGGCCAAGGGTAAAAATTTACCTCGTCTTCTCATTCGAGGGATCGGACAATAAACTTTCCTCAGCTGAGTTTAGTCTATTAGATCGATCCCTGACTGAGTAGTTCACTACCCGAAGACAGAGAGCTTGAATAACAGTTCCATGTTTGAGCAGAACTCTAGCTATTTACCAAAGTCTCAATCAAAGAGGCGGGGTGCGACAAAAGGTCAATTTAACGTGAGGTTTCAGAGCGCGTTCACTCCAGCGAAAACATCCCATTCCCCGTACATACGGATTCGGGTTCGTGTCACTTTTTTCTGAGTTGTGCCTCTGCGTATAGACATGGCCTCGGCCGAATCCCTATCCACCCAAAGACAGTGACTCCGACAAGCTCGTGTTCCCGCGGGACTCTGAGTATATACCCAATGCCTCTCCCTCCGCAGAGATGTGATGTGACACAAATTTGGGGTCTTTTTCGTTATCTGTTCTTATTGATTTTTTACCTAGTTACAACTTGTCGAACATCGATTATATTTTTCTTGCGAACAGCAATTCTGCCGGTGACATCTCTGTCGGTGTAATGGCGTTATCCGGGAGACTCTAAAGAATTTTTGTAGTGCTTCTTCTCTCACTTCTCCATTACTTGCTTATTTCAAAGCTCCCTTAAAAGTACCCACAAAACATTCAGCTAGCTGACCTTCAGTGAAACGGCGGGGTAGTAATATTCAGGCAAGAACATTTTACAAAATGCTTTAAATTCGTAAGCCGTGAATTGTGTACCGTTATCCGAGCTTACGAGATCCGGAAACAGTTCATGTAAAAATTTCACCGTAATCACGGAAATTCGTTTTTGCATTTACAGATTTCGTACCTCTTAGTAAAGCTCTCCACTACTACCAAATAACACGAACCGTTTATTGCAACTGCATGTGCAGTCTTGACGACGAAGTATCTGTTTTTTGGCCATAGTTGTAATTTCATGGCAGATAATTTTGCTGAGAGAGCTGTTGGAGTTTATGGGTACCCCTGTATACTAGTGAGCCAGCCATGAGCTGACTCAGTTGATAGTTCACCAATAGAAGATTTATCCAATCAGAAGGCTCAAAATATTCAATAAGACGTGTATAAAAGGCGACCATATTTTCCCGAGTATTGGCGATATAGTCCGATTCAGTAGAGTGTCTGACTTGTGGTTTTTAATCTTTGACGTTGTTTCATTGAACAGATTACGTACTGCACTGTATTCTGTATTCAATAGGCTGTGGTGGACATGGTCAACAAGAGCACCACGACTGAAGTCTATTACTAATTTTTCAAAGCTTTGATCCATTTTGGTTGAGTATACGTAAGTTCTCATAAGATATTTTTTCCTGAAATTTCCGGATGTCTACTATGAAATTCATTTAGTATCCGCTTTTTTAATATAATAGGCATTACTACTGTTTTATGTAAATCTTGTTGCTCCGTCACATAGCCAGTAAGCGTTCAAGTTTAGATTTCGTTCTAAATACTGAAGGCAGGTTTTAGATTACCCGCCAGTTTGACCTTATAGAACCGTTCTGAGTTATTATTGAGATAAGAATAAATACTTGTCATCAACATAGATACCGAGCTGGGAACAGATGACATCAGATAGAAATTAAGAAGAACGTAGATCCAACAGTAGATCCCTGCATGACGTTTGCATAAATTCAAAAAGATCCAGAAGAGTGGTCTTTCAAGACAACTCTAATTTCGCGATTTTGATAAGGACTGCAGTGGTTCAAAAACATCGTTCAAAATACAATGGCTTTTCAACTTTTTAAGAAAACCAAACCCTGTCAAGTGCCTTCGAGATATACAAAGCAAAGTGAAAGAGAAAAAAAGAATAAATAAATAAATGAGAAGAGAAAAGATAAGAAAAGACATTGAAATAAGAAGTGGGAAAGTAAGTAATACAAGAAACGAATAAAGTTCCAAGTCATATTCCATTATTTAGGATCAGATTAGAGAGAAAGATATATATATACATATATATATATATATATATATATATATATATATATATATATATATATATATAGAGAGAGAGAGAGAGAGAGAGAGGGAGAGAGAGAGTGACAGAGATCAATGCATATGAGAAAATGAGAGGGAAAACAAATAGAATATTCCGGAGAATGACAGGTAAAACAAAGTGAAAAAGAATTTAATGAATAAGAAAAAGAGAGAGCAAAGGGATTCAGTTAGAGAAATATAAATTTGAATGAATATGAGAAAGCGAGAGAGCGAAAATGTAATAAGAAGAAAGAGAGAAAATGAATAAGTGAAAAAGATAAAAAAATGAAGTAATTTGGAGAAAGAAAGAGAAAGAGACAATTCAACAAAAGAGAGAAAAAAGAGATAAATAGAATGAGAGAGAAAGAGACAGAAAATTAAATAAGGGAAAAGAGTGAAAAAGTAATCTCTCTCTCTCTCTCTCTCTCTCTCTCTATATATATATATATATATATATATATATATTTATTTGAACACTATAGACGTCATTATAATAACCTAACCTGATGAACCTTTTGGCCAACACTTTTCAAAGGTATTCATTGGCTTTATTATGAATTATAAATGCAGGACAAAGGAGAGCAACAAAAGCTTGACTTACAAAAACGGAGGGAAAGATGGAGCTCGTCTAAAAGTAAATTTTAATCAAATAATTAAAATGTAATATAATTTATTATAATTCATGATAAAACCAACGAATACCTTTGAAAAGTGTTGGTTAAAAGGTTCCTCAGGTTAGGTTATTATAATGACGTCTATATTGTTCAAAGCAATTTGCTGTTTCTGTGGGTACAAATCTTTATATATATATATATATATATATATATACACCATTTTTCGAAGAGTAATATTTCTCTTTTTTGTTTTCTTATCCTTGCAGTGCCACAATTTCTTTTAAATATACATTTGAATATATTTCTAAATATTATACTTTTTTCAAATGTACTTTTTTAAAGGTAAAATAAGGAAGAGAAAACAAGAGTGAAGATAGTATCATTAGAAGAAAGAGAGATAAGCAACAGTTAAAAAGAGAACGAAGAATTGAAGGATTTAGAGGAAAGGAGAGAAAAATTAAATAAGTGGGAGGAAGAGAACGAGATGTAGAATGTCTCAGAGAAAATGGAAAAGAATATGTATTTTTTACGCTTTTCTTATAGTTTTAATTTCATGATTTTGCCTTTTATTGTTTGTCCGCCATATTTATTTTTCTCTGACCTAATTTCTTGCCTCTCGAAATGCCTTAATTTCACTTTGCTAAAGTTAGTGAATATAAATAATTAAATAAACTGAACACAATCAACTAATATGCAGTATAAGGCTAAACTAAGAGACAAACCGAACTAAATAAAAAAAATAAATTAATCGAAAAATTGTAGAGGAGAACAGAGGAGAAATGTAAATGATGTTGTTTTAAAGAATGAAAGAATCTATTAAAAAACAGATAAACTATCCGGAATTCAGAATGAAATTGGGGGAAAAAATAATGACAAACAAACATTAACAACAACAAAAAAAAATTACATTGGCAAGTCGACCAAAATGTAGTAGCAACATTTAACCCGGAAGAATGTTTGCCGTACAGTAAAGAATTTATTTGGTTGTTGTTCATTTTTGAAATTTAAGCCGTTTTTCCGTCAGCCAATAACCTTCAGCCTCACAAACTAAGCGCGCCTCTGTTCTAACGTAATATAAATATATTATTTAACTTCTTACAAAATAATACAACACAAGGATGCGTATTGTCCTGAACAAAGGTTAAAAAGAAATGAAATTAGAAGCGGAGAAATGTGTGTACAAATATTAAATTAAAAACAAATTTAGGTTCGTTGAATTTATTCTTTTTCAGCCAAAATATGAAGGTTAGCTAATGATCAAACATGCAAATATTTTATACAACTTATGTATATATAGGAAATTATAGGGTTGTTATGAATGGAATAAAATATTGATAAAAAAAAACACTATTCTTAAAGAGTGCTCAACACAGAGTAGAGCAAACAATGTTTAAAATTTATATCGGTTATAATATCACTACAAAGCAGCTATTTTCTTTCAATACTTCTTGTGTCATGTCAAGTGATATACACGATGTAAACAAACGCTAGTCGCCAAAAGTGTTCAATTCAATACTTAAGAACGATGCGTAAATGCCAGTGAGCTACTATTTTTAAAATCTACTATTTCTCAGAGTGCTCAATAAACAAACGAAAGCATATATATAAATTAAGAAAGACAAGTTATATATATATATATATAACTTGTCTGTCTTAATTTATATATATATACGACAGACAAGTTATTCCATGGTTAAATAGAGGTATAGGCCTTTTTCAAGCTAACCATGTTTAGCTTCCGTCTTTATTGTAAAAAAGATTTTACACGATGATTTGCCTGAAATAGGCCTATAGTTCCAATTAATCATGGAATAACTTGTCTTAATTTTTACATATATTTGCTCTATATGTATATATATATACATATATATTTAGAGCTCTCCGAGAAAGTTATCCTATCACTTTATATACAGGATACTCATTTGGATTCCTTTATATCTACACGGTTAGAATTTTGAAGAGATTATAAAGGCTCTGCTTAAATACAAAAATATTTTGCACAAAATAAGCATCCCACCAACTACCGGCTCTTCTAAGAAATCCAAAGAATATAGTCTCGTCGCAAAATAATAAAAACTTACATTCTAACTGCTAAAGTTAAATCTGTCTAGAAATCAAAGACTCTCATTAATCAACCATATTAACTACTCACTTTCTTCAAAATTCTAACAGTCAATACACGAGACTTGTTCCCTTATCACTAACCCCCACCAACATCCCACACACAACTGACCAAATATGAGAAAAGAGGCTTTCCATTCCTATCCATAACGCCTGATGAGACATTGAAGTTTCAATGTCGAAACAAATGTACCATTTGCAGTGGATATATAAAAAATTATGTACATGTTCTAATATATATATATATATATATATATATATATATATATATATATATATATATATGAGGATCAGTCAGCTATGTGCCATACAAGCTACTGCTATTCCTAGCTGGAGCTGGAGGGAGAAGAAATGGATTATTACTTTTCCCAGTGGTGTTTGCGTGTAAGTGAATGCAACAAATTCAACTGGAATTTGAACTCGGCTCCCCAATTTCTCGTTCCGAGCCGATATCCACTCTTACGCAACGCACATCTCATCTTGGGAGGTAGTAAATGTATTATTATTGATGCCTATCAATATATCAAGAATAATAATTCTTTATTATTGTTAAGTCTATATGTGAACTTAAAGACAGAGATTTTAGAAAGTTGTTGTAGTTCGTGTATTTCATCTCCATTTCTTACAAAAATGAGAATATCATTTACATACCTTACGTAGATGTGTGTTTTTAAAGATATTTAAATGTTTTATTTGCAAGATTAGCCATGTAAAATTCACTAAAATTTGAAACCAGAACTGAACATGAAGCAGTAGGGAGATGGTTAATGTTTATTGAATCGGCCTTGTGTCATACATAACCGAACTCTTTACAACTTACTATTATTTTCTATCATCAGAAGGTTATCAGCAAGTTGGTTGGAGATTGGAATGTGTGAATTTGTGGAAGAATATAAGTACACATTTTGCATGTTAAAATAGAGATTTATTGATAGAAAAGGATAACATGAATTGTAGCAGTTAAATTCAATGAGGAAATTAATGGTAGAGTTCATAGTAGTTATTGCAAGAGTGAGTTTATGTGTACGTAGGCAGGAACGTATATGTGTATGTAAGTATTTCTGAACGTTTGTTGTGTAGGAGTGCTTCTGAAGTATTCGCTCAATCTTAAAGTATTCCGTGCGGTTATCAAGTAGACAGGTGAACGATGAAGAAGAAGGAGGTGAGAGGCGAGAGGTGAGAGAGAAAGATACAGAGGCAATAATAATAATAACGATCACTTGACATTTGTTAAGGGTACGTGTTAATTGCTCGTCATCTCTTAACTCTTTGACAATGGTCAAGCTTGCTCGTCTTTTATTTCGTTTGGGAATTCACTCCCAGATGTGACTCTGACCTTTACATTGGACGACAAACATTTCGAATCAAATTGTGAAACTTCGCAAGTCCTGTTTGCGCTTAGCAAAGTTTGCAAAATCGAGAAAATTCGTTTATTTTTAACAATGAGTCAGATTAGAATTTTATTGTATAACTTGTTTTATTTACTACTAACATATGGAAACACCATCATGTTATATATATATATATATATATATATATATATATATATATATATTGTCCTGTAAGACCTGCCACTGTGTGATAGGGGCGTCCTTCTTCCCTAGATTCTGCAACTGCCCTTCGTTACTATCACCTGACGTCAATTAACAACCGTCATGTGACCGTCGAAACTCTCTCATTGAAAGGGGGATAATCATCTTTTGTATCCCTACAGTTTGTTCTTTCTGACCATTCTTTTCTTCCTACATTCTTTCTTTCCGTTTCAATTATTATTCTTTTAATTTAACTATTCTTCTATATGGCCTAATCTCTGAAGATAAGCATTGTTGAGCCTAAATGTGTTGGTGTTGTTGCGATACATAACGCCTAGAAATGAAATAGTGGGGAGCCAATTTCGAAATCCGGTTTAGTTCTTTACATTCACTTATACGCGAATACCATCAGAAAAAGGTATGAATCCATTTCTGCACTCCCCAGCTATGGGATAAATAGCAGGACGTATTCCTGTAGACTTGGTTTACAACGTTTTATCAAGTCAAACATGAATCAGTGAGAGCGATGATCACCTAAACATGCATCATACATGACACCGAAGGAATGGCGGAAGGAAGGAAGGCAAGAAGGGTAATTCCTTATTTCTTAAAGATTAATTTATTATTATTCTTTCTTTATTTTTCTTCTTTCTTTTTCTTTTTCTTTATTCCTTAATTTCTTTCTTTCTTTTACCTTTACTGATAAATATTTTATTCTTTTGCCTTCTTTCTTTCTTACTTTTTCTTTCCTTCTTTCTGATTAATTTATTTTTCTTCTTTTTAATTATTCTCTCCTTCATTCGAGTCAATGTTTTTCTGTTTTACTCTTGCATGTATTTATAATACGTTTCTTTCTTTCTTTCTTTCTTTCTTTCTTTCTTTCTTTACTCTTCAATTACTTGCTTGCTTCTTTCTTTCTTTCTTTCTTTCTTTACTCTTCAATTGCTTGCTTCTTTCTTTCTTTCTTTCTTTACTCTTCAATTACTTGCTTCTTTCTTTCTTTCTTTCTTTCTTTCTTTCTTTACTCTTCAATTACTTGCTTGCTTCTTTCTTTCTTTCTTTCTTTCTTTCTTTACTCTTCAGTTACTTGCTTGCTTCTTTCTTTCTTTCTTTCTTTCTTTCTTTCTTTACTCTTCAATTACTTGCTTGCTTCTTTCTTTCTTTCTTTCTTTACTCTTCAATTACTTGCTTGCTTCTTTCTTTCTTTCTTTCTTTCTTTACTCTTCAATTGTTTGCTTCTTTCTTTCTTTCTTTCTTTTATTCGCTCATCTCGTTTTTAATTATTCCCTCCTTTCTTCATTCCTGGTTCATTTTTTCTTTCTTTTCTCAGTTTATTATTATTTATTTATTTTTTCTTTCTTCTGGTCATTCCTTCTTTGTTTCTTTCTTGCTTGCTGTTGGCTTTATTAATAATTAGTGTATTAATTTGTTTTCTTCTCCTTTCATTTGTTTTAACTTCTTTCTTTTTTCTTTCTTGGTTTCTTTGTTTGTTTGTTTGTTTCTTTCTTTTTTTCCTAATCATTAAAATGTATTTTTATTCTTCTTTTCCCCCTGTTTTCTTTCTTTCTTTTACTTATATTGATATTTAGTTTATTCGTTTGCCTTCTTTCTTCCTTCTTTCTTCATCATTATATGATTTATTCTTCTTCTGTCTAATTATTCCCTCCTTCCTTTCGTTCGTAATTTGGTTCTTTCTGTTGCATTCATTATAATAAATTTATTCGTCTGTCTTCTAGGTTCATTCGTTCTTTTTTTTTTCTTTCTTTCTTTCTTTACTTACTCCTAATTTATTTTGCTATAATTTGCTGATCTGTTAATTGTTCTTTTTCTTGTTTCCCTTCAATTCGTTTAATATTTAAAAAAATCGTTTTTCATTCATTTACCACTTAAATCATTCTTGACAATTTCCTCTACTTGCTTTTCGAAAAAGAATATTTAAAGAATATCTCCTTTGGAGAGAACTTGGACCTCGAATTTATTGTATAAAGCAATACCTTATTATGGAAACGATTTTTCTTTTCTTTCTAACTGATTAAATATTTATTGTGAATATACAACCACAATAAAATATCCCTGAAACCGAATATTGTCCGTTAATATTCATACAAGGCAGGAAATATCATTCTCTATTTGAAATGAATTTTTTCATGCATAAATCGATTTATTGCGCAATTCTAAGAATAAAGAGAAGAGCGAATGGATTTTATTAGGTTTTCCAATGTCAAAAAATAATTATGAATAAATATATGTTGTTAATATATATATATATATATATACAATGGTTGCTGAAAAATGCTATATATATATATATATATATATATATATATATATATATATATACAAAGGGTGCTGAAAAATGTTATATATATATATATTTATATATATATATAATAAAATGACTGCCTGATGATAGTGTATTGAACACCGAAATTTCATAGCTATTGCGTTGCAGTATGTTATAATAAAAACTATATATCTGTACTCTACTTCTGTATTAAGCACCTTTTAAAAGTAAATATCTAACTTCGGAATATACTTTATTTATTTTAAATCATTTAGATTTTATATATATACACTACGCCTCCTCGGACTTACCCTGTCCTCAGACCTCAAATGGAACCACTATATTGAATCCATAGCAAAATCTACTGCTAAGAAGGTTGGGTTACTATGTCGATCCAGGATGTTTTTTCCACCTGAATCCATCCTGCATATATACAAGTCAACCATCCGTCCGTGCATGGAGTACTGCTGCCATTTATGGCCAGGTGCCCCTGCCGTTCTCCTCAGTGTTCTTGACAGGCTCCAAAGGAGAGTCTGTAATGTGATAGGTACTGATCTGGTGACTCGACTGCAGCCACTTCCCCACCGTCGAAATGTGGCCTCCCTTTGTCTGTTCTATAAATACTTTCATGGCTTCTGCTCAGATGAACTTAAGTCACTGATGCCTCCTCAACAGGTGTTTACCCGTTCAACCAGACTGGCAACTGGGTCCCACCCATTCACAGTCAGATTAGCCAAATGCAGACGACAATTCTACTCCTGCAGCTTCTTCTCTCGCACTTCCCGCCTGTAGAACTCGCTCCCGTATTCTTGCTTTCCTGACGGCTACAACCTCCAGAAATTTAAATGCAAAGTTAATACTCATCTACTAACCACTGGACTTTAGCTCTCTCCCCACCCCCGTATAACCTTCCTTTTCTCTCCACATATGTATCTGTCATCGTACCTGCTTTCTCAGCTTTCTATTGTTCCTTTCTAACTAGTTTGTACTCCTCACTCTTTTCTAATTAATCTTTTTACATTTATGTAGCCCCCTGCACATCAGTAGCGTTTCCGCCTTGCTCGGGGTGAAATGATTAAAATATATATATATATATTTATAAAAGGTCTGCTGAAAAGTGTTCAGAACAATGAAGAATAAATTATAGGGCTATAGGCGGTCTAGGGGGTAGTGAGGAAACGATGAACGGGTTCAAGAAGATAGAAGATGATGATTGACGTTGCATTTAAATTTTTGAAAATTGTAGTTATCCGGGAAGTAAGTAAACAGAAGGGAGTTCCACAGGTAAGAAATGCGAGAAAACAAACTTTTGAAGTAGAATTGGGGTTTACATTTAATTATTTCAACGGTTAAATGTTGAAACCTGGAAGTCAATCTAGTAGTACACTTAAATTCATGTGGTCGGGCACCAGTGTCTCGAAAATATTTGTGACTTCTACCCAGCTATATCTGAAAACCGTTTAACCGCAGCCTTAAATTTGTCTAAAAATTACTGCCCCATCAGCGACCGAGACATCGACATCACCAAACAGGCCCAGAAATCTATTTTATTTTACAAGGAATGCATGTGAACTAGAATAAACAACCTTGATTTCTGCATGATTCTGCAGAGGCCTACAACTTGCTAGGGCTCTATTTGCTTTGGAAGCTTAGGAACATTTTTTTTGTAATCATATCACCCCAAGCAAAGCGGTAACGCCACTGATGCGCAGTGGGGTACGTAAGAGTGAAAAGATTGGAAAAGAGAAAGCCGGAAACCACATCATAAACAGAGAACAAGGGATGAGCTTCTTCACCTGTTCAATAGACGTGGATGGAGTGTGAACCGGGCGATAGTTTAGTCTATCTACTCCAATTGAAAAAAAAGATGAAAAGAGTAAAATGATTGGGAAAGAGAAAGCCGGAAACCACATCCTAAACAGGGAACAACGGATGAGCTTCTTCACCTATTCAATAGACGTGAGTGGAGTGTGAATCGAGCGATAGTTTAGTCTATCTACTCCGATTGAAAAAAAAAAGAAGAAAACAGTGAAAAGATTGGAAAAGAGAAAGCCGGAAACCACATCCTAAACAGGGAACAAGGGATGAGCCTCTTCACCTGTTCAATATGTAACACCGAGTTTTACAGACAATGGATTGATAATTCTCCGCAAACTAATCCACAAAAAAGGATAAATTCAGAAAGAATATAATAATTTTTTTAAAACACCATGATCTTAACATTACCACCTTAACTAACGCTAAAGTCGTAAATTTCTTAGATGTTACCTTCGAACTGAGCAATGGCCTGTGCAAAGCATACATTAAGGACGCATAAAACTGCACATACATCAACAGGGAATAACCAATAACTTACACAAATCTATCCAATTTCGTTTAAGTACCAACTTTAGTAATAAGGAAATGCTTTAAAATTCTTGAATTAAATACTTTAATGCATCAGAAAAAAATAAACACAACACTAGCTTAGAATCAGTCAGTTAAGTGCCAGACGTGATACACACTTTGGGTGATCATGTCTCAAAAGAAACATGACTGACTGGGCAGAATATTATCCCACAGTAGGTTGCAATTGCTTTCTTCGGTAGACTGGTTGCTAGTCAAGGTTATAGAACCCAATCTACTACTGTTTAACCCATAACTGGAGGGAAGAGACAGATTAATACCTTTCCCAAGGTTATTTGTGCGTAAGTGAATGCATGAATTCGAACTTGGCTCCCCGATTCGTCGTTCCGAGTTGATATCCATTGCACCGCAACGCACAGTTTCAAATACTCTGTTAAAAACAAGGTAGGCATACATAAGCATGAATCACGTAAACATAACATTATTTGGTTTAACGCACCTTTTAATGGTAACGTCCAAACTAACATTGGTAAACAATTCTTTAACTTAATTCATAAACATTTCTACCATTCACCGCACTAAATAAAGTCTTCAACAAAACCAATGTCAAAGTTAGTTGCGTTAAAAGCTTAGATATATTTCACAAATGCTATAATATCAAATAAATATTTGGCCCACATAAACAACATCCGACACTTAAATAATAACAGCCAAAGTGACACTTCTAAAAATAATTGCAACTGCCGAAAACATAAAACCTGCCCATTGAATGGCTAGTCCATGTCCAAAAGTATTGTTTATAGAGCTCGAATTTATTCGGATGATAATGACGTTAAATTTTACTTTTGAAGCACTTCTAACAGATGGAAGATAAGATGTAACAACCATATGTTGTCTTTAAACAACAGTAAATACAGCAGAAGTAATGATTTATCCATACATTATTGGACATTAAAAACAACAGTAAAAACCCAATGATTACCTGGAATATCGTAGCTAAATCCATACATTACAGTAGAAAAGGAGATAAATGTAATGTATAATTTTTAGAAAAGCTTATCTTAAAATATATCAAGAATTCAAATTTGCTTAATAAAAGAAGTAATTTAATGATCACATGTTGTCATAGAAAAAATAATTACTTAAAATCTAAAACCCAGATTGATATAGATCCCTTTTTACCTTTGCTTATTCTTTCTTTCTTTTTTCTTTCTTTCTTTCTTTCTTTCTTTAACCGAGAATACACAAGGAGGAGGATGGACCGGAAATATTAAAATCCGAAGTGGAAACTGCAATGGCCAAACTGAACAGAAACAAAGAAGCTGCTCCAGACGGCGTCGTAATAGAGCAGCTGATATCCCTTTAAGAATATGGCATAGAAAAAATTACCGACATAATAAACGAAATTTATAATAGTGGAATAATACCAGACGACCTATGCAAGTCGATATTTATAGCACTGCGGAAGAAACCAGGTGCAAACGAGTGCGAACTACACAGAACTATAATCAATTTGAGAAAGCCCTTTTCAGCCTTTCATCAGCATGATTGCTGCTAATCTCCAGGAAAGAGACAAAGT
Organism: Ascarosepion bandense; assembly: GCA_037127315.1. NCBI lineage: Eukaryota > Metazoa > Mollusca > Cephalopoda > Sepiida > Sepiidae > Ascarosepion > Ascarosepion bandense. Next base: position 166,247 of record JBBBDQ010001416.1, on the reverse strand, counting down.
GGAAAGATTATGTTGAATCAAATGCTAGGTGGGCTGCTAGAAAAATTGTTTCATCGTTTTGTTTTGTTTTTTTTTTAATCGTATCACCCCAAGCAAGGCGGTAATGCCACTGATGTGCAGGGTGCTACATAAGAGTAAAAAGATTAAATAGAAGAGAGTGAAGAGGAAGACGAACCAGTTAGAAAGGAGCAAGAGAAGGATGGGAATACAGGTGTGATGACAGTTGCAAAGGTGGAGAGAAAGGAAAGGATATACGGGGTGGTGAAAGAACTAGAGTCAAGTGGTTAATAGATGAGTATTGACATTGCATTTAAATTCCTGGAGGTTGTAGCCGTCAGGAAAGCAAGAATATAGAAGCGACTTCCACAGACTTTCTCTTAAGTCTGCTATTTGTCTATGCTTAGAATATTACTGCCACGTCCTTTCTGGTAAACCTGCTATACATTAAGAGATAGTTTTTATAAAATCCAAAGAGGAATATTTTTGTGGCCTGTTAGAGCCAGGAAGAACGACACGAAAAGAAGAACATAGGTTGAATCAGTGTATTGGAATAACCGAACATATATACAAAATAAGAGTGTTATTAGTCAGCAGATAGAAGTGTTCGTCCAATCTGTCAAATTACACTGCGTCTCGACTGTCTCTCAGAAAGTCTCGCACGTTAGTATTGATGAAGGAGGAAGAGTTCGTTCCTATATAGATAGGGCACCATAACAAATATGCAATTTTATTGGTCTTGATTTCAGTCACGTTCAGCTGTCGTAATTTAGCTATCACTTATTCTGGTCCTGCTCATGACGGTAAACTGCATCCGGCAGCAAGGCCTCTGGTTGAGAGGTTGTGAGAAGCATGGAGCCACCTCTTAATTGCTGTTGTTCCCAGATTCACCCTAACCTGGAGTGGTAGAACCTGTTAGGGTTCCAGTTATGAACAAATAGTTAACCCCAAACTGAGGTCAAAACACTATGAAAATATAAAAACAGTCGTTTATAGAAGTATATGCATAAAAATTGACTTTTATAGAAAAATATATATTTTTGAAAGAAAAAATATTACCAACAATACATTTTCGAATACAAAATTAGAAGACATCTTCACTTTTCTAAAATAAAAAAAAATGTTTGAAAAATATTATTTTTATCAAAATCTGACTAAATAGCTTTTTACTATATTTGAATATTAAAAAAACCAATAGAGGTGGATATTCCATTAAACAAAACTCACAACTCAAACTCAAATGACTTATTCTAATAACTTGTAGCGTAATGATTATTTTGATAAGTAAAAAAAAAAGTAAGAGAGATTAGATGAAAGAATCAGACACTAAGTAATGTAGGATAATAAACTGAAAAAATGGGATAGAAAAAGAGAATCAAACGAAGATGTTATAAAAGATTAAATGGAACATATTCTTAAAGCAAAGCAGAAAGACATGCAGAATAAATAGAATACGTTCTGTTTCTTTTAAGCTGCTCACTTTTAACTTATTTCTTTTTTATGCAGCTTCCAATATTTCTATAGCATATTTAATAAATTCAGTCGGGCATATATTTTTCTATTGTCTTCCTCAGGCGTCAATTGGAGAAATACATTCTTTTCTTTTCTTTTCCATTAATTCTCGTGTGTTTTGATTATTTCCCTATTTCAATCTTGTGCAGTTCATGAATTCATTTTGATATTCGTATACGTCAATATTTTCTTATTAATTCTTTTTAAAATTATTATTCTTTTACTCGTTTTCATTTATTTTCTGAATATTTTTATTTTGATTTACATTCTCTCAGTATATATATATATATATATATATATATATATATATATATATATATATTGTATTTAGGTAGCAGTGTCCTTTTTATGCAGGTTTTATTAATAATGAAAGAAAAGTTATTATGGTTAAGATTCTTTTATAAAATATTTTATCTGAATTTTTAATTTTTCTTTACAAAACCTAAATTCTATAAAAAAAACTTAGCCATAATACCTTGTCTGCTATTTCTAAAGAACATATATATATATATATATATATATATATATATATATATATATATATATATAGTAAATAGATAACCTAGAGAGCCAAAGAACCTACCAAGGTTTCACCAAATTGGATCTTCAGGGAAAGTTGGTTCTTGAGCATAATGACAATTGGGTAAAACCTTGGTAGGTTCGTTGACTCTCTAGGTTAGCTATTTACTTTGTTTGCTTTACTTGCGTCTTGAGTGCTTTTTGTTTTGGGTTACTCGTCTCGGGATTTTTTCTTTTGGCTACGTACTTTGACTGATGTTCAAGTGCTTCGCTCGTTCCTTTTTTTATTACCATTTTTTCCTTCTGCGCGTGTACTCGGAGCGTTTTTCGAAACGAGTATAACGACATATTTACATTTACACACACACACACACACACACACACATATATATATATATATATATATATATATTGTGTATTTGGTAAGCAATATCTATTTTAGGCAGGTTTTATTAAAAATGACAGACAAGATGTTACGATTAAGTTTTTTAGATATTTTTTATGTAATCTCATAATATAGTTTTCTTTTCAGAATATAAATTATATAAAAATTATCCAAATATTACATGTTTTCGAAAAAGAATTGAAACAATCATCAGCTCCAGGCCTTACAAAAATAAATAGATCCAAAATCAATAGACAGATAAAAACTACTTCTCTAGCTATCTCTTCTTTCTCTACCGCTCCCCTCCTCCTCTGACTGTTCATTACTTGACAGCATCTCTGACAATATCGAAAAAGCTATTTCTTCCCATCCATTTGTGTTTGGTGACTTTAACGCTCATCACACCAAGTGGCTGAAGATCTCTGTCACCGGCCTTGCTGGTGTCCACACCATGAATTTTTCAATGACCCAATCCCTTACACAAGTAGTGGACTTCCACACGGGTTTCTACAACAAACCTAACGGAAGGGACTCACTACTAGACGTCTACTTCACTTCCATCCCAGACTCTTGCACTACCAGACAGCTCTGCCCTCTCGGAAACTCTAATCACACCGTAGTTCCGTCAACATTTCATACCACTCCCACCCTACCAAAGAAGCCCAGACCAGCAGAATATCCTACTGCTACCAAAGAGCAGACTAAGATTCCTTCCGAGACTTCCTCTGCGATGTCCCTTGGAACAACGTTTTTAGTCTTCCCGTCAAAGACTGTGCAGCCGAGGTCTCCTCCTGGGTTAAGGCTGGTATCGATTCTTTCCTACCTGCCAGGAAATTTCAGCTTAAATCTCATTCATCTCCATGGTTCTCGCCCGCTTGCTCGGCCGCCATTACTCACCGGAATCATTTCTTCCGGCTCTATGATAGCTACGCGTCGGATCAAAACAGGCGCCTTTTCGCCTCAGCCCGTAATAAGTGTAAAAAGATACTTAACGAAGCTAAGATATTATTTGCTGCCAGAATGAATCAACCCATACCATCCTGGAAGTTTAGCGCCAAAGACTACTGGCGACTCTGTAAAAGAGTGCTTAACAAGAGCAAGTCCTCAATACCCCTAATAATCAATAAATTTGAGGTTCTCACCTCCTCTGCGGAAAGGCTGAATGCCTTGCTCGCAGATTCTAGACTGGATTCGTCTGGATTTTCTACAACCGACTTCCCACCTAGAACTGAGGCTCAAATGAATGACGTCCACATTACACCCTCGCTGCTTACTAACATAATCTCAAAACTTGACCCTCACAAAGCGAGCGGAGGGGACGGAATCGCAATCATAGTCTTGAAGAAATGTGCCCCTGAACTCTCCTTTGTCCTTTCTAAGCTCTACAACTTCTGCCTATCTGCTTCCTGCTTTCCTGCCTGTTGGAAGTCTTCCTCTGTAGTTCCTATATTTAAGAACACTGAAGAACCCTCGGACCTCGCAAATTGTCGCCCTTTCAGCCTTCTTCCGATCTTTGGCAAAGTGTTTGAAGCCATTATCAACGCCGAGGTGGTTCAGCATCTCACAGCACACAGGCTCCTCTCGGACAAGCAGTATGGCTTCCGCCTCACCAGATCTACTGCTGATATGCTAACGATCATCACCGAGTATGTATACCAGGCTCTCGACAAGAATGGTGAAGCCAGAACCGTTGCCTTGGATATCTCTAAAGCGTTCCACAGAGTCTGGCATGCTGGCCTTCTACACAAACTGCGGAGCTATGGTATCACTGGACATTTTTTTTACCTAATCCAGTCTTTCCTCTCAAACCGCACATTAAAGGTGGTATTAAACGGACATGCCTCCCAGAACTACCATACGAACGCGGGTGTCCGTCAAGGCTCTATCCTAGGTCTTAAGCACTTTCTGATCTATATTAATGATCTCCCTGAGACCATAAGATCCCAAGTAGGTATGTACGCCGATGACACCACAGTTTACTCTCGCCTTCATCAAAAATCTGGTGTGGATGACAAAGCGAACCTCACAGCCGAGCTTGAAAAGGACCTCCAATCTTAGTGGACTGGGGTAAGAAATGGCTCGTAAATTTTAATGCTTTTAAATCGAAGCTGCTATCAATTAACCATCATAGACAATCGCCCCTACCTTCCATTAGCATGGAACAGGCTTGCCTTCCAGCACTACACCTCCTTGGTCTCACACTCTTAGCGGACCTCAAGTGGAATGATTATATTGAATCCATTGCTAAATCCGCTGCTATGAAAGTCGGTTCTCTGTGCAGGGCCCGGATGTTTTTTCCGTCTGAATCTATCCTGCACATATATAAATCTACCATCCGCCTGTGTATTGAATACTGCTGCCACATTTGGTCGGATGCCCCTGCTATTCTCCTCGGGGTTCTTGACAAAATACAACGGAGAGACTGTAATGTGATCGATACCGACTTGGCAGACCGGCAGCAGTCTCTCTCGGCGTGACTTGGCTCCCCGGTACCTCTTCTATAAATAATTTCACGGCTTCTTTTCCGGTGAACTTAGATCACTGGTTCCACCTAGGTACTAATTTGCACGAGATACTAGATTAGCAACTAGATCCCACACTTTTACAGCGAAACCGATAAAATGTAACCGCAATTTCTACTCCAGTAGCTTCTTTTCTCGCACTTCCCGCCCGTGGAATTCCCTTCCACATACTTGCTTCTCCGACATCTACAATGTCCAGAAGTTTAAATGTAAGGTCAATAGACACCTCCTAACACATTAACTCGAATCCATTCTCTCAAACACTCTTCCCATCTGCCCAACCCGTCTATCACCCTCCTTCTGATATTTCTTATATCTAACCACACTTTCTCTTTACCTTCCCCAATGCGCAATGATGGTAGTGGAATGCCTTGCTTTAGGTGAAATGATTAAAAAAAGATATCAAGATCATTAATTATAATAATAACAATACTAATAATAATAACCTCCCTGAGAATTTTGAAAAACTAAGCAAAACAAAGAATGTCGAATACATAGTAAAGAAACACGTAAATACTTTACACAGTATGTGTGTGTGTGTGCGTGCGTGCGCGTGTGAAATTTTCTATATTTATAGGGAAAGAGTGCTGAATAGAGATTATTATTCATATTATTGATATTTCAAAAATAATTTCGAAAATTTTATTTTTTAAAAATAAAGATTGAAATCGATATTTTGAAAAAATGGTGGACTTTACAATAAATTGATATTTAAAAAAAAAATTCGAAATTTAAAAAAATTATAAACTAAAAAAAAATTAAAATCTAGAAAAATTGTAATTTAGATAAGTAACAAAAATTAGATTATTTGATACTTGTATAAAACTTAGATTCATTGTAGAACAAAACTTCTTTATCCTTTACATTTGATGCGTATTACATTCATTCATTTGTGAGTTTATTTTTCTTCATGATTAGTATAGTTAGGTTTTTGACAATTTCTGTAAAAGCTTCTTGTGTCAGACAGTTTTTCTTCAAAACCTGTTTTTTGTTTAAAATTTTATTTAATCAAATAAATAAATGCTTTTTCATGTTTGAAAGTTACATGAACACTACTAAAATATTATTAAATAATAAGGTTGACTTTAGTTCTCGAAAGTTCTAAAGCTTTTCAAAATCCAATAAACGATATTTTTTAAAAGAAAACTGATTTCTTTTTAACGCAATGACGTTTTGCACTCAACGTGTTTATGACGAACATCGAGAAATTATTTACTTATATAATCTGATTAGATAATTAATTACAAGTTGCTTACGCCAAAATAAAATGGCGTCGCTTAATTCTGTTAACTCTATGGTAATATTATTGATAATTTAAATTGACTCGGTTATCTCCCTTTGCATAGAACGACAGGATTATAATTCGTATTGATATTTCATGTGGTATTTTTACTAGATAAAAACACGTAGGCATAAAGAAAACCAATTTTTGGTTTTATTTTATTTTTCTTACCGCTTTCCTCCTCCCTCTCACTCACTCTCTCATATATATATATATATATATATATATATAGTGTATCAAGGCAATAGATAATTTTCTGAACATATATTGTTAAATATAACAGACAATGAATATCTATTTGTATCATATGAGCCGTTCTAAACATCGTATTTTGGCTTTAATTTCTAGTGTAAATAAAGACAAATTTGTCCAAGATTTGGATATTTTTTATTATGCTGGTTTTAAGCTTCAGGCTCACATGAGCCATCTTCAGAGAGTTTACATGGACGTTTACATAAGAACATCCACTATTAAAGATGATATTATCTTGTGTTGACATAAAACATTGTTATACGATGCTAACAGTCGGACGCAGATCGTAAATTTGTAATGCGGCTCTATGACGTCACACCACGTAAGAGACCGAATGTTAACAAGAGATCCATATGTCTAAATGTAATATGTTGTAACTAGATTGAAAATTCATTGCGTGTGGGTTGCTTTGATTTAATGTAAATAGCCTCCACTATCTGTAGTTTTTTTACTTTGTCTGTGTGCGATATTAGAGGCCATCTATCTATCTATCTATCTATCTATCTATCTATCTATCTATCTATCTATCTATTCGTCTCACCCCATGCAAGGCAGTGCTGTCACTGTTGCGCAGGTCGTTACATAATAGTAGTGAAGAGAGAAGAGAACAGGTCACAGGTTATTATTACTTTGCGAAATTTTACAAGATGAACTCGTCCGAATCACCCTAAATTTTCTTCATTCTTTCATTGATGAAACTGCAATATAGTTAATTATAAAATATTTATAAATTCATTTGATGCACATATCATTGTGCAATATTAACAAAAGAACCATTCTATTTTCATTTACAATTATTCACTTCGCAATAAATACTAAAAAATAGTATGAAATACATCATGTTTTTTTAAAACACTGGAGTGGCCTAATAATTTTGGCCGGTAGTCTAGGTTGAAATATGAAGTTGAACAATTACATTGCATTGGGAACATTGTTGCTTTATGACATAACATGACAGTTTTTATTGCGTCTGGGTAAAATACGAACGAGGAAATATGCATTATTCAAAATGTGTAGACAATATTTTTTAAAAGAAGTTTAAATGGTAGGTTTTTAAAAATATAATTTTATACTGATTCATTTGTTAAAAGAGCTGGATTGTTTAGGTTAAAATTAGAATTAAGAAATTATGGTATGTGCGTTGTGGTGCAGTAGATATCGACTCGGAACGATAAATCGGGGTGCCGAGTTCGAATTCCAGTTGAATTCATTGCATTCACTTACGTACAAATATCCTTGGAGAAGGTATTCATCCATCTTTTCCTTCCAGTCTATCGCAGAAAGCAATGGCAAGTTACTGCGGGATAATTTTCTTCCCAGACATTCATGTCTCGAAAGAAACATTATCGCCCAAAGCGCGTATCACGTATGGCATTTAACTGACTGAACTATGGTATACTAATGTATATCGAAGTTATGAAAACTAAATATGTATTGTGTCGGTCATTAATTTTGATAAAATGATACAGTGCTGATAACAGACAGAAAACTTCAAGACCTCCTACTGAAGGTAGCTGAAGAGAGTGACAAGAAAGAACTACAAATAAACGGCAAGAAAACCGAATGCATGGTCATCAGGAGAAAGTGCAGCCCAAAATGCCAAATACAAGTGAGAGATACTAAAATCAAGCATGTACAAAATTTTGAATACCTAGGAAGTGTTCTAACAGAAGACAAAATGTGCAACACAGAGATCCGAAGGCAAATTGGCATGGCGAAGCAAGTATTCCAGAAGTTGAGTAAAGTATTAAGAAACAGGACAATTTTGCTAGAAACAAAGAAGATAGTGTCAGCTCTTCAATATGGCAGTGAATATTGGACAATATCATCAAAGATGAAGGAAAAACTTGAAACAACTGAAATGCGATTCTACAGAAGGATGGTGCGAATATCATGGATCGAGCATGTGAGCAATGATTAGGTCTTAGAAATGATGGAAGCGAAAAGGAAATCAATACTAAGCATCAGGAAGAGACAGCTAAAATTTCTGGAACATGCAATGAGGAAAGAGAGTTTGGAGAACCTGATACTAACAGGCCAGATAGGGGGAAAATAGACAAGGAAAAACAGCGGATAACATATTTGAAGTACATAATGTGGATATTTTTCCCGCTCTCACCTGACACTCCCTATGACTGGGATAACATTAAGCCTGGCAGATGTTTTATTTCATTGTCATTTTTCAAGTTATAACAGAATGTTCAAATTTTTCTGTTGCTTTATAATAAACAAATTCCTGACTTTCTTTTTGGGTTGGGTTCTGATTTGAAAAGGGACCCTGGAACCAAGACAGGCTCTTAAGGGGGATAGCTGAGAAAAGCTGTTTCAGCTAATGCTCCTTATGCATCCATGTTCAAATGCGGTTTTGATTTTGTAATATAGGAAGACTTACTTACAACAATAACAAAATATTATTGTCATCTATTTTAAACAATTCCTATTAAAGAATCAATTTATGATTTATTCTGGTCTCGATAAAAAATCTGCCGAGGATGATAAAGCAAACCTTGCTTGAAAAGGACCTCCAATCCAAGGTGGACTGGGGTAAAAAATGGTTCGTCAATTTTATTGCTTTCAAAACAAACCATCACAGACAATCGTTCCGACCGCCCATTAGCATGGATCAGGCTAGTCTCCCTGAAATGAAAACACTGGGTTAATTCTCACGTCAGACCTCAAGTGGAATAACTATATAAAATTCATAGCTAAATCCGCTGCTAAGAAGATCGGTTCTCTGTGCAGGGCCAGGAAGTTTTTCCCGTCCAAATCAATCCGGCACATTTACAAATCTCCCATCCGCCCGTGAATTGAATACTGCTTCCATATCTGGTCGGGTGCTCCTGCTATCCACCTAGGTGTCTTTGACCAAATCCAACGGAGAATCTGTAATGTGATCGATCCCGACTTGGCGGCTCGGATACAGTCACTTTCTCACCGGCGCAGTGTGGCTTCCCTGTATCTCTTCTACAAATACATTCACGGTTTCTGCTCCGATTAACTTACCTCACTGGTACCCCTATATATGAATTTCCTCGAGCCACAAGATTAGCAACTAGGTCCCACACTTTTACTGTGAAAACTGATAAATTATAAACGTAAATTTTACGCCAGCATCTTCTTTTCTCGCACTTCTCGCCTGTGGAATTTCCTTCCGCTTGCTTGCTGTCCCGACAGCTACAATCTGCAAGAATTTAAATGTAAAGTCAATAGTCATCTCTTATCTCACTAACATGCATCCTCTCTCTCATGTTTCTTTTACCATCCACTCCACTTTTCTCATTCTTCTCATTCTTCTCATACCCACTTCCTGACCCCGCTATAACCTGTCACTCTTTCTCATAACTTTCCTCCGATGTAACAACCTGCAAAACAGTGACAGTAATATGCCTTGCGTTGGGTGGTATGATTATAATAAAAATGACGAAAAGCCTCAAGTCCCAACTCATCTACCGTAACTCTGCCACATTTTTCCCTTGATAGGGAGTTTTTTCTGACAGTTATATCCGCAACTCACTCCATGGTTTTAGCTTATAGGATACAAATACTATATCATCTAACAGTTAAAACACACAAAATAAAATTGCGCACACGCCAAATCGGATCCAAACGACTAAAATCCTTTTGGAAAAACCAAACTAAGGCAAATTTAACAAGTTAGTGTGAAAAGCAAAATTCTGGATTCTAATTAGATAAGAAATAGAACATTCATATTACAGCGTCACGCCTAAAGAAGAAGTTGCATCTGGGAGCCGGTTACATGACTGAAATCCACTACTTAACCCCGTCCGTGACCGGTCAAGTGTCAGAAAGGTTCAGAGATCAGAGAGGCCAGAAAACCAACATACAAGTTCCGTCATCGACTCAACCAATACAAATAGAAGAAGAAGGAATGGCAAACAACAAGAAGATATCTTCAACTGCCCATAAATTTTTTTACATCTGTCGCCATCCAGAAAGAAGAAGGAACACAGACTTTATTAGTTAATTAGACTGATTAATCGTTTTACACACATGCATTCTGCTAATTATTACTATCTCTATTTGACCCCTTTCTCTCTCTCCGATTATTTTTCACTCACAGTTTTTTTTCATCTTAAATTGAAGCCCTTTCCTTTTCCACCAACTTAGCAGCGGACACATAAAAAAGAAAGACACAAACATTGTTCTACTACTCTGTCGAATTACAGACAGAAAAATATAGACACTTTTTTGTTCAACCAAAATTCGCTTAAATCTAAAAGTCATTTTTCTATCAAACAAAATATACAAAAGAAATAAACAAATTATTTATTATGTACATTTGTTATTAAATATACTATTTTCTAATTTTATACAAAAATTTCTTATTGTCTTTTCTTGAAATTCGTGTCATTTTTTGTGGACAGGATATCTCACATTAAATTCTCCTTTTTAATCCGGATGTTCTGTAACACCACAAGCTATAATTTCTATTCTAGATTCTCACAAAAATTATGAATTGGATGGTGTCCTTACAATTAGCCTAAAGAAATGTGCTCCTGAAATGGCTCTTGTTCTCTCCAAAATTTACAATGAATATCTCACTGCCGAAGGATTTGCTTCCTTGCCACCCATAGTCTTCAAAGATTTAAATACAACGACTACCAACATTTTTCTCTTCTTGAATCCTGTTTCTGTATTGTTTATTTCAGGTTTTCTACCAAAAGTTTTATCTTCTTTCACTCTCTGCAACTCCCTGCGTCGTAGTGGTATTATCACTTTGCTTGGAGTGAAGATGTTTCAAAAAATAGAAAAATATAGTGAAATTTTAGATAATATAATCTTACTAAAGGTATGCCATATAAGAACGTTATCAGAACGATTTACCAGGAATTATCATTTTAAAACAAAATCTATGGAATCTGAGGAGTCTGCGTATGGACAGATTTTATTGGATTACTTCCAAGAGATCTTACTATTTCGATCTTCGTAGTAAAGTTTTAAATATATCAGATAAACACAAAAAAAGAAAATCAGGTTTTTTGTGTTAAATTCCAATCGAATAAAATAATCTCTAAGGAACACACATTCACACTTAACATATATCTACCCGTTTCATAATGGCAAACGATTGCCATCACTGACAATGAAGTATTGAAATTAAAACGACGCATGCGTAATATACCAATAGCCAGTTTAATATAAAATGAATTCGTGACCACTGCCAACGTACCATAACATAGGAATAATTTAGACCAACCTTATTAGCCTTATCATCGAGGGTAACTCTTTTGTATTTATATCCAAGTCAGTTGGAATTAATCAATTTTACATGAAGGAATAATTAAAGAGATGTTATCACCTCGCCTTAATTCTAATCAATACTACCGTGGAAGGAAAGAGGTGGATATGCTTAAAATGGATGCTAAGAAAGAAAGTTTAGGAAAGGCAAATAAAGAAGAGGAACGATAGAATTGTGAAAAGTGGTAGGAACCACCGGAAGAGAAGATAAGATGAAAGAATGGTGGATATAGACGGAAGACAGTCTAAATAAGTAAGTGGAATATTCTCTCTTCAAAAGGAACGATAACGGAAAGAGAATAAATGGATGAGACGAAAAGAGGCGTACAGAGAAATATATATATATATATATATATATATAGAGAGAGAGAGAGAGAGAGAGAGAAAGAGAGAGAGGGGGAGTGGAGATAGAGAAATATAACGAGGGTGATGATGCATTAGAAAATGAGAGAAGCAGTAAAATGGCGGAAAGAGATAGAGAATAAAAAAGAAAATATGAGAAGAGAAAGCCTATACAAAAAAAACAAAAAAAAAAACAAACAAAACGATAGGCTGAGAATAAAAAAGAGAAAAAGGAAAGAAGAGGAAGGCGACAGCAGTGAAAAGACAAATTTGAAAGAGAAGTAGATTAAATGTCGATATAAAGGAGAATAATGAGAGAGGGGACGTAAGATAGAGAAAGAAGAGCTAAAGAGAAGAGACAGAGAGGGAAATTGAGAGTGAAAATGATAAAGTAATAAGCGAAAGGCCGATTAAAGAGGGGAAGGAAGGGAAAGTGGGAGAGAGGGATAATGTGAAGAAGAAAAGAATTTTTAGAAAGAGAGTGTTTGAAGGAGAGAGAAAAGTGAATAAAAAGAATAATAATAAAAATGATGGAACAAGAGAGGCTAAAGTAAAAGAGCAATTTGAAAGATATCGACTCAAGGGATAGTCAAAGACGAAATATTTAGTGAAAGTGACAAAGTAATAAAAATAGCAGGTCTTGAATAGAGGAAGAGAGAGAGAGAGAAAGAGAGAGAGGGAGTTAGAGAAAGAAGAGAAATATGAAAAAGAAAATATTATTAGGGAGGGAGTGAAGCAGAGATAACGGCAGATAAAAGGAACGATAACAGGAAGAGACAGACGAAAACAGATACTAGAAAAAAGTGAGTAAAAATGATAGAGTAATAATTGGTAAAGAAAGAGGTTAAGATTATCAGAAAAAGTAGAGTATGAAGAAGAGAAGAATTATTAGATAGGGAGTGAGTGAAGCAGAGTTAAAATAGCGAAAAGAAAGAGAATAAAAATAGAGAAAGGCAAACATGTATGAGATAAGGGAGAGGGAATTCAGAGAGAGTTGGGAGAGGCTAAATGAATTGGGAATGAAGAAGTAAAAGTTCAAATTGCATATTCAATAATCGATTAATGCTTCGATGATTTTCTTAGACAAGAGTGATGTATTTACATATAATTTCGGACGAATTGCTAATTCAAACAACAATAGATTAAATTCTTAGGATAATTTGATATAATCGAAGAGGCACAGTATTGATTAATTTTAATAATAATAAAACCAATAATAATTATATGAGAAATTATCGCTATATTGATAATCTGGAGCAAGAAAAAATGTCAAGTATATTGTATTATTTCAATTAAAACTGAATGATCACATGGCTACAGTTTAAATATGCCTTCCAAAAGCTGTGAAAAGTATTAAGAAACAGAAAAATATTGTTAAAAAAGACTAAAAAAGTTATGTGTCATACGTGACAAACACTTAGGCGATCATGTCTCGAAAGTGACATGCTGACTGGGCAGAAGATTATCCCGCTCTAGGTTGCTATTGACATGACTAACTAGGTAGATTTTCTTGCAGTAAGTTGCCATTATTTTCTGTGATAGACAGGTTGCCAACCAAGGCTTTAAAATTGTGGAGAGACCTGATCGCCAACGTCCTGAAGACATATGGCAAGAAGAAGAAGAAGAAGAAGAAGAAGAAGAAGAAGAAGAAGAAGAAGAAGAAGAAGAAGAAGAACTTCCCCTATAGTTATGATGAAAAGCTGTCTTGTCAATGCGGCTCTATGCTTTGGAAATTGATTGGGTCTTACGTTCACGCCTGACGTAAAGTGAAACTCAAATATATGATCTATTGCGAAATTCTATCTGACAAAATATCTGTTCATTCTGCTAGGTCTTATCTTTAAAAGACTCAGATTGTTGGCAACTGATCTGCTTAATTGTCAATTTTCAGCCTTAATGCAGAGTTAAGAATCGTTCACGTGCTATTGTGGCAGATGACGTATTCTCTGCTTTGAAACCTCTTTCATACAGACCCAACATTGCAACACTCTCGCTACTCTATCACTGCTCCTACGTCAAATCTCTAAATGAACAAGATTAAATGCGATGTGAAGAACTTTTCAAGCACCAACCAGTGACATATCATTTTAATCATTTCAGTTAGTTAAGTTCCATACGTGAAACGCATGGGCGATCATGTCTCGAAAGAGACATGACTGACTGGGCAGAAGATTATCCCGTACTAGGTTGCCATTGCTTTCTGCGGTAGACTGGTTGCCAGCCAAGGCTATAGAACCCAGTCTGTCCTGCTATTTAGCTCATAGCTGGAAGAAAGAGACGGATTAATACCTTTCTCAAGGGTATTTGCGCGTAAGTGAATGCAATGGATTCAACTTGAATTCGAACTCGGTTTCCCAATTTCTCCGTCCGAGCCATCATTTCGCCCTACAAAAAAAAAAAAAAAAGAAAGAAATGATAATGTTACTAAGACGCAAGTTCTTACTGAGAGTGAAAAGAGTGAAGAGAAAGGGCAATAAAAGAAAAGGTTTCTGAATGATAGAAGTTTGTAATTAGCATTGTCTTTTAATTGTTGAAGATCGTAGTTGACAGAGAAGCAAGAAACGGAAATAATTTTTTTTTTTGATACACAAAAGAAGAAACTACTAAAGTAAAATGTGTGGTTACATCTATAGTGAGACCTAGTTACCAAGCTTAAATACATGCGGTCGAGGTACAAAAACAGACAATTGTCATTAACAATCTTTTAAACATATCATCTCTAGCAAGGCACTAAGGTCACTAAGACGCAGGGGTAAACTGACAGTACAAGAGAAAAATATTAACGATCTGAAACATCAAAAGAACAGGAATTAAGAAAACAGAAAGTAACGTTTCACATTGAATTTATATTTTTGATACTCAAAGCAGAAAGAGAGTTTCTCAAGCGAGAATTGCGAGAGAAGAAACTGTTACCATAGAACTTACATTTACATCTAGCCATTTCAACTTCAAACTGAAGCATCTTTGCGGCCAATTTAGTCAGAAGTGCTAAATCTGATAAACACTTGGACAATCATGTCTCTTTCGATCCATAATTGACTAGGCAGAAGATTTTCCAGTGCTATGTTGCCATTTTTTTGCGGTAGTCTGGTAGCCAACCAAGGCTATAGAACTCAAACATGTAAAATAATACAGATAATTTATTGAAGACTATATCGTGTTAATCAAATATAAGTTGCCCTGGCATTATTCATTCAGTTTTATTTATAAATGAAAGTACATGTTGCGTAGAATAAAATAAAAGTGTAAATCCATGTTGCTTAGAATAAAAAGGTGAAGGAAGGAGGTGGATGTGCTAAAAATGGATGTTAAGAAAGAAAATTTAGAAAAGTTAAATAGAGAATAGTAAGAATAAATTTATGAGAAGAGGCAGGGACCACCGGAAGAGAAGATAGTGGGAAAGAATGGTGAATATGGACAGAAGAAAATCTAAAAGAGTAAGTGGAATGTTTTATCTTTTCACAAAAGGAAAGAGAATAATTGGATGAGACGAAAAGAGGGGTAAAGAGAAAAAGAAATAGAGAGAGAGAAAGAGACAGAAAGAGAGAGAGAGAGAGGGGGGGGTAGAATATAAAAATATACCAAGGGTGATGATGCATTAGAAAAAGAGAGAAGAGCTAAAATGGCGGAAAAAGATAGAGAATGAAAAAGAAAATATGAGAAGAGAAGGCCAAACCAAAAAACACACACACAAAAAAAGAACAAAACAAAACGATAGGCTGGGAAGAAAAAAAGAGAAAACGGAAAGAAGAGGAAGGCGACAGCAGTGAAAAGACAAATTTGAAAGAGAAGTAGATTAAATGTCGATATAAAGGAGAATAATGAGAGAGTGGACGTAAGATAGAGAAAGAAGAGCTAAAGAGAAGAGACAGAGAGGGAAATTGAGAGTGAAAATGATAAAGTAATAAGCAAAAGGTCGATTAAAGAGGGGGGGGAAAGTGGGAGAGAGGGATAATGTGAAGAAGGAAAGAATTTTTAGAAAGAGAGTGTTTGAAGGAGAGAGAAAAGTGAATAAAAAGAATAATAATAAAAATGATGGAACAAGAGAGGCTAAAGTAAAAGAGCAATTTGAAAGATATTGACACAAGGGATAGTCAAAGAAGAAGGAGTTCGTGAAAGTGACAAAGAAGTAAAAACAGCAGGTCTTGGAGAAATGGGGAGTGAGAGAAAGAGGGGAAGTATGAAAAATAAAATATTATTAGGGAGGGAGTGAAGCAGAGATAACGGTAGGTAAAAAGTGGAAAGAAGGAGGTGGATGTGCTAAAAATGGATGTTAAGAAAGAAAATTTAGAAAAGTTAAATAGAGAATAGAAAGAATAAATTTATGAGAAGAGTAAGTGGAATGTTTTCTCAAAAGGAAAGAAAACGGAAAGAGAATAATTATAATAATAATTATATAATAATAATAATAGAGAATAATAGTAAGAATAAATTTATGAGAAGAGGTAGGGACCACCGGAAGAGAAGATAGTGGGAAAGAATGGTGAATATGGACAGAAGAAAATCTAAAAGAGTAAGTGGAATGTTTTATCTTTTCTCAAAAGGAAAGAAAACGGAAAGAGAATAATTATAAAATAGGATTTGTTTCTGATGAAGGACCAAGGGCGGTCTGAAATATGAAATATAATAATAGAAATAAACAAATACTGTCAAAAAAATACATTTTTAAAATCACAACTTTTTAATAGTTTTTCCTATATATATATATATATATATATATATATATATATATACAGAGAGAGAGAGAGAGAGAGAGAGAGAGAGAGAGAGAGAGAGTGTGTGTGTGTGTGTGTGTGTGTGTTTAGTTATGACAATGTTTGGTGCCAGGATTGTTGTTTTATTACTAGATTTACTGATAAAAGTATTTTAGAAAGCAGGGTCTTTTATGGTAAATTGCATAATATCGGGATGGAGATAAAACGCTGATTTTTTTTTTTAATCATTTCACCCCGAGCAAGGCAGAAACGCCACTGATGTGCAGGGGGTTACATAAATGTAAAAAGATTAATTAGAAAAGAGTGAGGAGTACAAGCTAGTTAGAAAGGAACAATAGAAAGCTGAGAAGGCAGGTGCGATGACAGATACATAGGTGGAGAGAAAGGGAAGGTTATACAGGGGAGGGGAGAGAGCTAGAGGCCAGTGATTAGTAGATGAGTATTAACTTTGCATTTAAATTTCTGGAGGTTGCAGCCGTCAGGAAAGCAAGAATACGGGAGCGAGTTCCACAGGCGGGAAGTGCGAGAGAGGAAGCTGCAGGAGTAGAATTGTCGTCTGCATTTGGCTAACCTGACTGTGAACAGGTGGGACCCAGTTGCCAGTCTGGTTGCACGGGTAAACACCTGTTGAGGAGGCATCAGTGACTAAAGCTCCTCCGAGCAGAAACCATGAAAGTATTTATAGAAAAGACAGAGGGAGGCCACATTTCGACGGTAGGAAAGCAAAGAATTTGTCACTTTAACTGGGTAGATTCATACCGACTTCGAACTTTCGTGAGGACACCATTATGGTGTCTTCACTCATCGCGGCTAAATTTTTTTCTTTGTAATCAAAAGCGCAATACAGATGTTCTCACGAAAGTTTGAAGTCGGCATAAACCAGCTAAGTTAAATTAGTTAAAGTGACCATTTCTTTGCCGTAAAACTATATATATATATATATATTGTCATGGTGGCATCTCTAACAGACGGAATGAACTCTTCTAACCATATATAATAAATGAACAATATTCAAATATTCTCCAATATAATTGTATTGAACACTTTTTCATATAAATGTGCACTGGTCTAATTTTATTATGACTAAAAACTAAGTAATTAAACAATATATATATATATATATATATAATATTAACTATAGCAACAACAATACCAATAGTAACCGAACTAACTCTGCCGAAACTAGTATTAATTAAGCTATAATGTAAATCGTCTTGAACAGCCCACCGAGGACGAACTCGGAGGGAAAAGAAGGGGAAGTAAAAAAAGAAACAAACGAAGTACATGAACAAAAAGTCAAGCACTCGTAAGAAAGAAAAAAAACCTAAGACGAAAACCCTAACACAGGTTGTTGGTTCTTTTTTTTTTAATCATATCACCCCGAGCAAGGCGGTAATGCCACTGATGTGCAGGGGGCTACATAAGAGTGAAAACATTAGAAAAAGGAAAGCCGGAAACCACATCCTAAACAGGGAACAAGGGATGAGCCTCTACACCTGTTCAATAGACATGGGTGGAGTGTGAAACTGGGCGATATTTTAGTCTATCTACTCCAATTGCTCAGATTTTATGTCTTTATATATATATATATATATATATATATATATATATATATATATAAGAGACAGACAACAATGAATATATTAACAAGTCATGTTACAGAAGAACACGAAAAGACCGTTGAAATTGTAAATAGTTAAATAGAACCTTCAGTCTCTGTCTCTGAATTACTTGAATGCTTTGTGTCTGTCGGTGCGAGAAAGAATGTGTCTTGTAATCCCAGACTCAGAAGGAAAAGAGGAAGAGCCTTTCAAATATCGCGCTACGTTTGATTATCGTCAATGACTGCGGTAATCAATGCTTTTCCTAAGGGCTTTTTGGAATGCAACAGTCTAATCCGGAATTTAAATGAATGCAAACCTGTTCTATTCTCCGTGCCGATAATCATCTTTGGTAGTATATGATATGTAATATATTATATTCATCATTTTAGTAATGTAGACCAAACACCGTGCTTAAATATTAATGTAAAAAATGTTTCTTACATTTAAAAGATGCAATTATTAAAACTGTTTACACTGACTGAAAAAAAAATAACATTCATCTTTTGCCGACACTCTTTATGTAGTCTTCTTTAAGGCAACATCACCCTTTTGACTTGTCCGCAGTAAGCAGACGACAAGCTGTCTGCTATTTCATAATCTCTGCTGAATTACTTTCGTTTTTACCCTGAGGAAACGAACAAAATTATCCTATTCTTCTATCAACGAGATCTGAGACCTTAACACCGATTTTGCTGCATCACGTTAACTGATCTCGTTCTGATCACACATTAGCGAGATATCTTCATTGTTGCCGCTTCAGCGATCTTTGTTGAGTGCAAGTGTGACTCCGGTGTTAATTGAATGCATTGTGATCTCGCGTTAACGAGATCCTTATTCTCTTGTTGTTGTTGCTGTCGTCATGTCACGACAAGAAGTCACGGTTAGTGATTTCGAAGATTTCTCACGATAACGAGATAGCATTACAGCATTTTTTTTTTTGCCTTCGTTAAAAATGTTTCTGCAATTCGTTATTTAAAAAAAAAAGTTTTTATGCGATCTATTTTCTTCCTTTTTTTTCATAATCTATTTGTATTTTATTTTCAGCGTTTCCTGGAGAGATTGAATAATTCTCACAACTAACCTGTTTTGTCAGTTTTAGTTGAATATATTTTTAAAACATGAGGATTTGAAGTAATCGTTTTAAAATTGCAACTGGATATTTTTGTAGATTAATACGGACAACTGTTTGGATGATTTAGACTTGACAAAGCTGTATGCTATATATATATATATATATATATATATATATATATATATATATATATATATATATATATAACGAGCCATTACTAATGTAGAAGGTTGTCACAGCATCAGTACCGGGAATTTTCAAATAACTCCGTTTAAAATATATCTACATAGTGCGATGGGTAAATTATCACAGATATATATATGTTTTATTTCGCAAAAGTACTTTTTTTTGTTTTTGATTTTGTCTAGTATGGTCAGTTGGGCACTATCATGACACCATATATTCCGATAAAATTTGGGACGGCATGCTGTAATGTTTGGAATTCGCACAGGAACTTTCAATACGAAAATTTCAAATTTTGTTATATACTACGGCTGGAAAACAACGAGGAACTCGTATGTATAAAAATATAATCATATAATTCTTTGACTGTGACGCTTGTGTAGAGTAGGTGGGCAACTGGACAGAGTTCGCGCACACGATGGGGTTGTCGTGAGTCGGAAGCCAGCGGGGATCTCTTTTTTTTCTTCAGCAAAAATTTCTGAGATTATATAGTTTTAAAACTCTCAAGCGACCCACATAACCACACCTCTTAACCTACACATGTTTGCTTTTTCTGTTTGTCCCTTTGTTGACTTTATCTACAGTCGAATGTATTTGTCAATCACACCCGGCCGAGATTATAACATTTCAAGTTGGTTGTCCCTTTTGTTGACCTTATCTACAGCCGGATGTACCTATCAATTGTATCCGCCATTCAAGGTAATATATTACAGATGAGGATTAGGTGTCAATCGGAGGACAGTGCGGAGGACAATATGAATATCATGGAGTGATTACTCGCGATGGCGACATTATGCTTCCATTCATCTTCCCAAATTTAATTGTTCCTCATATATATATATATATATATATATATATAGTCGTCCGCAGACAGATCTGTTTCGCTTTATCACAGCTCATCAGTACGGTTAGACATACCATTCGCTTCTAGCGAGGATTGAAACCCGACAGAATTGACATCAGTCGGCGATTCTACTTCTGAGCTATGGGCGCTCGTTCGAATTCCAGTTGAATTCCTTGCATTCACTTACGCATAAATACCCTTGAAAAATGTAATAATCCGTCTCTTCCATCCAGTTGTAGGTTAAATAATAGGACAGATTGGGTTCTATGACCTTGGCTGGCAACCAGTCTACCGCAAAATAGCAATGGCAACCTAGTGCAGGATAATCTTCTGCCCAGTCAGTCATGTCTCGAAAGAGACATGATCGCTTAAAACATGTATAACATATGATACTTAACTGACTGACTGACATCTTCCTAAGGGGATACAGACTCAATACTGAGGGCCACATCAAGTGCTTTGAGGATTTAGTGCTGTCTTAGTTTCAAGACGTTGGCTGCTAGAAAACCTGATGTCTGATACCAGGACCTTGCACCATGCCACACAAGCAGGAGAACCCATTCATAGTTATTTGCCCATTTCTATGATAACATCAACCCCTACATCTGGTCACCTAATATCTTATACTACAACCCCTTGATTATGATGTTTAAGTTGTAGTTAAGACCAGCAAAAATTATTGTAACACTAAAGATAATTTGAAGATAATGATTATGACAACATTCATTAACTTAAACAAGGACACCGTCCAGAAAAGGTGTAGGTGATTCCAAAATTGTCAAGAGATCCTGGTTGAAGCTGTGGTGGAAAGAAAATTAAGAATTAAAAGCAACGTTCTTGTTCGCTTTTACAAAAATTCACAATGACTTGTGAAATTCTGTTTTTGCCAAATAGAAAAAGAATTGACCCCGTACTGAAAGAAAAAGACGGAACCGGATTTTGCGAGTAGATGTTAAATTGATTTTCTGACCAATGAAAGCGATTTGCAAGACCATAAAAGCACTTAGAGATCCAGTGCAAAAAATCTAAATGAAAGCGCCAGACACTGTCAGATGGGAGCAGTGAGTCGACACACTAAAATGTAACGGGAGAAACTTTATGTCGATCCGGATGTAAGATCGCGTCGCACATCGTCCTCTTTCTCCTTTCTCGTGCATTGTTTCCTTTTATTTCTTCTTCTCCATTTAAAGACATTCCTACCAAAAAAACGCTCATACATACATACATACATACATACATACGTACGCATAAACGCTTTCCAACACATTACTACTACGAATATTTCTACAAATCTTGATACCTTTAAATTTTTCACTGAACATTGACTACCACAATCCTTCTTGTTCTTTTCTTTTAATAAATTTTTATTTTAGCATGCAAAATGTGTATTTTTTATTTTTTCCACTATTCCATTATTCCACACTGTTCCACACTAATTCACACATTCCAACTTGATGAAAACCTCCATTCTGAATAATCTGTAAGCTGTAGGGATTTTGGTTAGGTATGACACAAGGCCGAATCAATAAACATTAACCATCTCTCATTAACTTCAAAGCCATTGTCAATTTTAATGAATAAATTTAGTCGTTAGAATTTCAAGATAGTTTTGTATTTGTGAAATTTGATAAATATATCTGTTAAAACAAGATGTCAATAGTACTTATATTTTTGCGTTACTTAGACGACAATTCATCCATCGTACCCTGTTTATCATTAAGTTCTTAATTTTCTAATTATATATTATCTAGAACAATGGTCTCCAAGGTTTTTTTTTATACTACAGACAAGCTTCATCCCGGACAATCTCTCTGCGGACTAGTAATGGCTGATATATGTAATTTAAGTGCATTTCGATAAAGCAAGCAAGAATAAAAAGAGAAATATATTAAAGAGAGAGAAAAAGAACAGAATAATTATTTGATTTTTATGTAGAGTGTTTTTGTGTATTGAATGGTATTCACAAAATGCTTGGCATATCTACTAATGTAACGCGAATGCAACATTTTATTTTTTTGATCATTTCACCCCGAGCAAGGCGGAAACACCACTGATGTGCATGCTTATGAGAGGCAGGAGAGGTTGCCTGTAATGGTTGACAGACAACAGCTTGGTCTGAGATGAATTGAAGTTGACAAGTCACTTCTTGCCCCAGTTCACCACACAGTGTAGATCCCGTTCAAGGTCAGCAGCGAGATTATGTCTGTCCGCCACGACAGATTTCTTACTGGTGCGGGAGTATATTGTAGTGTCATCGGCGTAGATGCCTACTTGGGACTTGATCTCATCTGGGAGGTCGTTGATGAAAATAAGGAAGAGCGTCGGGCCCAGGATAGAGCCCTAGACTCTTTTATATTGTTCTGTGGCAAATAAAATAAAACCAATAAATAAAATAATAAGCATAATAATAATAATAATAATAATAATAATAATAATAATAATAATAAGGTTTATCAAATAGCCCCAAAAAAAAATGAGCCATCTATTTTACGTGGCTGACTTAAAATTGTATGCTTAGAATGATAATGAGCTTGAAGGTCTTCTACAAATTGTAAAATGCTTCAGTGAAGACATTAGAATGAAATTCGATTTGAATAAATGTGCTAAAGCTACAGTTGTACGAGGATCGCTACAACAAACAGCCTTAATTAGCTTAGACCCTGCCGTCACAATAAAAAATTTAGTGCCAGAAGAAGCTTATAAATAACTAGGTGTAAATGAGAGTGAAAACATTTACCATTAAATATGAAAGAAATAGTGCGTAAAGAGCGCTATAGAAGACTACAACTGATATTTAAAACTGAACTGAATTCTCAGAACAGAATTATGATCATTAATAGCCTTGCCATCACAGTGGTCTAATATAGGTTCAATATCTTGAACTGGACTCTAAACAACATCAGACGAATAGATTCAAAAACAAGAAAGCTTCTTTCTAAGCATAAGATGCAACATCCAAAGACTGATATAGACCATCTATACATTCCCCGTAAAGAAGGTGGAAGAGGTCTTATTCAGCTAGAATTGTCATACAAGACAACAACTATTGGCTTACTAACATACATAGAAACAACAAAGGACTGAATGATACAATTAGTTAAACAGCATGAAAACAGAAAGAAAACATATTCAATAATGAAAGAAAGCAGGAAATACAAAGAAGACTTAAATTTAGTAGATTCTGTAATAAGCAAAACAGAAGCCAAGAACCAACTATTGCGGCAAAAAATATGAAAAAGAAAGCCAAAGATAAAGCTCTTGAACAGATGAAACAACGCTGGCAAGATAAACTCCTGCATGGCCAATATCCAGAACGTGCTAATAAATCCAATGTTGGTAAAGTTAATACTCATCGATGGTTACGTGCACATGGATTAAAGTCTAAGATTGAAGGCTTTATTCTTACAGCGCAAGACCAAAGTCTTTTCACGAGGAACTTTCAGGCAAATATTAAACATAATAATGTGGATCCAAAATGCAGGCTCTGTCATAAATACCAAGAAACAATAGATCATCTAATCTTAGGATGTTCTGTACTTGCTCCACATGAATATAAAAATCGTCAGGATTGGGGCAATATTTGCACTGAACAATGTGCAAACACTATCGAAAATATGTAAAAAAAAAAACTGGTATGAACATAACCCAGCACCGGTTACAGAACTAGATGATGTCACTATTCTATGGGATTACACAATCTACACAGACAGAAAAATTGAAGCAAATAGGCCGGACATTATTGTTAAAAACCAGAACGAAAAAACTTGCCTAATAATTGATATGGCTTGTTCAGCGGATTGTAACATAGCAACCAAAGAAGTCGAAAAACTGTCAAAATATAAAGACCTGGAAATTGAAATAGAAAAAATGTAAAAATTGAAAACAAGGATCGTGCCAGTGTTAGTGGGTGCACTTGGAATGATAAAAAAATGACCAAAAAGAAAAACACATTGAGAGAATTCCTGGAAACCCCAGCTTAAGAGATATACAAAAAATTGTCTTGTTAAATACAGCCCGCACACTAAGGAGAACTTTATCTATGTAACGCTAGGGATGTTTGAGGAGATAAAACAAACATGAAATAGAGCCATAACGACACAACACGACCTGCCTTAGGTCTTCCCGCAGACTTGGTAGGTAGTGCGACCATAGCAGAAATGGAAATATGATAAAAAATGACAACATAATAATAATAGTAATAATAATCGATATTTGTACAAATCTTGATGGAATAATTATATTTATTCTTATTTTTATTTTTTAATATCATGTCTCAGATAGACACAGTTATTCATGGCTCTCCATTTTTTTTATTTATGGTCTGTCAATTGTTTTATTATAATCATTTCACTTCAAATATAGCTGTACTACCACTTCTGAGGAAATACAGGGAATTTCGAAAAAAGATGAGAGATGGATTGGATTCAAGTAGACAGAAGATAGCAATTGACGCTGCCTTTAAACTTTTGAAGATTGTAGCAAACGGAAAGTGCGAGAAAAGAAACTTTAGAATAGAAGGGTCGGTTACATTTAACTTTTTTGACGGTAAAAGGGTGGGAACATGATGCCAATCTTGTAGCACGCGTAAATACATGCGGTTAGGGAAGCAGGGAATAAAGCTTATCAGAGCATTTGCCATAAAAATACTTGTAGAAAAGACAGAGGGAAGCCACATCACGCCGGCGAGAAAGTGATTGAAATTGGGCTGTCAGGTCAACATCGATTATGTCGCAGAAATTTTCTGGATTTTGTCGAGAACCTCAAGATGATAATAATTATAAATTTTTTTGAAAATCAGCCAAGTAGTTACTTGCTGTCATTTAATCAATTTCGACATCAGAGAAGGTCGTCTCTTAGACTGGCTGTCAACCTAGACTACAGGGCTCGGCTATTAAATTAATTTCATAGTTAGAGTGGCGAATAAATCGATTAATGCGTTTCTTAAGAGCATTTAGGCGAAAGTGAACGCAACAGGCTTAGCTGGAAATTGAACCAGGTTCGCTGATTTTAGTACCCGTGCAGCTGCGCTACCCGTATGTGTTTTAATCTTTTAAACAAATAAAAACAAAAAATAAATAAGTGATAAGCGAGTCATATTTGGATAAAAGCCGGCAATAGGTTCATAATGAATGGCGTGAAATCCGATCAAATATAAGTGTATGGCGACCGCAATGCTTCTTTGTCAGTTCCATATATTTCACGAGCTCGTCATTAGATAAATGAATTGTGGAAAAGATCCCTGAATGCGTTGACCTTGAACCAATATATTCGCGGAGACTGACGCTAAATCTCACTTAACAAAGCGTCGTAGGGAGTCAAGGTAATGTTACTGTTTCCTTGAACCTTTTCTGCTACGTTAGAAATAAATTTGATACATTTTTTGGCAGCTTTTTGCTGGCTGATTCTATTTACATAGTTGCTGTTGGTACATTCGTTCTCTGCTCGACGGAATGCCTTTACGTCTTGTTCACCCGATGAGCGTTATTTAAAAGTGAAAATCAAAAGGCAGCCGCCAATTTCTTTTCGCGATCTCGCAACGTTTCTGTTAGCCTAAAGAAGTTTCGGTGAAGGAAAAAAAAAAAGAAGAAATATAAAAGTAAAAAAAAAAAAAAAAAGACTAAAGGTACTTCTCGAGGTTGGGGGTGTATGCAGGGAGAGGGTGTTACAGTAAAAGTAAAAAAATCCGAAAACAAAGAGCCTCAAAGACGCGTGAAGGCTTTAAAGTGAAGATTCACGGAAACATTATCCAAGACAGGAAAAACGAATTTTGACATCAGTGCACAGAGTGGTTCTTGATATGCAAAAAAAAAAAAAAAAAAAAAAAAACAACAACAAATAAATGATATTTAAGAAGAGAAATAGAATGTATAACATACA
Organism: Ascarosepion bandense; assembly: GCA_037127315.1. Lineage (NCBI taxonomy): Eukaryota > Metazoa > Mollusca > Cephalopoda > Sepiida > Sepiidae > Ascarosepion > Ascarosepion bandense. The sequence goes on along the minus strand of JBBBDQ010001416.1, from coordinate 139,882 downwards.
AAGAATACAAAAGAAAAGAGAGAGAAAATTCAGAAGAGGCAGAGGAGGTGAGGCGATAGCTCAGAAAAGAAATATTAAGAGAATGAGATGTGGAAAAGGGTAGATAGAGATTAGGATTAACGATGGAGAATCCTGTATAAACATGAAGCTGATAGTTGTGCCAGTCGTTATCTAAGCACTGGGAATGGACACAGATAGCTTGGACGGTATTAATTTTGATTTAGCGGAAGAGTAAGAACTACATTGCTGAAAACAAATACACGACTAGGAAGTAGTATTTTATTAATTCATCGTAAGTAAATAATAAATGCCACTAAGAATCACGGTTTACTGTGGGCGAGAGTAAAACGAGAAGACTTTAGAGAGACCAGGACACCGAATCCTAAACAAGAAACAAGTGGGAAACTCTCAGCCAATTAAATGGCATACGTGATACACCCGTAGGCGATCATGTCTCTTTCGAGATATGACTGACTGGGCAGAAGATTTTCCCGCAGTAGATTGCCATGACGTTTTATGGTAGACTGGTTGCCAACTAAGGCTATAGAACCCAATATGTCCTATTATTTAACCCATATCTGGGAGAAAAGAGAAAGATTAGTACATTTCTCAACGGTATTTGTGCGTAAGCGGATGCAACAAATTCAACTGGAATTCGAACTCGGCTCTCCGATTTCTCGTTCTGATCCACTGCACCACAAGGCACATAATAAACTCTTCTCCTCTTAAAAAGAAAGTAAAGGTGTGTTACTGATGTAAAGACACAACAACAATTACCACTGATGTAAAGACAATGCAACGACAACAACAACAACAATAATAATAATAATAATAATAAAGCGAAAAGAAAAAACAAACTTGCCTACTAATTAAAATGGTTTATCCAGCGAATTGTAATATAGCAATCAAGGAATTAAAAAAAACTATCAAAGGACAAAAACTTGGTACTTAAACTAGAAAAAAATGTGGTAATTGAAAACAAGAATAGTACCAGCGAAAGTAGGTGTGCTTGAAATGATAAAAAAAAGGAACAAAACAACACATTAAAAGAATCCCTGGAAAACCCAGGATAAGAAATATGCAAAAAATTTGATTGATAAGTAATTTCCGCAGACTTTGTAGGTAGTGTGACCATAGCAGAAATAAAAATTAGAATGAAAATATAACAATAATAATAATACTAATAATAATAATATACTATGAGCTGAAATAAGATGTAAGAAATATAAATAAAAAAATAATAATGTCGAAGCTTTGTTAAGAGATTCATAGATTACTCTATCAGTCAGTTAAGTGCCATACGTGATACACGCTTTGGGCGATCATGTCTCGAAAGAGACATGACTGACTGGGCAGAAGATTATCCCACAGTAGGTTGCCATTGCTTTCTGTGGTAGACTGGTTGCCGACCAAGGCTACAGAACCCAATCTGTCCTGCTATTTAACCCATAATTGGAAGGAAGAGACGGATTAATACCTTTCCCAAGGGTATTTGCGCGTAAGTGAATGCAACGAATACAACTGGAATTCGAACTCGGCTCTCCGATTTCTCGTTCCGAGCCGATATCCACTGTACCACAACGAACATTCATATATATTCATAATATAAATGTTTATTAAAACTTATTTTTAAATTAATTTATCCCAAGTAAAGAACTAATACCAGTACGTCGCAAGGGGATATTAGGAGTGAAATTAGAATGAGAATACTTTAGAAGAAACCTGAAAACCAATTTTAATCAGAAAACAAAGAAGAAAACTGTATTCCTTTTCAATACCAAGGTGGTGCGTGAAATGGAGAAATGTTTCATTAGACCGAAAGAGTACGCTACCAGTTACCACTGTTTTAAAGAAATAATCGACACCAGACGAATAGATTCTAAAACAAGAAAGCTTCTTTCTAAGAATAAGAAGCATCATCCAAAGGCTGATGTAGACCGGCTATGCATACCCCGTAAAGAAGGTGGAAGAGGTCTTATTCAGTTAGAATTGTCAAACATGATAACAACTATTGACTTACTAACATACATAGAAACAACAAAGGACTAGATGATACAATTAGTCAAACAACATGAAAACAAAGAAAAATTATTCAAAAATGAAAGAAAGTAGTAAATACAAACAAGATTTACATTTAGTAAATTCTGTAGAAAAGCAAAACAGAATCCAAAAAACAAATATTGCGGTAAAAAATATGAAAAATAAAGCCAAAGATAAAGCTCTTGAACAGATAAAACAACGCTGGCAAGATACACCTTTTCATGGCCGATATCCAGAACGTGCTTAAATTCAATGTTGGTAAAGTTAATACTTATCGATGGTTACGTGCATCTGGATCAAAGTCTGAGTTTGAAGGCTTTATTCTTGCAGCGCAAGTCCAAATTCTTTTCACTAGGAACTTTCAAGCAAATATTATACATAATAACGTGGATCCAAAATGCAGGTTCTGTGATAAATACCAAGAAACAACAGACCATCTAATCTCAGGATGTTCTGTACTTGACCCAAATGAATATAAAAATTGTCACGATAGAGTGGGGCAATATTTACATTGGACAATGTGCAAACACGAAAAATATGTAAACAAACACTGGTATAAGCATCACCCAGCACCGATTACAGGAATAAAAGATGTCCCCATTCTATGGGATTACACCATCTACACAGACAGAAATATTGAAACAAATAAGCCGAATATTATTGTTAAAAACCAGAAAAAAAAAACCTGCCTATTAATTTATATGGCTTGTCGAAAATTTGAAAAACTATTAAAATATAAAAACCTGGAAATTGAAATAGAAAAAATGTAGAAATTTAAAACAACAATCGTACCAGTGATAGTAGGTGCACTTGGAATGATAAAAAATGGAACAAGACAACACATTGAAAGAATACTTTGAAAAACATGCTGAAGAGATGTACAAAAAATTGTCTTATTAAGTACCGCCCGCTCACTAAGGAGAACATTGCCTATGTAACGCTAGGGATGATAGGGGAGATAGAAAAAACATGAAATGGAGCCATAACAACACACCACGACCTGCCTTAGGTCTTTCTGCAGACTTGGTAGGCATTGCGACAGTAGCAGAAATCGTATTATGATGAAAAATGACAGATTAATAATAATAAACGTTTTGATAAAATATTACAAAAGAAAATGTACTTATAATAATGGTCAGAAAGGAATACGTAATAATAATGTTCTCCATTGCAACAAAAACCTTTGTGTGTGTGTGTATATATATATATATATATATATATATATATAAATTTTTCTCCTGACACGGTCATAAAGAGGCAGTGTCGGCTCAGTTCATTCTCTTTTCTACCAGTTATTAACCTTTACTAGCTGTCATGAAAGCACTTGCTGCATGTTTGCTCTTTAACAGTGCTTATAATTTTCTTATTTTGCGATAATTATGTCGTCGAGTTATGAAGAATCTATTTTTTTCTTTCTCTCTCTCTCTCTCTCTCTCTCTTCCAGCGTCTGTAATATATAACATTTTTTTCCTTTCTTTTCTTTTCTTTTTCCCTCCCTTCCTTCCTTTATCTCTCTTATCTCCCACCTTTTTTCCGTGTTGTTTAACCTTACATCAATTCAACACGACCGTCTGTTAATTTTAAGTTACAATTCTCTTTCCTTTTTTTGCGAACTCAGACGATGTCAATTTTTTCTTTTCTTGTTTATTTGATTTTATTTTGTTTTATCTTTTTCTTTTTTTCTTCTTTATTTTCTTTTTTAATTTCTTTGCAAATCTATTTAAAAAGGAAAATTAGAGTGATTTTTCTCCAGTTTCTGAAAGGATTTTTCTGTTGCTGAGGTGATGTGTTATCCCCCGTGGGGATTTTCATATCGAAATGGTCATTCAACATCATTGAATTAATCCTTTTTTAATTAATATATATATATATATATATATATATATATGTATCTTTCCTGTCACGCTCAGGTGGGGGATTATTTTGTCTTTTTATTCTTTTGTCTTTATGTAAGGTACTCAACCGTATGTACATCAAAATATATGTTGCCCTCATTTTGCCCTCATTTTGCCCTCATTTTGCCGTCATTTTGCCACTCATAATCTATAATACGGAAAGTGAAACTTTCATTGAAATACATTAGAAAATATCCAAGTTTTCACCTGAAGTAAAAAAAGAAAACACACTTTAACCTAAATAGTTTGAATACATAAGAAAAAAAGAAAATGATGATTTAAACCTATGTTTCTGAAACTTTTTTTTAACGATGGACCACTTTTACTCTGTTTGTTGAAACTCCATAACCATTCGATGAAAGAAGTTTATTTTAAATTTTTAAGAGAGTGACAAAAAAGAACTACAAATAAACTGCAAGAAAAACGAATGAATGGCGATCAGCAAAAAGAGTAGTCCAAAATTCTAAATACAGGTGGGAGATACTAAAATCAAGCAGGTACAAAAAATTAAATACCTGGGAAGTGTTCTAACAGAAGAAGAAAAGTGCGACACAGAGATTCGAAGGCGAATTGGCATGGCAAAGGAAACATTCCAGAAGCTGAGTAAAGTATTCAGACACAGGAAACTTTCACTAGAAACAAAGAAGAAAATACTGGATTGCTATGTAATGTCAGTTCTTCAATATGGTAATGAATTTTGGACAATATCATTAAAGATGAAGGAAAAACGTGAAGCACCTGAAATGAGGCTCGACAGAAGGATACTGCGGATAAAATGGACCGAGCATGTGAGCAATGATGAGGTGTTGGAAAGGATAGAAACGAAAAGGAAATAAATATCAAGCATTATGAAGAGATAACTAATGTTCCTGGGACGTGCAATTAGGAAAGAACCTGATAGACCAGATAGAGGGAAGAACCTGACACTATTAGGCCAGATAGAGGAAAAAAGAGACAGAGGAAAGCAGCGGATAACGTATTTCAAGGGCCTGAACAGGTGGATGACAGAACTGGAGCTGCGAGATGTTACAGGAGAAAGTGTGCTAAGAGCCACCAGGGATAGGGAGAAGTGGAAAGCTATGATCGCCTACGTCCTGAAAAAACAAGGCATATAGAAGAAGAAGAAGAAGAAGAAGAAGAAGAAGAAGAAGAAGAAGAAGAAGAGATAGACTTGATAATTGTATTATAGAAATTACTGAAAATAAACTTGTGTCTAACAGCTAAATTCTACGGAAAAGTTTTGCCTGTGTCTTTTGAACTGTTTATTTTTCTTATGTCTTAATGTAAGATACGGAATAGTGGGTACATCAATATATATGTTGCCGTCATTTTAGACGGCATATCGATATAAATATTTTACCGCCATTTTTGCCGACATGGGCTCGTTCGTAATAATAATAATAATAATAATAATAATAATAAATAAAAATTGTCTTATTAAATACAGCCCACACACTAAGGAAAACTTTATCTATGTAATGCTAGGGATGATAGGGAAGATAGAAAAACATGAAATGGAGCCATAACAACACGCCACGACTTGCCTTAGGTCTCTCCGCAGACTTGGTTGGTAGTGAGACCAAAGCAGAAATCGAAATATGATGAAAAATGAAATAATAATAATAATAATAATAATAATAATAATAATACCAGTGTTAAGAATACTTCCATTATTATAAACAAAACCAATAAATACGAATTTTCTTAAATGCAATAGATATTCAAGAGGAAATCTTACTGCCAAAATCAGTTTACATGAAAACTCTTCAGCAAAAATAAAGATCTAAACCCATGTATAGAAAGTAACGAAAGCGTCAGGATGAACCGGAAATCGATGCTCGCCAACGGAGAATCTGTAATGGGATCGATCCCGACTTGGCAGCTCAGATAAAGTCACTTTCTCACCGGCGCAATGTGGCTTTCCTGTGTCTCTTTTACAAATAGTTTCACGGCTTCTGCTCCGATGAACTTAGCTCAATGGTGCCCCCTATATATAAATTTTTGGTCGAGCCACAAGATTAGCAACTAGGTCCCACTCTTTTACTGTGAAACCAATAAATTGTAAACGCAAATTCTACTCCATCAGCTTCTTTTGTAGCACTTCCAGCCCGTGGAATTCCTTTTCATTTACTTGTTTTCCCGACAGCTATAAATCTCCAAGAATTTCAATGTAAAGTCAATAGTAATCTCTTATCCCACTAACTTTCATCCTCTCTCTCATGCGCCCTTCTCCGTCCACTCCACTTTTATCAGTATTCGCATCCTTCTCTTACCCAACTCCTGACAGCCCCTATAATCTGTCACTCTTTCTCATAACTTTCCTCCTATGTAACCCCCTGCAAAACAGTGGCAATAAAATGTCTTGTTTGAGGCGATATGATTCTAAAAAAATATCAATAATTTAAAAGCGGTGGTTTTAATGGGGAGAGAAGAAGGCCTTATTATGGTAGGACAAAACTAATGCCTTTCAATTAACACCTACAAGGCTAAAATCAACAAAGATGGCTTAAATCCCGCCTGTCGCTTATGCCATAAATTTGAGTGAAACAGTTGACTAAATAGCATCGCGGTGCCTGATCCTTGCCGAGAAAGAATGCAATATTTGATATGACAACCTAGGGCAATATATTCATTGGCATGTCTTTTCGAACCATGATATTGAAGTCTCGGATACATGGTTCAAACACCACATGAATGATATCACAAATTACTGTTCTTCATTGATTCTAGTTGTTTCATTTTTAAAAGTTAACTTTTAACACATATCTTTCTGGAATTGGTTTAAACTTTTCTGCTTTTTGTTCCTATGTCTAATCTCTAATTTAAAACCATAATTTTGTAAATCACAAATCTCACTGAAATCAAGCAAATACGAATTTAAATCGGGTGGTAAAAATATTTACAAAGAAAATGAAGGAACTGTGCTCAGTTAGCGAAAGAAAATCTTTCACTTTTAATTTTTAGTTTTAGTTTGAGAACCGCACGTCCCTCAGTCGGATTTCTCTTTAATATTGGTTTCTTTTTAATTCTTTCTTCTTTTTAGAAATGCTATATTATTTTTATTTTTTCATTACTTTTTTTTTGGTAATGTATATTTTTTTATTATCTTTTTATCATCTTTTTATTATCTTTTTGATTCATGTTTTCTTTATTTTATTTTTGATAAAAATTGTCTGATTTTTTCTTGTGTTCTTGCTATATGTTTCACAGAATTCATATTCAATAATTTCTTATTTTATAAGTCATTAATTTGCCTTTCCTTTTTATTTCCTAAATCTGGAGAGTCATCGCAATGTAGCAATCATTTCCGAATAAATATTCTTAGGAGATAAAAACTCTTTGTGCAGATACTTAACAACACCATTAAGTCGAATTTTCCCCATATTAAAGAAATTTGCTCTTAGTTACGTTTAAAGCGGTTTTTGAACAGTCACCAGTTTACTTGGAAAGAAATCATTTCTTCATAGTCAGCCTATGAACTTCTCAGCTCACCCACACACCTGGAAATAAAAAATGCAGTTAATTATAAGAAGATTTGAAATTAATATATTCAGAATTTAACAATTTTCAGTATTATTTCTTCATAGTCAGCCTATAAACTTTCAGTCTAACCGCTTACCCGGAAAGAAACAATGCAGTTATTAAAAAGAAAATTTGAAATTAATGCATGCAATATTTCAAATTTTTCAGTCTCATTCATTCAAAGTCAGCCTGTAAAAAATTAATCCCACCCACGTCAATGGAAATAAAGAATGCAGTTAATTATAAAAAGATTTGAAATGAATATATTCAAAACTTCAAATTTTTCAACATCATGCATTCATAGTCAGCCTATAAAATTTTCAGCCCTCTCGCGTGTCTGGAAATAAAAAAATGCAGTTAATAAAAAAAATTTGAAATTAATGCATGCACAATTTCAGAGTTTCCAGCCTCATTCCTTCATAGTCAGCCTATAAACTTTCAGCCTACCCGTGTAACTAGAAAGAAAATTAATATTTGAATATAATGCATGCAAGATTTCACAAATTCCAGCATTCCTTCATAGTTAGTCTCTGAACATTTCAGCCAGCCTGCGTACCAGAAAAAAACAATGCAGTTATTTATAAATTTTACACTTTCCCTCATCATTCTTTCACGGTCAGCCTGGGAACTTTTCTGCCCACCTGTGTAACTGAAGAGAAACAATGCACTTAATAAAAAGAAGATTTGAAATAAATGAATCCATCTTACACATGTACAAATCAACCATCTGCTCATGCTTTGAATACATTTGTCATATCTTGTTGGGTGCCCCTGATATCCATCTCGGAGTTCCTAACAGGATCCAGAGGGGAATCTGCAATGTAATCGATCCCGACCTGGCAGCTTGACTTCAGCCACTTTCTCCTCGACTTCCTCATGTCTCTTCTACAAATATTTTCACGGTTTCTGCTCTGACGAGCTTAGTTCTCTGTTGCCTGTTGCCTCCCCATGCATGAATTTACTAGAGCAACCAGACTGGTAACAAGATCCCTTCCTTTTACAGTCAAAGTATCCACATGCAGCCGCCACTTTTCCTAAACAGCTTCTTTTCTCGCACTTCCTGCCTGTAGAACTCCCTTCCGTAAACCTGCTTCCCTAAAAGGTACAATCTCCAAGAGTTTAAATGCAACGTCAATTGCCATCTCTTACCCCCTTGACTCTGATTCTTCTCTTATCCTTTCCCCAACACTCCTGTCTCGTTTTATTTTCCCTTTTCACTCTTCTCACACGCAACTCTCTTCACACCAGTATTCACATCCTTCTCTTAACAATTCTATGACACTCCACAAACCGGTTCTTCTTTCTCTTCGCTCTGCTCTTATATAAACTTTTACTTTCCTCTAATGTAGCCCCTTGCGCCCCAGTGGCAGTATTGCTTTGCGTGGGTGAAACAGTTATTTAAAAAATGCAAGATTTCACAATTACCAGCATCATTCTTTAATAGTCAGCCTATAAACATTTCGGCTCGGAACGAGAAACCGGGGAGCCGAGTTCGAATTCCAGTTGAATCCATTGTATTCACTTACGCGCAAATACCCTTGGGAAAGGTATTAATCCGTCTCTTCCTTCCAGTTATGGGTTAAATAGCAGGACAGATTGGGTTCTATAGCTTTGGTCGGCAACCAGTCTACCGCAGAAAGCAATGGCAACCTACTGCGGGATAATCTTCTGCACAGTCAGCCCTGTCTCTTTCGAGACATGATCGCCCAAGCGTGTATCACGTATTACACTTGACTGATAAACCTTTCAGCCATCACGCATACCTAGAAAGAAACAATGCACTTGTTAAGAAGATGATTTGAAATTCTTACATGCAATATTTTACAGTTACCATCAACCTTCCTTCGTATTCAGCCTATAAACCTATAAACGCGAGGCTGTAAAAAAAACAATGCAGTTATTTAAAAGATGATTTGAGAGATTAATGAATGCAAGATTTTACGGTTTCCAGGATTATTCCTTCATAATCAGTCTATGATTTTTCAGCCCACCCTCGTACCTGGGAAGAAACAATGCTGTTACTAAAAAGAAGATTTGAAATTAATGCATGCAAGATTTCAGTTTTCAGCATCATTCCTTCATAGTCAGCCTATGAACTTTTCGGCCCACCATCATAGCTGGGAAGAAACAAACCAGTTATTAATTTGGAGATTTGAAATTAATGCATGCAGTTTTCAACATCTTTTTTTTCATATTCAGCCTATTGTGTATCCAGCCCATCCTCGTACCTGGAAAGAAAAACCCAGTTATTAATTAAGAGATTTGAAATTAATACATGCAGTTTCCAACATCTTTTTTTCATATTCAGCCTATTGTGTTTTCAGCCCATCCTCTTACCTGGAAAGCAATAGCGCAGTTATTAATTAAGAGATTTGAAATTAATGCATGCAGTTTCCAACATCTTTTTTTCATATTCAGCCTATTGTGTTTTCAGCCCATCCGCTTACCTGGAAAGAAATAACGCAGTTATTAATTAAGAGATTTGAAATTAATGCATGCAGTTTTCAACATCTTTTTTTCATATTCAGCCTATTGTGTATTCAGCCCATCCTCGTACCTGGAAAGAAAAACCCAGTTATTAATTAAGAGATTTGAAATTAATACATGCAGTTTCCAACATCTTTTTTTCATATTCAGCCTATTGTGTTTGCAGCCCATCCTCTTACCTGGAAAGAAATAACGCAGTTATTAATTAAAAGATTTGAAATTAATGCGTGCAGTTTCCAACATCTTTTTTTCATATTCAGCCTATTGTGTTTTCAGCCCATCCTCGTACCAGGAAAGAAATAACCCATTTATTAATTAAGAGATTTGAAATTAATGCATACATTTTTCAAAATCTTTCCTTCATATTCCACCTATGACGTTTTCAGCCACCCTCTATATCCCTTTTCATTTTTCTTCTGTTTTCGACTGTCTTTTTAGTCATGAACTTTTCTTTCTAGCTTTTCGTCTTCCTCTACGTTTACCGCCGTTATTATTCACTAATTTGTTATTTATTTATTAGAAATTGACTTTCTTATATACTGCTTTTCCTTATTCATTAGTTCTTTCTTTTTCTAATTCATTAGTTATTCCTTCCTTTTTATTTTTTTATTTTTGTTTCTTATTCATCTTTTCTTTCTTATTTCTGTCTAATTTATCTGTTACTTATTTATCATTCATTATTTCTTTCTTTCTTTATTTCTAATTCACCTGTTATTTACTTTTTATTTCCTAGTTATCATTTCTTTCTTTTTTTCTTTTTTGTTTATTTGTTTCTTTGTTTCTTTCTTTCTTATTCATGAGTTATTTCTTTTTTCTTTATTTTATTTCGTATTCATGATTTCTATTTCTCTCTTTCTTTCCTTCTTTCTTTCTAATTTATCTGTTACGTATTTTTCATTCATTATTTCTCATTCATTCTTTATTTACTTATTTATTTCTAATTTACCTGTTATTTACTTTTTAGTTCTTATTTATCTTTTCTTTCTTTATTTTCATTGTTTGTTTCTTTCTTTCTTATTCATCAGTGTTTTCGTTTTTCTTCATTTTATTTCGTCTTCATCATTTCTATTTCTTTCTTTCTTTCTTTCTTTCTTTCTTTCTATTTCACCAGTCATTTCCTAATTTTTTTATTTTTATTCATCAACTTTTTATTTTTTTTTACATTCCCATTGCATCAGCCTGTTTCCGCTTCTGTATCCTTGTTCCTAAAGAATACGAGAAAAAACTTTTTCCCCCACCCCTTATATCATTCTCTAACTGAAAATACGAAACACCAAATCTGTTCAAATATCTACCCGGGAGAGGAGGTTATCTGTTCAAGGATACTTATGAAGAAAGCGGCGGTGTATAAATGAAAGGAAAGAAAAGGAAAAATAAAAAAAAAAAAATGGTAAAATCAAATCCTCAAGATAAAAGATGGAACGATCAAAGATTATTCCCGCGAATGATAAAATGTTCTCTGAAAAAGCATGGATGACTCAGCTTAATGTAAAGAAGGAAAATATGCTTTCACTCAAATACTTATATTAATTGCCTAAACCAGACTGATCTGCATGGGTGGATACAAAATAGTTCATCACCAGACCCACTTTTTTTAAAAATAAAATCTGTCGAAATACATATGGTACCTCCACTTTTTTGTATAAATTTTCAATGAAATTTTTAAAATAAATAAGTTATATTTTAGCTTTAAAATTAGCTTTAATTGAAAGTCAAGAGATTAAATTTAGTAATCCCAGTAAACAAAATACACTGGCGTATTTTAAACCGAAATTATATTGATTGGAATCTAAAATTAAAAAATTAAAAAAAAAAATTAAACGTACTGCTATTTTTTTTATTGATTGACACATACGTTAAACAGTAGCCACATTTCTGTTTTCAAAATCTGGCGAAAATATAATATACGTCGCTGACACGTTATTGAAGTCAATTTTTTAAATTAAAACTTACGTCAGTCCGAGACCTAAATTGCCGCAACGTTTATTAAGTTAAATTTTTTCTACAAAAATTTCGAACGTGTTAGAAATAATTAAAACATTTAAAAAATAATTAAAAAATTCTTTGATCTATCCTCTTAATGATAATATAAACATTTTGCCGATAAAACTTTGTTTTATTTAGTTTATGGCCTTTCTCCTTCATACTCCTTCATACTATGCTATTTTTTCAGCGATTTAGTGGAGGTATCTACATAAGTACCAGACTTTTATTATGGTCTCTTGGTCAGGCGGAGAATTTTTCAGCTCTTCCTAAAGCGTTTTTTTTTAATCATTTCACCCAAAGCAAGGCAATTTTGAGAACCTGTAATGGTTAGCAAGCTCGTCTCGCTAGAATCATTATAACTGTGTAGTGAGTTCGATCCTCACTGGCTACCCCCTACTTTCGGCCGTGTGTTACGTCTAAGCTACGCTAAGAAAATCATCTTTCCCCAGGTTTAGAGGTTGGGCACAGGTCTAACAAACCTGCCCCATAAAAACAGTTTGTTACGGAAACGCTGCCCTACCAGGGCCTTCTTTATATTACCAAGGCCTAAGCGATGAAATGTGACGTCACGGAAATTAGAGCCATGAAACGGCGTAGCAGCCGTGTCTCTCGCTTCATTACAATTTTGATAATCACAATTCGTTTTTTTAATAAAGGTTTTAAAACGTTTTAAAATGTAACAACAAAAAAGAAAGACACATGTTTTGATTTATGCTGGTTTTATTAATTTTAATTAAAATTAAAAAAAAACAAGAATTAATAAGAAAATATAAACATCATTGTTGACTACTGACTGTCGGTCGTGTTTGTAAATAAACACAGTTCTAAAGACAAAACTTTTCGTTTATTCGTCTAAATTCTAAAAATTTATCAAACACTGCTTAAATGTTCATATTTTTAATTTAATTATGAAAAATCACAGTCACTTTTGTTTTAATTGCAAGAATTTTAAAATCAGAATCACTCAAATATAGCAATCAAGCAACCATTAGAATTTAGGAACAAACAAGAAGCAACAATATATAAGCAAATTAATTAAAAATATTAAAAAATGCAACAATTTAAATTCAAACAAATTAATTCAAACTAAATAAGTTTAAGTTACTGTTTTTTAAAAATCAAACTTATAAAAGTTTTTTGTCTCAAAATTCTGTTGAATGTTTGAAGTATTCTTTTTTTCTTAACTTCTTAGAAGTAATATCATTTTCCTTGCTACAAAAATTATTTAATAATGCATTAGAAGAGCTCCAGATAATCATTTTTCTATGTTTTCAATGCTGTGACCTTCACAACATGAGTCAACATGAAAAAGATGTTCATCATTAGCCAAAACATCTAATGCTATGTACATAGACAATTTTCTTTGATTCATTGAATGAAGAAAAGAAGGATTCTTTACAAGTTTATTAATAGCAATAAAATTGTATAGTACTAAATTTGTTGTTACTTCATTGGCATATAACAGAGAACCTCTATTAAGTCCTTGAAAATAACTGTTTATATCAGGTAGCATATCATCTCTTCCTGATACTAAACTTTTACAAGTATAACATTCCATTTTTTTAAAAACGGCATAACAGCAATAAATCGAACGAATTAATGATAGGATAGCTAAATCTGAAATAGATTTTTAAAAAGGTCTTGAGAATTTTTAATCCAATAGATTTATTAATAATATCAAATGTCTTTAGAGAAATTCTGCTAAGAAAAACAACGGAGTTCGAATTTTAAAATATTACTTTGAAATATTTTGAAACCACTGTTAATCCTACTGGATGAAATAAAAAGGTAAATTTTTACCTTTCAAAAAAGATACACTTTAAGTGTATCTTTTTTTTAAAGGATCTTTTTTCTAGAATATTTGGTAATTCAATTACATTCTTAAATATTTTAATAGTAAAAAATGAAAAAAAAAGTAAAAATTAATGTTTCTCTTTCATTTATGATGTTAAACTGTTTATTAAAAAATTATTTTTTTTGCAAAAACTCTTTTTTGGTTAATATTTTACTTACTAATTAATTTTTTAAGGATTAAAAAAAAACCTAAACCAACTATAAAAGAATTATTCTTCAGTTAAAATTCTAATTTTTTATTTCCAGTTTTTTATTTCCAGTTTTTTCTATGGGTTATATCGATAATTAACATTCAAATTATCAAAAATAGGAAAAAATGTTTGGAAAATATTTTTTGAGGGTGTTCATTTTGTGCTAAATATTTTCTAAAAATTAAATATTTTAAAAATTAGGTTTTAAAATTCAAGTGTGGTGGGGTTTAGGCCTTTATGTTTCAAATAAATTCAAAACTTATTCAGAAATAATAGGTTTAAACAAAGTTTAAATCATCATTTTCAAGTTAAAACTTTCGGTAATAGTGACTTGACTTTTGTAACAAATAATTTCACGGAGTTTTCAAATAAAAAACGTTAAAAATAAAACAAATTCTTTTAAAATTGACTAAAAAATAAATTTTGTAATTTTTGTTAATACAAGAAAAAGAATAAAAAAAATTTAATTCAGGAATATTTTTTCATGTTTAAAAAGGATTCATAAAGTTGCAAGTGTAGAAAAGTTAATTTTTTACTTTCGTTTTCTAAGAATTTTTTGAACATTTCATTGAAAAGAAAAAACTATTTTCTTAAATAAAATATCAATAAAATATTAATTCAAAATAACTGCTCACTTTGCTAAATGGACTTGGGGTAAATAGCATGTTTCCATTTATCAAATAAATGTTTATTTTTTTGGAAACGAAAAACAATGAACTTTCGGTTCATTTTTATAATTCCCTTTGCAATTTGGTACCACACAAAGGGGAAGGCATATTTGTTTAGGTTCGTCTTGCTCATTAGGTTCTATTAAGTGCTCTCTACATTTGTATTGAGCGCTTTCTGTTAGATGGTTACACGTGTCGTTTTTTTTCGTTTTTTTCTTTGAGCTGCGTGTGCTGATGTCTTTCCGAAAACTTTTGACAGACTTTCATGTCCTAAGCTCTTTCCTTTTTTTTGTTAAGCAATTTTTTCCTTTGTTCGAAAGTTATAATCACGTTTATATATATATATATATATATATATATATATATATATATATATATATACTACCGTTCAAAAGTTTTTAATGGCCATCAAAATTAGCATTGGATGAACTTGAGAGAAGAACGAAACCTTTACATAAAAAAATGAAAAACAAAAAGATTTTAGAGTCGTTGATAAAGAAAGGAATCAATTCAGTCAGTGCCATACACGCTTAAGTGATCATGACTCTTTCAAGACATAACTGACAGGACAAAAGATTTTCCCGCAGTAAGTTGTCATTTCTTTCTCCGGCAGACTGGTTGCTAACAAAGGTTGTAGAACGTAATCTGTCTTACTATTTCACCCATTGCTGGATGGAGAATAGACGGATTAATGCATTTCTCAGGGGTATTTGCGCATAAGTGAATGCAGCAAATTCAACTGCAATTCGAGCTGAATTCCCCAATTTTTCGTTCCCAGTCGATATCCAGTTCAACACAACGTACCACAATTATCAATTTTTTATAGAATCAATTATCAAATTTCAAGAAAATTTTATAACGGGTGCCAAAAGTGCGTGGTACAGTAATCAAGTCTAAAAGAGAATATTTGAGAAGGGCAAAATTAAAGCAAACGGTGTCTTTCTTTAGTTTTGTTATAATAAAATTTCTAATAAAAGATCATGTTTCACTTTTTAAATCCCTATGATAATTTTCTTTTAGGCCCATTTATAGACTAAAATTGGAGTAGATAGTCTATCTACTCCAATTTTAGTCTAAAATTGGAGTAGATAGACTTAATTGGAGTAGATAGTCTTAATTGGAGTAGATAGACTAAACTATCGCCCGGTTCACACTCCACCCACGTCTATTGAACAGGTGAAGAGGCTCATCACTTGTTCCTTGTTTAGGATGTGGTTTCCGGCTTTCTCTTTTCTAATCTTTTCACTCTTACGTAGCCCCCTGCACACCAGTGGCGTTACCCCCTTGCTCGGGGTGATATGATTAAAAAAAAAATTTTAAAATTACCATGGGTATTCTCAAAAAATTGAACAGAGGTGTATATAAGATGGTACATTTCATTAGCAAGCATTCTGACAAACATATTTGGTTAAATAATATCGAGAAATAATGTCTCTCTAATTTTTATTAACCTTTTAAAATTTCTGAAATAGTTGTTTTATATAATCGATACATTTATAAAAGCTAATAGATACATGGAAAGGCATGAAACAGGATCCGATGTATAAATTGTCACCATTTTATATGCTTAATTCTGCACATGCTTTTTTTATGTTTTAAATTGCACAGTATAATAATGTCAGTTGGGCACCGTCCGTGTGAGAAAGAGCATCATGATGCAATTCAGTCCATAAGAAATTTGAAAAGAGCATGATGTACTGCTTGGCTTCAATACGAACATTTCAGTGAGTTTGGGTGTCAATATGAGTTTAGTGCAGAGGATTCGGAAAGAGGTCGATGAGTATAATGGTGATTACAAAGTTGTTTGAAGAGATCACTATTAATGGCGACGTTATGTCTTTATTCCTCATCTCATGGGCTGTCAGAGTCAATTTATAGGTCTACATCAAGTGCCTTGAGGATGTAATTCTGTACTGGGTCAAGTGGATGGCTGCTGGCAACTGAAGTTAAGAATTATGGCAGCGTTCAACAACTTGAGCAAAGAGACTGTCAAGAACAGTCGAAAGAGATTACGGTGTAGTCTTGATGAGATTTTAAGGAATAACTTTAGTTTTAGTATTTCAATAGTTTTTAGAAATTCCGATAAATATATCTGTTAAAATGTGATGTCAGTGTTTTTTACACGACAATTCATCCATCCCACCCTGTCTATGATATATGTAACATATATCACAGTTATAAGTGTTATAAAAATCAGGATCTATTGTGCGAAAAAAGTATTTTCTTCGGAGCCGTTTAAATGACAGCACCTTGAATGACTTACATTTGCTTCCAACAAACGCTAGAACGTCAAAATTAACCAACAATAATTTCATAATCCATATACAAAATACAGTCCTTAAAAACGAATCTAGCAACGTTAGAAATTATGCAGGGAAAATGTTAAATAATATGTATTTAAACGAAACTTGGTTATAAACAACCGACAATTTGAAATGAATTGTTTGAACATTATTTTTTTTATCGATATACTCCTATTTAAGTAGATATTGTGTTTTTTTAATTAAACAGTATTATATATTTATATCTACTGGCCTGATTATTTACGATAAATTTTTATTACGAAAATCCTGCCGAATGCCATATATTTTCGTAATAAAAATTTATCGTAAATAATCAGGCCAGTAGATATAAATATATAATACTGTTTAATTAAAAAAAAAACAAAAAAAAACACAATATCTACTTAAATAGGGGTATCGATAAAAAATAATGTTCAAACAATTCATTTTAAATTGTCGGTTGCTTATAACCAAGTTTTGTTAAAATCCATTGATTTCCGTAACATGTTTACATTTGTTGACATTACGATACATTTCAGAACAGATATGTTTGTTTACGATGGATCGAAAATTGTGTTATATAGGCTTGATAAAAACCTCGTTTGGCTATTTGTGGTCGAGAGGTCTAAGACGTTACCAGATCAAATGGTAGCTTCCCCTATGTAGATAGGGGTTGCAGGTTCGAATCCTGTCGAATAACACACATTTTCGTAATAAATAAATAATCAGGCCAGTAGATATAAATATATAATACTGTTTAATTAAAAAAAAAACAATATCTAATTAAATACGAGTATCGATAAAAAATAATGTTCAAACAATTCATTTCAATATGTATTTAGTTTTGAACTTTGATGAAATTAACGATTACATAAAACAACTAGAAATAACAGCTAAAAACCACAAACATCCGCTAAGACAATACGGTCATCATTTCAGCAATTAGCATAAAAATGATTATTATGAAAAAGAATAAATGGAATGAACTTGACCGCCCTCGAAATTAAATGCGCACTTAAAATGAAACAGGGAGGTAATTCAGTATTTTTAATCGTTTCACCCCAATCAAGTCGGTACCGCTGTTGTATATCAATAAACAACAACCACGCTTATATATAAAAATATAAATTGTATTTTTTATTAATGACGATGAACCGTGTAGCCTAGGGAACAGAGAGTGAGAGAGCGGGCTTCTAAGGGTTGACGGGAGTGTCTGTCTTCATCGGCCGATCTCTGTCGCTGCTACTCTGGTCTGGTCTGTCCGGACTGTCTGTCCTCGTCTGGTGAATTCGTGCGCCGAGGTCTTTTTATAATCTCCAAACCGGAACTTTTTCTTCCGGTTTTTGCCTCGCCCACGCACGCCCACGTAATTCTCAGAGACACCTGTTCTGTTTGCCTCTTGTAGCCATTTCCGCTACTGCCGGAAATAAGGTCAAACAAACATCCGTTCCTTTCAACGACCGGAAAACACCCCCGCTTGCATCAGCCTTTCCTCGGGTGGGGCGAGATTGTTATATTACATTGCCACTGATGCGCAGAGGGCTACATTAGAGAGTAAAAGTTTAGGCAGTAGAAGAGTGAAGAGAAAAACGAACCAGTTACAGGGGGTGTCAGAGAAAGAGCAAGAGAAGGAGGGGAACTCAGGTGTGAAGACATTTGCGAAGGTAGAGAGAAAGGAATAGAACAAGATACACGGGGTAATGTAGAAAGGACTGGAGTCAAGGGGATAAGAGAAGAAAATTGACAGTGTATTTAAATTCTTGGGGGTTTAAGCGCCAGGAAAGCAAGTATATGGAAAGGAGTTCCACAGTCAGGAAGTGCGAGAAAAGAAGCTCATGAAGTAGAATTATCTGCTGCATTTGGTTGATTTAACTATAAATGGGTGGGACGTTGTTGCCAGTCTGGTTGCACGAATAAATTCTTGTGGAGGGGGCACCAGTGGCCTATGTTCGTCGGAGCAGAAGCCATGAAAATATTTGTAGAGTAGACAGAAGGAAGCTACATTCCGCCGGTGATAAAGTGGCTGGAGTCGAACTGCCAGGTTGGGACCGATAATATTACAGATTCTCTTTTTGGAGTCTGTCGAGAACCCTGAGATATAGAGTTCATCTCAGGGTTTTCGAAAATCAGCTCTGAAAAAAAAAATAAAATAAATAAAATAAAAAACGGAGAAGTACGACCGAATGCAATATATTCGTCTTAAGTCTATGGTAACTAATTCGGAAATCGATATTTAACCAAACATGTTTGATTATATATATAAATGGGAGAATACGATATATAAAGTCTGTATATCAAACTATAGAGTTTATATATCACATTCTTTTGAATATATATACAGTACTGTGCAAAAGTATTAGGACAAGAACCATTTATCTTTTATGAGGCATACTGACAGAAAAACAATTTAATTAAAGTAATTTTATTTTATTTACACAACAAATGCTTAAACAAGAAAAAATACTTGTTACAAAATAAATTTAATATTTAGTATAATAGCCTTATGTTTTGATCACAGCCTTCATTCTGTCAGGCATTGACATCACAAGCTCCTTCAATGTATCTAATGGTATCTCCTGCCAAGCAGCTTGTATTTGTTCTCAAAGTGTGTCTTGGGAAGTAACATTAGATTTATCAATTCGAGAGGGAGGAATAAGAAAGAAGTCAAAGAATGATAGAATAAGGAGTAGTTTCAAAATAACTTGTTTGTTAGAAAATAGGAAAAATTATATATAACTTTTTAATACATATCTTTTACACCTAGTTTTAAATAATCAATATGTATAAGCAATTTACTTGCACCCTGTATTTGAATTTCAGTGTCATAATACTTTTGCACACTACTAGTAGTGTGCAAAAGTGTTAGGACAGTGGTGATTTTGAACTTTGTTTTGATGCCTCATAAAATATAAAATAATTCTTGTCCTAATACTTTTACCCAGTACTATATATATATATATATATATATATATATATATATATATATATATATATATATATATATATATATATATATATTATTTCGGTGACTGTCGTGTATATACACTGCTATACAGAACACGTTAAAATTTCCATCGCCTGATTCCATGCGCCTATGGCTTGGAGGTAGCGACTCCGACTGACACCAAATCAGTCGAGTTTCGATTCCGGCCAGAAGCAGGTGGATGAGTCTAGCCACATTGACGAGCTGTCATATAGCGAGACAAGATTGTATGTGGATGACAAAATATATATGTATATATATATATATATATATTGAATCATTAAAAAATGAAGATTCCGCGAGTTTGCAATTTTTATTTATTTGTAGGATTCTATGACACGCTATAGCTATAATTTTTTCAAAAGCGTTAAAATACATGAGTACTATCCATTTACATAATTACCAAAATTAAAATATAAAGCATTTTCAAGTTTTGTTTATTTGTAAAGTTGTTTGTTAAGCAAAAGTTATAAATATATACGCTAAAAATGCATCTGTACTGTGTGCGTTGTGATGCAGTGAATATCGACTCGGAACTACAAATCGGTATACCGAGTTCGAATTCCAGCTTTATTCACTTATGCATAAATACCCTTCAAAAAGGTATTATTCCGTCTCTTCCATCAAGTTATGGGTTAAATAATAGGACAAATTGCGCTTTATAACCTTGGCTGGCAACCAGTCTACCACAGAAAGCAATGGCAATCTACTGCGGGATAATCTTCTGCCCAGTCAGTCATGTCTCTTTCGAGACATGATCACCCAATGCGTGTTTCACGTATGGCACTTAACTGACTGACTGAATATAATAGTTGGAAACATGATTAAGGCTTCTACTTGGCATAAAGTGGGGCATCAGTTTTCTCTTTTTGTGAAGTAATAAACTGATCCCCCGCTCATTACTACTTAATAATATAATACATTTCTTCTCCCTCTAGATATGAATCAAATAACAGGACAAATTGGGTTCCATAGCCTTGGCTGGCAACCAGTCTACCACAGAAAGCAATGGCAATCTACTGCGGGATAATCTTCTGCCCAGACATGATCGCCCAGAGCGTTTTTCACGTATGGCAATTAACTGACTGACTATCGAATTGCATCGTTAGGAAATTGGAAAATATTTAAAAATAGAAAAGCGGATATTTCTGACCAACCTACCAAATTAAAATATATTGATTTTCTCACTAAATCTATCATAGTTAGAATAGAACAGATTTATCTAAGCTTAAAATAAAATTTGTTACAACTACTAGAAAAATCAGACGTATATAATGCAAAATTAAATAATAACCTAATAGTGGAAGCAGGGATTTTCTCTTTGTCATAGTGTCCTTTTACGAGGAATGGACGCTTCCTCTTACTATATATAATTATCTGCGCGACTTCCGGGAAGCAGCTAGTACGCACTTAAAGCCAGCTACGATTCAGGCAATAAGCAGCGTAACTGTACCGTTTTAACTTACTTATTTCTATTTACTGATTATTAACACTGACTGTATACATATGTTCTTGTAATTCTAATACACTGTTTCGAACTTACCTTTGGTGTTCCGTGTCTTACTTTCGGACCAAACCGGTCATTACAACTTTGCGGCGAAGTTTCCCACAACAACTCTACAACAAATTGGCGACGAAGATCCACAAAAAATTGGCGAAAAAATATCCACAACACTCTTTTAGCTGGAATAATTGTCACGAGGAATACATACGAGAATTCTCGAAGGTTTTAAATAAATGTTTATATAAATATAAACGAGACATTTTACAAAAAGACACACTGAATGCATTTTTGGTCAGCGTAATGAGTTTGACCACAGTTTGAATTTTCAAAAATGCTACTCTTATTAAAACAGCAAGAAGTTTGGTAGGACAAAAATGATTAACTGTTACCTTAGTCGTTAAAGCATTCTCAGTAATTTCCATTTCTCGTAAGATCTATAACATAATTTGGGACATATACGGCGGTAAAATCCAGGATAAAATTGGTAAGTAATCAAGGATAAAGTTGATTAATAATCCAGAATGATCCTAGTAATATCGTTAAAATATTAAAACTGATCCAATAGAGAGCTCAATGTAAATTAATTTAACTTACAGAGCCAATATTTATTTATTTATCCGTAAATTCTGATAAGTTTATCTGAATTAACATGTGTGTATATATATATATATATATATATATATATATATATATATATATATATATATGTGTGTGTGTGTGTGTGTGTGTGTGTGTGTATGTAAATTCAGGTAAACCTATTTGAATTTACAGATAAATAAATAAATCTGCAAATTCAGATAAGTTTACGTGAATTTACAAATATATACATATATATATATATATATATATATATATATATATATATATATATGTAAATTCAGATAAACTTATTTGAATTTAGAGATAAATAAATAAATATCCGCTCTGCAAGTTAAATTAATTTACATTGAGCTCTCTATTAGATCAGTTTTAATATTTTCAGTGCGCGCGCGCGCGCACACACACACACACGCACACACACGCACACAGACGTACGCACGCATGCACACAGAAGCGTATGATACATCATACCCAGAGCCCATAGCTCAGAGATAGAATCGCCGACTGACGCCAATTCGGTCGGGTTTCAATCCTGGGTAAAAAAGCAATCGGATATTTAATCGTTCTAATGGGCTGTGTTACAACGAAACAGATCTTTCTTCGGATGACTATATATATAAGGAAGAAAGTTGCATATAGGAATAAAGGAAAGAAAACAAACGTTTTTGCATATTATACAGATTTTGTTCATATATTTTGCATATTTCGCTACCCTCTTCAGATGAGGAATTAAAAAATACTTATGTTAAATTTTATAACATTATTTTAGTTGAATCTGTCTTGGACTTAGCGAAAAATTTTCTTCTAATTGAGGGGCAATAAATTGATTAAACTTCATCAGAGAAAGAAAAGGGAAGAATATGTCTTTGTTCTTATCGCCCTTTATATCTTTTGTGCCATCTTCCTTCCTCCATTCCTTTATTCCTTCTCTCTATTCTTATAGAGTGTGCGTGTGTGTGTGCTCAGTTTTTGTGTCTCTTTATTTCCCTTGTGTGTATAAATGTGTATGTGTTTATTTTTTGTTTCAATGTATATGTGTACGAGGGTCACTCAATAAGTAAGGTGAATTTTTCCGTATAAGGACTTCTAATACAAATAGAAGCGTACTGTTTTTTCAAAACCAGAACCAGAAGCAGTTCCAAGCTACAAAAGCTGATTGTCTAAAAATAATAATAATAAAAAAAAGATTCTTGCCAATAATCCTCAAACTGATTATTTCATAACAATGATTTCATTAAAGTATGGAATATGAAGATTGTTTTAATTATTGAAAAAGCTCCGAAGAATTCACCCCATCTAGATGACTATTTATCCTAATCAGCAGAAAATCCTAAAAACTTTAATGCATCATATTCTGTCTGCATCAGTTCTGTTCTTTTATTGTTCTAGTTCGATTCTCACAGAGAACCCCATACTTTCAGCCTTGTGCCACAGCTAAGCGGCGATTAGATAATCAATCTGTTTCGTTCACTATCTGTAACCCCTTGTATCTTTAAAGTTGACATTTATTATTTTGCTTACATACGAGGGTCATTCAATAAATAAGGAGAATTTTTCGGTATAAGAACTTCTAATACAGATAGAAGCTTACTTTTTTTAAAATTTTATCATTTACTTCTTTTTCAAAGGGATTTAATTCTTTTTTCAGATTGAAAAAAAAAACTTTCAGAGTTTTGGAGATTAACAAAGATGGCCGACCAAGAAGCATGCTCCAGAATTAAACAGAGGTCACTTATCAAGGTTTTGGTTGCTGAACGGTGCAAACAAGTTGAAATTCATAGAAGAATGTCAACTGTGTATGGTGCCACATGTTTCAGCCAAAACAATATCTACAAGTGCGCTAAATTGTTTAAAGAAGGACGGAGCAGTTTTGAGGATGAAGACAATCCTGGGAAGACTACAGAAGTGAGGTCTCCTGAGGTGATCGAATCAGTCAATGACCTCATTCAGTCTGACAGAAGGGTGACAGTGGATGACATGGCAAGGATTTAGAGGCTATTTGTTGAACAAATTGTTGAACAGGGGTCATCAGTCAAATGGAATCGTCTTGAATCACGACAACGCAAGGCATCACACAGCTGCCCAAACAGTGCAGACCACCAACGAGCTGGGCTGGGAACTGCTTTCTCATCCCTCTTACTGCTCAGACCTTGCCCCTTCAGACTTTCACCTGTTTGGTCCCTTGAAAGCGTTCACGAGAGGCACGAAGTTTGAAAGTGACGACGAAGTCAAAAGTGCTGTGAGACATCAGTCCAAAGATTTTTACACTGAGGGAATACGGAAGCTTGTGCACAGATGGGAAAAGTGTGTGACGCTGCTGGGAGACTACGCTGAAACAAAAGTAAGCTTCTATCTGTATTCTTCTTCTTCTATGTGCCCTGTCCCTTCAGGACATAGGCGATCATGGATCTCCACGTCTCCCTATCCCTTGTGGCTCTTAGTATGTTTGCTCCTGTTGCTCCTCGCAACCCCCGTTCCGTCATCCACCTGATCAGACCCTGTAAATATGTTATCCGCTGCCTTCCTCTGTCTCTCCTTCCTTCTATCTGTCCAGTCAGTATCAGGTTCTCCAGGCTCTCCTTCCTCATTGCATGTCCCAGGAACTTCAGTTGTCTCTTCCTGATGCTCAGCATCAATTTCCTTTTTGTTGCCATTCTTTCTAACACTTCGTCGTTGCTTGTATGCTCAGTCCACGATATCCGTAGCATCCTTCTGTAGAACCACATTTCGGCCGCTTCTAGTTTTGTCCTCATTTTCGATGATAAGTCCTTATACCGAAAAATCCATTTTATTTATTGAATGACCCTCGTAAATATGTCTGTGCGTAAATGCGCGTGAATGTGTGTGTTTCTGTTAGTATATTTTTTTATATCTGTCTCTGTATAGATTGTGTGCGTGTATGTGTGTGTAAGTATGATCCATCTAGAGTATTTGTTTTTGCCAGAATGTGTGTATATATTTATTCCTTTTCCATACATATGTATTATACCATTATGAAGAAATTTATGCATGCAATTGTTATGATGGGTTTGTTTGTGAGTGTAGGGGGCGACCAGCTTTTTTGTATATTTATTTATCTTTGTGTGTGTAAATGTGTATGTTTCTTTATTTTTCAATGTATGTGCATAAATGTGTCTGTTCGCGCGTGGATGTGTGTGTGTGTGTGTGTGTTTCTGTTACTATATGTATATGTGTAAATATGATGAGACAAAGTAGAAAGTGCCACGTTTTCCGCCAGAGCGTCTACTCTGAGATGAAACTGTGTGAGAAAACTCCTTGGTATCTGATGAACGTACAAAACAAGAAGGATTTAATAAAAGTCCATACCTGGGTGGGGTTTTATACACACGCGCGTGCGCGCACACACACACATCTTTCTAACTATCTATAGATAGATATATAGGGGGATTGAAAATAACTCTCTATTTTACAATACTTATAATTCATTTATTAACTGTAACGTTGACAATAAATAAATAAGAGATAACAGCGTTTAGCATTGGGTTTTATTCAAAATTCTGTATGGGCACCAGATTTCAGTAACTGCTTCTTGAACCGCCAGGAATTGCGTCAACTGATTTCAACAGGAACTCTTGTAGCATAGAAAACCTAACCTCTTGTATTCACCATTCGAGTTGTTCCAGTGTCTTAGTTTGAGACTTGTCCCCTAAGCAACCACAAAGGAAAATGTTGTGGATTACGAATGAGGAACCGCCAAAATAATAAACAACAAAAACAGATATGGGGATAAAAAAATGAGGTTATATTGAACGTAATATACAAACTGGAACGCGGGTTACTCAATTCAGGAATACTATTAGTAGAAATAAATATATACAAGCTTTGAAATGAAATTGTTGGAAATAGTATGTCCGGGTAACTTATTCTAGATGAATGGAGTTCAGAGCTAGTCTGGTCTCTGGGTAACTTCGGTATCTGTCGAAACTCTTCGATAACTAACGGATCTTTACGATTACTCTCCACTGTAAACTGCAACTACAACTGAGATTCTAAGATTCCCTGTTCTTTTTATGGTAGGATCATATGTAGACTGAGTCGAATCCATTATCATACACAAAAGGGGGAGATCCCACAACAGAAAACATTACAAGTGGTTAAGTCAAGACTTCTATAGTTTTACGGTATGTTATAATTATGGGTTATGAGCTAAATATCAAGGATAGAGCGTATGTAAAAGTAGATACTGAAGACGATACCAAGCGTTGACAAACTGTATAATGCTTACACGCAATCATTTTAAACAAACTGTCGCCGCTGGCTCTTCACTGGAAAGGAACAAACGACATGATAAAGGAAACTCAATAATCCACGTGACCAAAAAAAAAAAAAAAAGACACCAAACACAAATAGAGGTCAACTTTTATTAAGGAAATGAATTTGAAGTAAAACATTGATAATTGCGAAAACGAAAACGAAAACATAAAACAACCAACAACAACTAAAGAAAATAAGGAAAAAGGTAAAGCCACCAAGCATACCTAATCCAAAAGCCAAGGCTTTCTATGTCTACACTTATTTAGTTTTTCCGTTTTATATATCTAAACTTATTTCTAAATGGGACATTGTGTGTGTGTGTGTGTGTGTGTGTGTGTGTGTGTGTGTGTGTGTCCGTTACCTATAGACTCCGAAACGGCTGAACCGATTTTCTTAAAAATTTACACAGTTGTACTATAAGCGTCTGCGAGTGTTCTTAGCTAGGTTTTCTGTCTAGGTACCCCCGATAAATATGGAAAATTGATAAGCGAAAAAATCGTTTCATAGAAGGAGTGGTCCGATTTTAATCAAATTTGATACACTCATAGTCAAAGACATAAGAAATGATATTCAGAAGTTTCAAGGTTGCAGTTCTTACAATTGTGCAGAAAATTTGATATCGATACCAGGAAATCAAAAATTGACTTACATCCATTCATTTTTCTTTCAGTCTATGGTTTCGCATTAACTGGAAACAACTGGAGTAGATAGACTAAACTATCGTCCGGTTCACACTCCACCCACGTCTATTGAACAGTTGAAGAGGCTCATCCCTTGTTTCCTGTTTAAGATGCGGTTTCCGGCTTTCTCTTTTCCAATCTGTTCACTCTTACGTAGCCCCCTGCGCATCAGTGGCGTTATCGCCTTGCTTGGGGTGAAATGATTAAAAGAAACAAAAAACTATTGCTTTTTAGTCTTTATTTATTTATAAATGGAACTTTATCTCTGTGTGTGCGCGCGTGTGTGTGTGGGTGGATCGAGTGTAGCGATAATCGAAAATTTCGGGTTATAGAAGAATTGGTTCGATTTTAATCAAATATGATACACTCATAGTCAAAGACAAGAAACGATATTCAGAGGTTTTAAGGTTGTAGTTCTTACAATAGTGGAGAAAAGTGATAATATATATATATATATATATATATGTATATAAAAGGCAAGGTGTTTGTGTGTTTGTGTGTGTGTGTCTGTTTATCTGTCTGTATGTCCTTTATAAAAATCCACAATTTTTAGCCGATTCTCACTAAACTTCACAAATATTCTTTAGGCTGAGTCTGAGCTCCAGGACCATGGATTAATTTTAAAGCTTTCATTACACCCGAGCAACGCCAGGCTATACTGCTAGTATATATAAAACGGAAATATATCTTTACTTCATATATATATGAAGTAAAGAGCTAGCGGCGACAGTCTGTACAAGGATGATGATTACGTATATATATATATATATATATATATATATATATATATATATATATATATTATTATTATTAGTCTTATAATAACATATGGGACTATAACTCAAAAACTTGCCGGTTTTGTGAAAGCTTTTGAGGTGTAATCCCAGATATTAGTTGTGAAAGCTTTTGAGGTGTAATCCCAGATATTAGTTGTGAAAGCTTTTGAGGTGTAATCCCAGATATTAGTTGTGAAAGCTTTTGAGGTGTAATCCCAGATATTAGTTGTGAAAGCTTTTGAGGTGTAATCCCAGATATTAGTTGTGAAAGCTTTTGAGGTGTAATCCCAGATATTAGTTGTGAAAGCCCTGCTTTTGAGGTGCAATCCCAGATATTAGTATAAAACTAATAATAACCATAGCTCTATAAAGGCTCTACATTTGTATTGAGCACTTTATAAAATAAAATACGGAAACGTGAAATATGTATCGATTAGTTTATACCACTACTATTACATATATATATATATATATATATATAAATTATAGAAAATTTTCAAAATTAAAAAATGTCGAATGCACATTTCGACATGAAATCTCTAATAGAGAATTCAAGTCTCCTCAGCGACAGAGTTCCATTTCAAATTTAGGATCAGGTTCTTGGAATTTACCTTCCTACTTTTCCATTTCGGATTAAAGAAAAATAAGATATATATATATATATATATATATATATATATATATGAATGATTGCTTGTGTGCATGTGCGTATGTGTGTGTAAAAGGGAACATTGAAGTCAGCTTGTTATATATATATATATATATATATATATATATATATATATATATAAGTAAATTCAATATTTTTCTTTACCCCAAATGTAAAATATTGAATTTACATATGAAATTAATAAATATCTGCTGTGTAAATTAAATTTACATCGAGCTCTCTATGAATCCGTTTTAATATTTAACCAATATTGCAAGGATCGATTGGGATTATTTGCCAAATGTTCTCCTGGATTTATCGCTTATATATATATATATATATATATATATATATATATATATAAATGAGCTGAACATGATTATGAATAAACTGAAATAAATATATAGCTATGAACAGAATGAGATAGAAACTGAGATAGATAGATAGATAGATAGATAGATAGATAGATAGATAGATAGATAGATAGATAGATATGTACTATATCTCGGAAGGTTTGAAAATTATGAAGCAGTAAAATACATACAGACCTGAACTGATTTTCTAAGCATGGCAAAGATGTGGCACAAAGCCTCAACCTTTGAGCACTCGCTGAGTGTCCATCTCACTTGGCAGTCGTGACTGGTCCAGTGAGACAAGTTTGTAACTATTAAACCACGTCTAAGTGCCCTTTGATGAAGATAGATATGGACAGATTAAGAAGTAAAAGTAAAGAAAAACAATTAACCAAATATATACGTTCATTGTTAACTTGTTGCACAAATGAAGGAATTAATACGGACAGACAAAAGCTGTCGATTAGATAACTTAGACTTCTCAGTTGATACTATTTGTACATAAATCGAAATCCCCCGTTGTGCAATGGAAGTCATTCCCAGTGATTCCCAGTTAAAAGGAGTCTAAAACGTTGATTTCGTTTCAAAAGTATTAGAAAATTAATTGCATTATTTCTTCTCACGTAAAAGTCTACGACAATAAATGGCTACAATTTTTAAAAGGTTTTAGTCCTCAGCTGCCGAAATACATTTTTTTTTCATTTCTTCATTTTCAAAGAAAAAAAAATTACGTTATTGTTTCAGAATCTTGTTTGCGAAGAAACCAATTTGAAGAAAACCAAACAAAATAACAAAAACAACAGCAAAAAACGACTTTATCAAAGCGGAACGCAGCCATCCAGGTTCAATGGAAACGCTACGGAAAGAGAAAAGAAGAAAGTCATTGTTTCCAAAATCGGCAAAGCATGAAGGGAAACCATTTATCGTTTCGAGGCCGACAGATTCGATGTGCATTTAGGCAAAGAAAGCATTTCATTCATGCTGGAATTTGTATCAATTGCGTAACGGTCTTTGGTACTGGAAACAAAATCTTCGTACCGGGTTCAATTTTCAGCCGTGTTCGTTGCGTTCACTTTTACACAAATATCATTGGGGAAACTCTTCTTTCTACGACTATGGGATAAACAGCAGTACAGAATGGGTTTGCTGATTTTTCTATCTTTTCTACATGGTAGGTGAGGCTTGCAAGTTTGTTCAGGAACTCTAAGCAACAGACAAGTTTTTCTAGAGAGGGGAGAATACCATAGACTGAACGTATGAGTATACATTCATTAGTCTGGTTAAATTTTTACAGCCTATGAAACGGTTCGACATTGAAAGCCGAAATATTTGCGAGTGAATATTACGTCAACGATTTGTTTAAAATGATAACGATTGTTTTCGGGTACATATTCTACTATTTAACCGATAACTGAGGGGAAAGGTGGAATCATACCCTTCCCAGGAGTATTTGCAAATAACTGAATATGACGTGCATGACTGGAATTAGAACTCTGCTCTCCGATTCTCAATTCTGAACCGTTATCCATTAAACCACATGAAAAACTAAGCTTACAGCGCCTGCTATTTCTAAAACGTCACCCATCTAAGTACTGACCGGGCTAGGTGTTGCTTCAATGTTGTATGGTCGTAAACTCAAGTGTTTTCTAAGCCCCACGAACCTAATTAACAAAATACAAGCGATTACGAAACCATGAGATCTAAACTTATTTATAAATGGAACTTTGTCTGTGTGTGTGTGTGTGTGTGTGTCTGTGTGTCTGTGCATGTGTGTATCTGTTACCTATAGATTCCGAAACGGCTAAACCGATTTTCTTGAAAATTTACAGTTGTACTATAAGCGTCTGCGAGTGTTCTTAGCTAGGTTTTGTGTCGAGGTACCCCCGATAAATATCGAAAATCGATAATCAAAAAAATCGGTTTATAGAAGGTGTGATCCGATTTTGATCAAATTTGTTACACTCATAGACAAAGACATAAGAAACGATATTCAGAAGTTTCAATGTTGCAGTTTTTACAATAGTGCATAAAATCGATAATATATATATGTATAAATCGATACCAGGAAATCAAAATTTGACTTACATCCATTCATTTTTCTTTCAGTCTAGGTTTCGCTTTAACTGGAAACATTTTAGTCTTTTGTGCCCGCGTCCAAAGAATCTGAGCTTCAGAACCATGGATTAGTTTTAAAGCTTTCATTACACCCGAGCAACGCCGGGCTATACTGCTAGTATAGTATAAGACTAGCATCATAGTCCGGCGTTGCCCTTGCAACTCAGAACATTTTAGTAGTAGGAGAAGATGCCACTTTTTATTTTACATATTTTGTTTTTGTTTGAAAAAATACTTATTTCAAAAAATATTTCTTTTGTTTCAAAATTTCGGGGAAAAATATTAACATTTTTTTGTTGACCAAATGAATTTTTAAAACGTAGAAACAAAATTTAAATATAAAGGCTCATGTTTTTTTTTAATAAAAAAATATTTTAGTCGCTTTTGACACGTGTGATTTGATTTCTGTGAAGTAATTCAGCAAACATCTTAGATCTTCGATGTTTTACAGAGCAAATGTAAACAATCGTGTCCATTGGCTAAAAAGTGCGAAAAGGGAAAATTGCTGAAATTAAACTCAAAAAGTATGTGTTGACCTGGCTTCCCTGTAGATATGTTTTCCTAGAAAGTTTGAATGGCGTAGCTTAAAAATGTAGGCGTGCATAGGGTACAGTCACACACAGACTCACAGATTGCCTTATATATATATATATATATATATATATAATTATCATTCATTTGTAATACTATTTTTTTAAAAACATATCGTCCAAAGCAAGGCAGTTTACTGCCACTGGTGCGCAGTGGTTACATAGGAGTAAAGTTAAGACAAAATGAGATGGGTTATAGGGGACGTCAGGAAGTGGGTAAGAGAAGGATGAGAATACTGATGAGAGTAGAGTGGACGGAGAAAGAAGCATGAGAGAGAGGATGCAAGTCAGTGAAATAGGAAATGACTATTAACATTACATTTAAATTCTTGGAGATTGTAGCTGTCTGAGAAGTAAGTTAACAGGAGGGAATTCCACAGGAGGGAAGTGCGAGAAAAGAAGCTGATTGAGTAAACGTTGAGTTTATATTTTATTGGTTTCACAGTCAAATGGTGGGATCTAGTTGCTAATCTTGTGGCTCGAGTATATTCATACCGTATATTGCGTTAGTATCACACCGTATGTATTGTTTTTTTTGTTTATTTTAATTTTTTTGTTTATATAATCGTGTGGCCCCAAGCAAGGCATTTTACTGCCACTGTTGTGCAGGGGATTACATATGAGGAATTTTATCAGAAAGAGTGACAGGCTACAGAGGGTGTAAGGAAGAGAGTATGAGAAGGAAAAGTATACTGACGAGTGGGGTGGACGGAGAAAAAAGCATGAGAGAAAGGATGTAAGATAGTGAGACAGGAGGTGATTATTGAATGTACATTTGAATTCTTGAAAATTGTAGCTGTCGGGAAAGCAAGTAAGCAGAAGGGAAGTCCACAGGCGGGAGGTGCGAGAAAAAGCTGCTGGAGTAGAATTTGCGTTTACAATTTATCGGTTTCACAGGAAAAGGGTGGGACCTAGTTGCTAATCTTATGGCTGGAGGAAATTCATACATAGGAGGTACCAGCGAGCTAAGTTCATCGGAGCAGAAGCCGTGAAAGTATTTGTAGAAGAGACACAGGGAAGCAACATTGCGTCGGTGAGAAAGCGACTGTATCCTAGCAGCCAAGTCGGGAACGATCATATTACAGACTCTCCGTTGGATTTGGTCAAGGACCCCTAGGTGGATAGCAGGAGCACCCGACCAGATATGACAGCAATATTTAATGCACGGGCGGATGGTAGATTTGTAAATATTGATGATAACCAGAAAGCAGCTTCATACTTAAAGACTTTCGTTCATTTCGCCATACCATACTGCGTCTTCACAACTCCAAGCACAGTCACATAATGCCGTATTATTTTTCGTTCCAATTCGTTCTTGCGTAGAGCATGTAAAATCGAATTCTGGGAAGGAGAGAAGGCAAGAATGGAATATCCCATCCCTCGCCGATTCCGAACATCATTCAATTAATATATGACATCGATTTGCAAGAGGCAAGCACTCAGGTAAACAAAAAGCTCAGCCAAGGTTTCTTTCTTTGATAAATAAACCATATGTTCTTGTGAGTCATATAAAAGCCGCCCGTGCGATCAGACGCCAAACTAAATTAAGGAGCACTGCACAACAATTGTTCATTGTATTTGGCTTTTGTCAAAGATTTTTAACAGAGTGATTTCTAAGTTTTTCATTACAGCACACGCTGACACTGGCACATACACACACACACACACACTTATAAATTTTCAAATGTTTGATTGAATAATAACGGCAAGTTCTGTCTGTCATTTTTTTATAAAATTTTTTAAAATTTCTAAATCGCTTATTTTGTGTTATTAATTAATTTGGCAATGTTCATATTTATTTTTATTTTACATTATTTTTCCGAGTATTTTCCAATAAGTGGCAGTAAAAAGTTTAGTAACTCTCTCAGTATGAGTATGACAAGCGGGATATATATATATATATGTGTGTGTGTGTGTGTGTGTGTGTGTGTAATTATTGAAATTATTTGTTTGAACATGATATTCTTTTAACATAATTGCAATATGTCGGTTGTTATGCTATTTAGTTAATCTGCTGAATTTTCCGTTATATATATATATATATATATATATATATATATATATATAGAACACTAATATAATAGAGAGAATTGCTTTTTATATTTGTTATAGATAGTTGTAATTACATTTACTTGTATATATATATATATATATATATATATATTTAGTATATCGAGGCAGCAAGTAATTTTCTAGACATATTCTATTAAATATAAGAGACAATGAATGTCTATTATGTTTAATCATGAGCCGTTCTAAACGTTGTATTTTTGCTTTAATTTCAGTTGAAAATAAAGACAAAAATTCTCCAACATTTGGATAATTATTTATTGGTTTTCTTCTAAGCTTTCGGCTCACATGAGCCATCTTCAGAGAGGTAGTTTAAACTGAAATATTATAAAATCCACCATCACCGACGATTTTATTTTGTGTTGACATAAAACTCCGCTTGGCAACGGCAATAGTTACCAAAAATAATAAACGCAGTTCTTAAGTTTGCGATGCGGTTTTATGACGTCACACCGCGGGATAGCGCGAAATGACAACAAAACCATCTAGTCAAATGCAATGTAATATGTTATTTCCTGTTTTAAAGTTGATTTTATTGAGTGTTGGTTGTTTTGATTTGATGTACATGGCCTCCAATATCTGCAGGTTCCTCTTACTGTGTGTATGAGTAAGGATCACCGTATTGTTGACCAAAATCTGTCTGATATTACCTACATGTTTATGTTTTTCAGAGAAATGTTGTTTAATAGTACTCTGATCAGAAAGATGACATGTAAGTCTACGGGAGAGCGTGGTTGTGGTAAAACCAATATATGTACTAGGTTTTTGAGTAGTATCAGAGATGCAATCTCTGAATGGGCATGTAAATTGGTACACTACATTGTTTTTTTGTAAAGAATTTAGTTTAGTGCCTGTTGGGTTATTATAAACTATGAGGTCAATTGTTTTAAACTTTTTAAAAAGTTTAAAACAATTGACCTCATAGTTTATAATAACCCAACAGGCACTAAACGAAATTCTTTACAAAAAACCAATGTAGTGTACCAATTTACATGCCCATTCAGAGATTGCATCTCTGATACTACTCAAAAACCTAGTACATATATTGGTTTTACCACAACCACGCTCTCCCGTAGACTTACATGTCATCTTTCTGATCAGAGTACTATTAAACAACATTTCTCTGAAAAACATAAACATGTAGGTAATATCAGACAGATTTTGGTCAACAATACGGTGATCCTTACTCATACACACAGTAAGAGGAACCTGCAGATATTGGAGGCCATGTACATCAAATCAAAACAACCAACACTCAATAAAATCAACTTTAAAACAGGAAATAACATATTACATTGCATTTGACTAGATGGTTTTGTTGTCATTTCGCGCTATCCCGCGGTGTGACGTCATAAAACCGCATCGCAAACTTAAGAACTGCGTTTATTATTTTTGGTAACTATTGCCGTTGCCAAGCGGAGTTTTATGTCAATACAAAATAAAATCGTCGGTGATGGTGGATTTTATAATATTTCAGTTTAAACTACCTCTCTGAAGATGGCTCATGTGAGCCGAAAGCTTAGAAGAAAACCAATAAATAATTATCCAAATGTTGGAGAATTTTTGTCTTTATTTTCAACTGAAATTAAAGCAAAAATACGACGTTTAGAACGGCTCATGATTAAACATAATAGACATTCATTGTCTCTTATATTTAATAGAATATGTCTAGAAAATATATATATATATATATATTTTGCGGGGGTGTGTGTGTGTGTGTGTGTGTGTGTGTGTGTGTGTGTGTGTGTGTGTGTGTGTGCCCATATATGTTAATTTGTTTATTATTTACTTAAATCATTTAATTATTCATTGATTTGGATTGATTTATTTTATTTTTTATTTATTTGTTTTTATTTTTTGTGCGTTTTTCGTGTGTTTGATTTTTAAATAACATTGTAAAAATATTTGCTCATCTGCGTTTTGAGATGAGTTCGGATCATTTATTTAGAGTTTTGGGATTTATTGTTGTAGGCTGATAATGTTTTCACTATTTTTCATTTTGGCGATTTTTGTTTTTGTTTTTAGTTCGCTGAATATGTCAAGATAATATTTTGTCGTTTGCGTATGTTCTTTTATAAAGGAATGTTTGTGTGTGTAGTTTATTTGTTTCCAGTATCATTCAGTTACTCCGAAGTATATTTTTCTTTGTTAACTTCTGTTTTGCAATTGCCGTTTAAGGGACATTCTTCAATTACAGTTACATCTGCACAAATGAAGCCTACGTGTAGATATATATAATGTGGAAGAATTTTGTCACTTAGCTGAGAAGTTTTATTTCAGTAATGCCAAATTATTATCGGGGGCTTTATGACAAAACATCTGCTTGCATTAAATGCCTTTCTACAAGTAACCTACTGAATAAACAGCATTGTTGGGTACTCATCATCATTTCAATTTAACTATAAACATATATATATATATATATATATATATATATATATATGTGTGTGTGTGTGTGTGTGTGTGTGTGCTCAACGCGAAGTGCGATAAAATAAACTATTGATTTAGAAGGAGCGGGTATATTTAACTATTTTGACGGTAAAAAGGTTTGACTTTCATGCCTATCTAATAACACGCTTAAATTCATGCGGTCAGGATCGATTATACTGCAGATATTTTTTAGATTTTGTCGAAAGCCTCAAGATGAAGAGCAAGAGCAACGGAACAAATATGGTCACAGTTTTCGATGCATGGATAAATGGTAGATTTATAAATGTCCACAATGACGAGAAAAATATCCCGGCCCGACACAGTAATCATACCTTCTTAGGACTAGAATATATATATATTGAAAATATATATATAGGTTGTTTCAACGAGAGAAATTGATATTGGCAAAAAGTGTGAGAAGCCGTGAAAGTGTTGTTTAAAGTGTAGATTTACTGTTGTTTTTATTATTAATGATATTTTTTGTATAATACTTTGAGTGTCTATAATGCTATTTGTGTCGCTACACGTGTTTCGAATCCAAAGATGAAATCCCTTCAGGTGAATAATTTATATTTATGACTTTACATATATATATACATATACACTACCGGCCATAATTATTAGGACACTCTAGTCTTTTAATAAAAATGATGTATTTCATACTATTTTTTAGTATTTATTTCCAAGTGAATAATTGTAAATGAAAATAGAATGTTTTTTTTTTGTTAATACTGCAAAATAACATGTGCATCAAATGAATTTATAAATATTTAATAATTACCTATATTGCAGTTTCATCAATCAAACAATGAAGAAAATTTAGGGTCATTCGGACGAAATCATCTTTGCTTCTTGACCTTGTAAAATTTTGCAAAGTAATAATAAAAGAATGATTCTATATTAATTTAGAATTATCCACTAAAATAGTATGAAATACATAATTTCCTTAAATAAAACTGGAGTGGGCTAATAATTATAGCCGGTAGTGTATATATATATATATATATATATATATATGTGTGTGTGTATGTGTGTGTGCGTGTGTGTGTGTGTGTGTGTGTGCGCGCGTATATATATATATATATATATATATATATATATAAAGAGGATATATCTGCTTGTGAATTTAACAAACTTTCTTCAACTGTTATAATTCCGATTAACATTGACGTTGACTACAAATTCAATGCAAATCGTTTCTTTTTCAATGTTGTGTCTAAAAAGGAGAAATATTCACAATTGTTCTCTTTTATTCCGTTTGTTACGTGACTTCAGCAGCCTTTTTACTTTCTTTACAGTTTTAAAGGACAACGACTGTCCTGTAATCCCTGTTACTCACTTCTTTCCTTTTTATAGGCTTTAAAAAATCGTTGCCTACAGTTGCCAGGTGGCGTTTTCAGTCAGCACGTAACAGAGAAATCAAAAGGCATGGACAATGGCGGGAACCAGTTGAATTCAGGCAACTCTGATAGCGTAAAGAATGGTGTGAATGATTTGACTTGTGATTGTAATGATATTGAGTTTTGTAATGGCTTGTTTTAGTCATACTTTTTTTATCTTGTTTTTATTTTGATGGCTGTATAAAACATTTTCGTTTCCAACGTCGGCTGGGAAACTTTGGTCACGTCGATGGTTCTATTGATGTGTGATGCCATGAGATTTAGAATGTTTTCGGCAAGAAAATCTAGAAACAGAAGGTAGAGAAAAGGGAGTCTGGTAAAAAGAGGAAAACCAATAAAAGTAGTGAAAAGAAGAATGGCGAAGAAGCACGGAAGGAAAAAAGAACAGATAATGGCTCGCTTAAAAATAGAGAAGAAGAGTGGAGAGGAAGGAGGATATATGAGAATAAGAAATGTGGAAAAATAAGAGGAACGAAAATAAGACCAAAGAGAAAAAAACAATATGAAAAAGAGAATGAAAAACAAGGCAGTAAAGCGACATGAATATGAAAAACGCATTAGAAAAGAAAAAAGAATTAAATGAAAATAAATTATATAAATAAATAAAAGCAATATTAACGTCTGCAAATAAGTATTAATGGCAGAAATGGCAAGCAGGCAAATACTATGATGGAAAAAAAAACGAGAAAAGAATATGAATAACAACAACAACAGCCACAGTAATAACAACGACAACAAAGAGTAAGAAAAAGAAAGAGTTGGAGAATGAGAAAAGGAGGAGGAAAACAGAAGAAAACAAAACAAGAATATAAAAAAGAATAGAAAATAAAAAGAAGGAGAAATGATATGAAGAAGAAAAAAGAAACGAAGACTCATGAGAAAAAGAACAATACATATAAGGAATTTCTGCAAGAAATTGAAAGCGAAGAAATATCAGGAAGTGAAAAATATGTTGAAAAATATGAAGAACGAGAAAAGAAGTAGGTGACCTGTTTTTTTTTCTTTATATCGATTTTCTTTCTGATTTTTCATATTTTTCCTCTTTTTTCTTTCATTTTCTTTACCTTTACTTTTTTCTTCCCCTAATTTTTTCTTATTCTCTAACGTCTACCACATTTTTCTATTTTCACATTTTTTTCCTTTCATCCTCATGAGGAGGAGGAGAAAGAGGACGATGTGGAAAAAAAAAGAAAAACATGACGAGAAACCAGAAGAGAAACAAAAACAATATAGAAAAG
The DNA here is from genome assembly GCA_037127315.1 of Ascarosepion bandense. Lineage (NCBI taxonomy): Eukaryota > Metazoa > Mollusca > Cephalopoda > Sepiida > Sepiidae > Ascarosepion > Ascarosepion bandense. The sequence continues at coordinate 101,294 of JBBBDQ010001416.1, read as the reverse complement.
AAAAGAAGAAGAAAAAACGCCGTAAAGAACAAAAAAGACAAGGTGAAGAAAGAAGAAGAGGAATGAAAACAAATACAAGTTAAAAGAATAAAAAGAATACGTGAGGGAATCTTGTAAAACGCAATATATAAAGAAAAATTGGCAAAAATGCAAATGACATGATGATAATGAAAAAGAACAAGAATTATAAGGAAGAATGAGAAGAAGAAGAAAGACAACATGAAAGAAGAAGAATAAAGATACAAAATAAAAATAAAGAATAAAGAGACAAAACAAAAAGAAAAGGAAACGAAGGGAAAATGTTCCTTCTGCGAAAATAGAAAGAAGAAGAAGTAGTAGTAGTAGTAGTAGTAGTGATGGACTTTAGATAAAAAAACATAAGAAAAAAAGAAAAAGAAATGAAAGAAAATGGACAATATGAAAATGAAGAAAATGAGTATAAAGACGAAGAATCCCTGAAAGAAGGAAAAAGAAAGAAGTAGAAAAAAGTGAAAAAAAAAGAAAGAGTACAAAAGCAAGAAAAGAAGGGGAAGAGAATGAGACGATTTTTTTTATCTTATGTGTGGCTGCATGTATTCGACGATAACTGTTTCTTACGGCGTCAAGCCAATCCCAGTTGCAGACGCATGCTCGAGCGGATTTGTGTTTTTCTCCTCAGAGTCTACCTCTGCCCTGGAACTATGTTGAACGGACCTTGGTTACAGTCTAGAACAGAAATTATCTGGTGTGATAAAGAAACTGAACAAGGCCAACCCGCTAGCTTCCGACTTCGTGTTTTCTCTCTCAATATTGTTGTGGATTCCGGATGAGGAACTGCACAAAATAATGAACAACAAAACAGATATGGAGATAGAAAAGTAGGTTATATTGAACGTAATATACAGACTTGAAGACAGGTTAGTAAATCCAGGAATACCATTAGCAAGAAATAAATATTTACAAGTCTCGAAGTAAAGTCGTTGGAATTAGTATATCCGTGTATATTATTCAAGCTGAGTGGAGCTCAGAGCTAGTCTGATTTCTAATGCGGTAATCTCTGGGTAACTGCGGTAACTTATGTATCAGTTCCGGGACTCTCCGATAACTGTAACGGATCTCTACGAATACTCTCTCTCAACTCTATGGCAGCAACTGTTGTTCTCTCTATAGAAAGAGTATATATATACTCAGTCGAGTCCATTATCATATACAAAGGGAATATCTCACAACAAATATATATGTATACCAGTGACGTATAACCCAGAGACGTAGGCTGTATAAACTGAAAACCAATGTTGATGATTGGTTTGAAATAACGACGGACAACGTGTATATAAAAATTATATTCACTTAGTTCATTCTCTGGCATGTGACCATTGCGTGTAGAGGAGTAGGAGGGAATGACAGTTGGAGTTGTCTTTCCTTGAGTTCTCTTTGTGTTCTAAGTTTGTTTACTCTCTGTTGTCTCTGTCTGTCTCTCGATACGGGAAAATCAAGTTTTATATATAAGTTCACGGTCTGTTGAGCTTTACACAATTACGCCATTACCGGGCAAGCCTAATCACTAATTGTTGTATTTGGCCAGTTACATTTTGACGTACAGTTTATTTCATTGTTTTTGGCAACCAAAATATATTTCTCGTTGGCTCTAAAATATAAGTCATCTAAACTTATTTATAAATGGAACTTTGTCTGTGTGTGTGTGTGTGTCTGTGCATGTGTGCATCCGTTAACAATAGATTCCGAAACGGCTAAACCGATTTTCTTGAAAATTTACACAGTTGTATTATAAGCGTCTGCGAGTGTTCTTAGCTAGGTTTTGTGTCGAGGTACCATCGATAAATATCGAAAATCGAAAAAATCTGGTAATAGAAGGAGTGGTCCGATTTTAATCAAATTTGATACACTCATAGAAAAAGACATAAGAAACGATATTCAGAAGTTTCAAGGTTGCAGTTCTTACAATAGTGCAGAAAATCGATAATATGTATATATATATTTATATATATATATATATATATATATATATATATATAAAAGGCATGATCCTTGTGTGTCTTTGTCTGTTTATCTGTCTGTATGCCGTTTATACAAATCCACAATTTTTATCCGATTCTCACCAAACTTCACACAAATATTCTTCAGGCTGAGTCTGAGCTCCAGGACTATGGATTACTTTTAAAGCTTTCATTACACCCGAGCAACGCTGGGCTATACTGCGAGTTGTTTTATAGCCCAAAATAATTTAATGTAAATTATGTTCGCTTCTGCTCAAATAATAAAAACTATTTCTATAGTTTATATTTCGTTTCCTTCAAAACCGGCGTTGCTTTCAAAATACAATATTTTTGTTTTCGTTTTTGCATTTCAGCGTCGACTGAAATCATTGATTGTTCTTTTTCGCCTTCGACAGGAAAAAAATTCTTTTCAAGTTCAATTCTATTCTGTTGATCCCCAGAACATATAACACTAGCGCGACTAAACAGTTCTACTTAATTTCCCTCACAAGGCATAGACCAACCCATGTTCTGGTCTTTCAGGCATTTTCCAGGGTACTGCACGCTGTGATCGCCTTTCCCAAACAGATAACATCAAGAAGTCACTTTCCTGGCAAATCTACCATAGTGTGATTCGAAACAGTGTTTCATAATTAGAAAACTGTTGAGGCGTAACTTCATCGTCATGTTGTTGTGGCCTGTTTTGGTCAGTAAGAAAGACAGGGAAACAAGAAGGTAGGTTCATATAGTGTATAAGAATAACAGAACATATATACAACTGCTGTATTTACTAGCCTTCCCACGCAAGGCCGGATGTGACACATGGTCATTTTAATGTGGGAATTCCCAGCCATATAGCCGGGCCAAAAATATGTCTGTCTATTTTTACCGAGTCGTGGTTCTACCCTTCGGCGGAACCACGACTGGGTTTGTGCTCTCTGCTTGGAAGCAGAGAGCTGACAGTGTTATAGAGTTACAGAGCAGTCATCCTAAGACGACTGCTTCCATGCAAACTCTGCAAACTTATATACAACTGCTGTATTTACTAGGCTTCCCACGCAAGCCCGGATGTGACACATGGTCATTTTAATGTGGGAATTCCCGGCCATATAGCCGGGCCAAAAATATGTCTGTCTATTTTTACCGAGTCGTGGTTCTACCCTTCGGCGGAACCACGACTGGGTTTGTGCTCTCTGCTCGGAAGCAGAGAGCTGACAGTGTTATAGAGTTACAGAGCAGTCATCCTAAGACGACTGCTTCAATGCAAACTCTGCAAACATATATACAACTGCGTCTTCGGAAGTCACGCAGGTTATTATCTATTGACGGAGGGAGAGTCCATTTCTATAGGTAGGGCATCATAACAAAATCGAACGTGGTATTCACTTGTCCACGTTACCATTTGGTGGTTCTAAATGCAAGTGCAATTTTTCTTCCCATTTAAAAATATGTTGTTCCTCATATGTTCCATGGTATTTTTGTAGAACCATATTTCTGTTACTCTCTTATTTGTAATTATTCACCTAAAACGAAAACGAAAAATGACTAAAAAATAAAAAAAACAGGAAGCAATGTTTGATGGAATCTCAGAAAAAACGTCGTATTATGGATAAAAACAATAAAATAATTATTATGAGACAGAAATTGACCATTCAAATTGAATTTAAATTTTTGAAGATCAAAGGTGATTGGAAGGCAATATGCGTCAGAGAGTTCCACAAGAGATAAGTGCAAGAGAAAAACACAAGCCTAAAACTTACGGTAACATTTAGCAATATCAACTGCAAAACGATGATAGTTTATTGGCAATTTAGTATTGCACTGTAATCCACTAGTGACCAAATCTTTTTCATGAATTCTTTACCAAAAACATTTCATTTGTACAAATTTATTTAATACTAGCAGTATAGCCCGGCGTTGGTCAGGTGTAATGGAACCTTTTAAACTAATCCATGGTCGTGGAGCTCAGACTCTTTGGACGTTGGCACGAAAGACTAAAAAGCAATAGTTGTTTCCAGTTAAAGCGAAACCGTAGACTGAAAGAAAAATGAATTTTGATTTCCTGGTATCGATACCAAATGTTTTTTTCGTCGAAAACTGAATTTTGAAGCTTAAATAAGTGCTCTGAGTAAATAGTATCATGGCTGAGACTAAGAACTACAATTATATCTACTTAGAGCCAAACCCTAAGAAAAAACTAAAATAAAAGGGCTGAGAAAATACAGACATACAGGCAAATAAACAGACACACATACAAACATCTTGCCTTTTATATATATATATATATATATATATATATATATATTATCGATTTTCTGCACTATTGTAAGAACAGAAACCTTGAAACTTCTGAACATCGTTTCTTATTTCTTTGTCTATGAGTGTATCAATTTTGATTAAAATCGGACCACTACTTCTATAATCCGATTTTTTCGATTATCGATTTTCGATATTTATCGGGGGTACCTCGACACAAAACCTAGCTATGAATACTCGCAGACGCTTATAGTACAATTGTGAAAATTTTCAAGAAAATCGGTTCAGCCGTTTCGGAGTCTATAGGTAATGGACACAGATATGTATGTGTATTTTCTAATTATATATAAGTGTTTGTAAGTATATTTACGTAAATATGTGTTAGTATTATTTATACTTATATAGGCTCGCTCTTCATAATATGTGAGTGTGCTAACACAATACTTACATGTGGATATAGATGGATGGATTCATGTATAATTCATACATTTGTATGTACACATACATGTGTGTAGGGAGATATACGTATGTGTGTGGGGGGGGTTGCAAATAGCCTTGACGAGTGAGAAAATCATAACGGTCTCCTCCTAAAACTTCGAAGTCGCCATGAATCTGCTTAGTTAAGGAGACAAACTTTGTACCTATATATATATATATACATACATACACACACACATATATATATATGTATATAAATACACACACACACACACACACATATATATATATATATATATATATAAATTCTTCTATGTTCCTTGTCCTTTCAAGACGTAGGCGATCATGGACTTCCACGTCTCCCTATCCTTGGTGGCTTTTAGCACTCTTTCTCCTGTAACATCTCGCAGCCCCCGTTCTGTCATCTACCTGCTCAGGCCCTTCAAACACGTTATCCGCTGCTTTCCTCTGTCTCTTTTTCCCTCTAACTGACCTTCCTCATTGCTTGTCCTATGAACTTCAGATGTCTCTTCCTGATGCTCAATATTAATTTCAGCTGCTTCAAATATTTCCTTCATCTTTGTAGATATTGTCCAACATTCACTGCCATATTGAAGAACTAACATCACATAGCAATCTAGTACTCCCTTCTTTGTTTTAAGTGAAAGTTTCTTGTGTCTGTCTTAATACTTTACTAAGCTTCTGGAGCGCGTCCTTTGCCATGCCAATTCGCTTTCGAATCTCTGTGTCACGCATTCTCTCTTCTGTTAGAATATTTCTCAGGTATTTAAATTTCTGTACCTGCTTGATTTTAATATCCCCCATCTGTATCTGGCATTTTGGGTTGCTCTTTTTGCTGATAAAGTTGAATTGTCTAGATGTGGCCATAAGTTGTTTGTTCACAATTTCTTCTTTCGTACTTCTCTCCCGCGAAGTTCTCTTACGGCTTCTTGCGTTTATTTGACATTGTTCTTTAGATTCAAATGAATTATCAATCGTAATCTACTGTCTTCTTTCTTACTCTTCTTGTATTGGAATCTCCTCAATATTTTTCTATTTCCTTTACATTTTGCAACACCTTTCGTTTTAGGGACTTTATTCACTAGCGTGGGGTGAAATGATTGAAACAAATATAAAGAAAAATATGAACAGCAATTTTTCATTATGAATAGGAAACAGATTTTTTGCTTAATATTTACTTTCATTTTACCGCGTTTTGGATGAGTTGTCTCGTACCAGCTGCGATGCTACACATAAATTCTACAATTTATGAGCGCTTTGACGTTGCCAAGGGAAATTAACCTTCATTTAATTTTTATTTTCTTCAAAAACATTGTTTACGTGTTGATAATGCGATGTTTTTATTAAAAATGTGTTATGAGATTACAATTTGTTTTATGTTGTCTTAAACATTCAATTTAAATCTCATGTTTCGCCATGTTAGTTTGTGATGCGTCCTGTCAGCTTCACTTTTTGTTTGTATTTAATAAATATATTTAGCATGAGTATTCTTAGGCTGAATGAAATTTGATCAATGCCATATTTTTATTATCTGGGTTTAATTTATGTACACAGTTTCAATTTTGAGATCACTCAGGAGGAAAAATAACAGACATCTTAAAATAAATCCGTTGATTTCCAATAAAACCTGTAGGCACACACTCTGGCGATATCCCGTTACACACACACACACACACACACACACACACACACACACACACACACGGGGGCACTTCGATGTGGTAGAACGGTTAGCAAGCTTGTCTTGCTAGAATCATTGCAATTGAGTAGCGAATTCGATCCTCACTGGGTGCCCCATATATTCGGCCTTGTGCCACATCTAAAATTCTCTTAAAAATAACCACACACACACACACACACACATACACACGCGCACACGACGTACGGTCATAGGTTGAATCACCGATTATAGTATGATCACCAAACCTACGTAACGTCGAACATGGTAACCACCGAAATAGGTAATCATTTGAGAATATCAGTAGCTTGTAAGCTTGGATGTACTAGAGGTGTAGAGGATAATGGCTCCGAATGGTTAAACGGAGAGCTGACTTCGTATTCGCCTAGGTTTCGTTATATTTACTTGGAATATTTGGATGTACGTTGAGGTACAGTGGATATTGTTTCGGAGCGAGAAATCGGAAAGCCGAGTTGAATTTGTTCCGTTCACTTACGCGCAAATACTCTTGATAATTATATTAATTCATCTCTTTTTCTTCCAGCTATGGATTAAATAGCAACTTTGTTGCCAACTAGTCTACCGGAGAAAGAAATAGTAACTTATTGAGGGAAAAAATTACTGCTAAAGATGGAAAGCAATATAATCGCGCTAGCGTTTATCACGTATGGCCCTTAATTGACTGAATATATATATATATATATATATATATATATATATATAAGGATCAGAAAGAGATTAACTTAAAAACGGACATAAATAGACAACGAGAGAAACACTGAAAATTCAGGAAAACTTAAATTTAATATTAAACTTTAAATATCTGATTTCCTACGTGTTCAGATAACTTCATTCAGTTCCTTATCACTTTAATGTTTGTCTATATAGAATCTCTTTCTAAATATCCCTAATTGTAATATGTAAGGTCTGTCCTTCAATATGGCAGCAATTGCAAAGAAAATCTCATAAAAGATGAAGGAAAGACAAAGCGACCGAAATGTGGTTCTGCAGAAGGATTCTGAGGATACCATAGACAAAACATGTGAGCAAGTTCGCAGAGGATGGATACGAAACAAAAAACTGATAGTTAACATCAGGCAAAGACAGCTGAATTTTTTAGATGTAGTGATCTACATCTCCTAGAAAAGGAGGGCTTGGAGAATCTGATACTCACGGAACAGATAGAAAGGAGAGACAAGGAAATATAACGCATGACGTAATTGATGGGCTTGAGCACATGAATGGCAGAACAAGGTTTGAGCTGGATAACAGGAGAACAGTTGTGAAGAGCTGCAAGGGATAGGAAGATGTGGAAGGCCATGATCGCCTGCGTTCTGAAGGGACACGGCACATACAAGAAGAAGAATTGTAATATCCAAGTTGGAATTGCTTAATCTGCAAAACATTTGAAAGAAAACGGACGAGATATAAGATTTCTTCATTTTTTCTTTTTCAACTGTCTAACATTGGTTATATATATATATATATATATATATATATATATATATATATATATATATATATGTATGTATGTATAATGGAATAAATAAAGAACAAGGTATCAGAAACGTCTTGTCAAATGGGTTAAAATAGTGGTGTTCTTTCATCTGAAATGGCTGAGGAATTAAGACCGTCTGGCTCCATTCGTCCCCCTCCTTTAGGGATTACCTAAGATTCATAAAGAGGGTGTCTCGTTGAGACCCATATTCTCCATGATTGTGTCTTCTCAACATAAAATCGCAAAGTAGCTGGCTATAATGTTGTAAACAGTTTTGCAGCATTATACTTTCTTCTGTGTTAAAGATTTCTTTTCCTTCTCCCAATTCATTCGGAATCGTGATGCCACTGATGGATTCAAGTGTTTGTTTGACATCTGCAGCATCTTTACTTGTGTATGTCGGAGACTATCGATATTTGCAGTGATTTGCTATATAGCAGCAATTTGAATTCCCCGACTATACCTGAAGGTGTTTTTGTTGAACTCATGAAATTTGCCACCCTGTCTGTCGATTTTAGTTTTGATTATATTATGTATCGTCAGATTGATGGTGTAGCGATGGGTTCCCCTTTACGCTCTGTCTTGGCGAATGTTTTTGTGGGATTTTATGAGGAGAGCCTACTTTTAGGTTCTTCCCGGCCTACAGTTTTCTTCCTTTATATGGATGACATATTTTGTGTTCTTAACAATGAATCTGATGTTGACCAATTTTTCCCCTACTCAATGGTGTTCATCCTGCCCTTAAATTTACGGTAGATAAGAAGCCCAATTGTTTATTGCCCTTCTTAGATGTCCTGGTTTATAGAACACTTTCTTCTTTTATTACTTCAGTTTATAGGAAAGCTCATTTTACGCGTTTCTATACCCGATGGGATTCTTTTTGCCCTAAACAACAAAAGATTAATCTGATTAGGACTTTGACCAAAAGATAATGATTTGTTCAGATGACACCTTGAAAGATTAAATTAGTTGTTTAACTAGTAACTTTGTGAACAATGGTTATCCGTCGGGCATTCTTTAATCGGTTATTCGGTATAAGATTGCTATGTTTAATAAAATTAAACCTGCAACGGTTAGTAAATGTTCGGTCTATCTCTGAGTACCGTGGTTGGGTAGGGTTAGTGAGTCCTTTGCCAAGCGGATTTCATCTAGTTCGCGTGAGTGTTGTTATGCAGCTAATGTTTGTGTTGTTTTTCAAAATAAGTCTGATCTTCCATCTATACGTGAAGACGTTTTCCCCACCCAACATATTAATTCTGTTATTTATTATATAGTTGTAGACTCAGAACTCTAGAGAAGTATAAGAATATATTTTTATAACAAAAAAATAACATTAATAGATTTTTATATATTTGCAGTGAAATTGCCAGCAATAGATATAAAATAAATTTTAAAAAAATGCATTCTATCTACAAGCTTTATATTGTAAAATATGCGTTTATCCTGAAAGTATATAATTATGTAAAAATATCTGTAGCTGAAGTCATAAAATTGCGTGCAAAATATTTAATTTTGGCATTAAATATCCGATAGAGGTGTTGATATGCCGCTAAACAAAATCTATCAACCAAAAAATCAAGTAAAAATCATACGATTTAGCACAGAATAGAAACAAAAAAAATGTAAAAACACGCATCCTATTTCTCGCATAGATATAACATACTTTAATATTTTATTTTATCGCACGCACGCACACACACACGCACACACACACACGAACGAACGCACAAACGCATATGTATGTACAGACAGAAATACATTGACGTTCAGTATTAGAGAACAAATATTTTAAAAATCAAGCATTCGCAATAGTTGGGATTTAATTGTGACCAAAATTGCCGTATGCACCAAATCGTGTCCTACATTTATACTAAACTTTACACATAAAACGAATCCAAAAATTCAAAATAAATAAAGGTCACAACCACGTTATGAATATGTAGCATACAAAATTTTAAGCAACAGTTGTCATATGTGTCTATGGAACATATCTAAAAAATGTTATATCTTCCAACGACATATAGCAACATTGCTATGTAAACATAAAATATTCCTCAATTATTTGCAGTGCTGTTTCCGACGTTATCTCGAAGGCAGGCCGCTGTAAAGTTCACGAATCACTCAGGCGTCGGGTTGCCAGATTAAAAGCTCAAGGGATGACGATGTCTGCTATTTCGACAGAAGCTAATTGATCTTCCTGTGTAATTTCTAGAATATTAAAGATTTATGTTGATATTGAGCCCTTTCTTTTTCTTTTACGTTGCGTGTCTCTTTAGTGCTTAGGAGATCACAGCTCCCTAAAGATTCCTTTTCTACTTTAACCCTAAGAATCTTTTGACTCTTGATAAGCTTTGTTTGTCCGTTTATTACTCCTTAGTTAGTTTACACTGTTTTCTAATGACTTTGTGGTGATTCATTTGAGTGTTAAATTTACTAAGTCTTCTTTTCTCATTATATATCCCTGAAATTTAATCTGTTTTTTTTTTCAATTAGTTTACCGCAAGCAAAGCGATAATGCCCCTTAGACGCAAATGGAATTACTGCAGATGACAGAGAATAGAGTAAATTGAAATAAGAAAAGTTTGCGAAGAGAAAGAAAAACAACAAAAAAGGGGATTTAGGAAGAGAAAATAGGACGATTTACGTTTCATTTAAGTTTTTGAAAATCGTTTTTAACTGGAGTTTAGGTTTGCGTTTTGCTTAAGCCTCTAGGGCCATTCGTATCATATTTGATACATTATTTCCCTATAAGGAAACATTTGGTATTTCCCTATAAGGAAACATTTGGTATTTACCTATAAGGAAACATTTGGTATTCATTGACTGAGCAGTCAGTACTGCTTTCATTTGAAATTTATAAAATATTTCTCTTAAAAAATTTTTCAGGAAAATATTTCTTTCAAGGCTTGTTTTCATACTGTATCAAATATGATACGAATGGCCCTAGAGGGTTAATAATATCATATGATTAAGGCTTCTACTTGTCATATAGTGGGGGATCAGTTCTATATTGTTATGAAGTAATAAACAGATCCCCCACTAATTACTACTTAACCCTCTAGGGCCATTCGTATCATATTTGATACAGTATTTCCCTATAAGGAAACATTTGGTATTTCCCTATAAGGAAACATTTGGTATTTCCCTATAAGGAAACATTTGGTATTCATTGACTGAGCAGTCAGTACTGCTTTCATTTGAAATTTATAAAATATTTCTCTTAAAAAATTTTTCAGGATAATATTTCTTTCAAGGCTTGTTTTCATACTGTATCAAATATGATACGAATGGCACTAGAGGGTTAACGGCATATCAAACTCTGTGGGTTATTTAATGCCAAAAAGGTTGTGTTTTAAGATTTTTTAATGTTCAGTTATAGTGATAAGGTTGATGTAGTCAGATTTTGATGAAAAAAAATATTGATTTTTTTTTAATTTTTTTATTTTTCTAATTAATTTTTTTATTTTTCTAAAATTTATCTAAGATGAGTATTTGTTTACAACAAAATACAAATATCAAAACTCAAGGTATAAAGTAAATAAAGTATATAAAACGGCTGAGAATCATTTGCTATCGGGTCGGAAAGACATAATTAACTTGATAAGAATTATATAATTGATAAATTGAATATTGGTCGTTAATTTTAAAAGATTTGTTTAAATATTCAATATTCATCTACTCAATGCCATCTATCATGCATATAAGTACATTTTATAATTAATTATACATTTTTATAATTAATGTATATTTTACATCTAACTTTATCTATCTATCATAACTGTAAGTACATTCTATGATTAATGAATTCATTTATTTAATTGTAATAATTTTAAACTAATTTTCTAATCCAGACTAATTTTCAGACTCTACATAGATTCTCCATTGGTTCTACATTATGATGAGTTGATATTGATGTGATAATAGTATCATATATATTGATTCAGGGAAATTAAGCACCCAAGGGTGTGGTCGGGTTGGAGCCTAGACATGAGAGTCAAAAGATTATTCACTTTCTCTTCCCTTTAATAAATTGCTCTTTTCATGATTGCTCTCTTTATCAAAATGCACTTAAATTACACATATGTGCCACTACCGGTTTGCAGAAGGGTTGTCCAGCATGACGTCGTGTGAAAAGTACTGGAAGCCACTGATCGAGATGATATGAATGAAAAAGTAGGAAGTGGGTATTTTGTGAATAAGGATGACCCTTGACTTGAAGAGGTTATGATTGCAGCATACAAGGAAGCACTCAGGCTAGAAACAGTTTCACAAAGCAGTGGTTTTTGGAGATAACCAGTCTGGGTGGATCATCCTCTTTACAAATGGAATATGGAATGAGTGAGAATGCCTCAACTCCCGAGAAACAAAGCGGATGGTCTTAGCTGTAATCTTAATGAAAGTATGAACTATTTTGATAGAAAGGTAACGGTTAAGTATTTTTTTTTCAAAAAAATTAACACAGAAATCTTTTCTTTGCTTAACTGGGCATAGAGAGGCAACTGACGGGAAGTACTTGCAATAATATCAAAGCACCAATATGTTCCAGTTCATTGGGGAATTAAATTACACATATATGCTACTATCGGTCGACGGAAAGATTTTCTGGCATGAAACCTGTCCGTGGTTATGAAAAAAGGTTAGAGACTACTTATCTGGATGATATGAATGGAAAAGTAGTGAGTGGGTATTTTGTGGATAAGAAGGATAGGTAAAGATGGTCTATGGTTAAAGGTGAAAGTCTAGAGTTAACCGTTTATATTCCCCACGTTTCCGCATAAACTATGTCCCTTACTCTGTAACCTACTACTTCGAGTAACTCGCGGGTTTTGTAAGGTCAAGACAAAAGACATAACTACATAAGGCTATCGCCACTTACTTAAATCCTTGACCGTTTTCATACAGAAAACAGTCAAGGATTTCCTAGACCGTGGAAAAGACTATCATACGGAATATGTTTTCAGTGCATCCGTATAAGAGGTGTCAGATCGTGGAACCGGTTCGAAGTAAAATTTACTCATGAAACTTTTTCCCATAAACCACTATTCAGTGGAACCGACTACCAAGAAAGTGCTTTCCCGATCACCGCTATCTATAACTGGTTGAAGTCTGGGGTTAAATGTTATCTTTCCCTCCTCTCGATATAAACTAGGTCTTGATCTAACCTCCTTCCTCGATTTGGGTCTGAGTCTTGTTTAGGGTGAAGCTCATTGTAACAGAAAATAAGTATAGTCTATTGATCTACCGCAACCAAGTGATTGTTCAATGGACTATCTTACTGAAGTTCAGATTTTAGATGATCATTTCATTTTGAATATAAAATTCTACAATTTACAGATTTTAGAATTATCATTTCTCTGTAGCCCTTTTTTCATGGCGTATGATGGGTTCATTTTGTAACTTCTCTACCTCGAGTGGCTCCTGGCCCTTGTACAGGTTGAAAAAAAGACACAACGGCAAAAGGTTATTGCTATTTCCGTGGCAAATGTTCATACGAAAAACGGTCAAGAATCTTCTAGACCGTTGAGACGCTTATCGTAAGCAAAGATGTTTGCAGTGCTTCCGTGGTAATTGCCGTCATACGGAAATCCCGGAACTTGCTAATGAATAACTACCTACAGGTAAAAGTGGGGACTTAGACATGGTGTAATGGCTGGTAAGTTTCTCTCGCTAGCTAGGATGTGTTCTAACAGAGGTTGGAAATTGCGACACAGAGATCAGAAGGCTTATTGTCATTACCAAGGACGCATTCCAGAAGCTGAGTAGAGTATTAATAAAGTGAAAGATTTTGCTGGAAGCATAGAAGAGAGCACTGGACTATTATGTGATGTCTGTCCTTCAATATAAAGAATAACATATTTGAAGCAACTGAAATGTGGTTCTACAGACGGATGCTGAGGATACTATGGACAGGACATGTGAGCAACGCCGAGGTTTTCGAGTGGATGGACACGAAAACGAAACTGATAGTTAAGATCAGGAAAAGACCGCTGAAGCTTTTAGGACATGCATGTGCGATGTGGTGCAGTGTATATCGACTCTAAACGAGGACTCGGAGAGCCGAGTTCGAATTCCAGTTACATTCCTTGCATTACACTTACGCGCAAATACCGTTGGGAAAGGTATTAACCCTTCTCTTCCCTCCAGTTATGAGTTAAATAACAGGACAGATTGGGTTCTATAGCCTTGGCTGGCAACCAGTCTACCGCAGAAAGTAATAGCAACCTACTGCGGGTTAATCATCTGCCCGGTTAGTCATATCTGTTTCGAGACATGATCTCCCAAGCGTGTATCACGTATGGCACTTAACTGACTGAATAAGAAAAAGGGGCTTGGAGAATTTGATGCTCACAGGATGAATAGAAAGAAATCAACACGTGACATGCTTGATGGATTTGAGCAGGTAAATAGTGTAGCGGGGATTGAGTGGTATAACAGGAGAAGAGGTGTTAAGAAATAGAAGGGATAAGAAGATGAAGGCACCGGCATATAGAAGAAGGAGTGACTTTGGTCCTCTCTGGGTGACACATACTTTCGGCCTTGTGCCACATCTAGGAAATGATTAGAAAATCACCATTTTTAAAGCAAGTTCATCCCAAACAAGGGGTTAAAGCCACTAAGACACAAGTGGTTACTGGGCATGGAATAACTAAGAAACATAAACAATACTAAAGGACAGGGACAAAGGAAAAATAAATAAAGACAGAAGATAGCGATTGACATTGTCTTTACAATCAGGAATTATTCCAATATACTGCAGTCGTGAGACTGGAGGAGCGATAATTTTAATTCCGACAAAATTTTGACGCATTCCCTTTATTCGCATTTCGCAAATATTTAATTTACTGAAAAACAAGGAAAGTGTCAAGAAATGAGATGTTACTGTATGACCTTTGACGTAAGCTAATCCGATTAAACAATTAGACAGAAATTGTTTTACCAAAATTAACGATTAAACGTTTTGTTTGTGATTGGAAAAAATAGTTTTCTTTCTCCAGGTCATGCTAGGTTCATGATTTTGTGATATTTATACAAGAGTTAAACCAAAAACAGTGTATCGTTACTATATCTGGATTGGAGTTGCTGGGTATTTATACAAGAGTAAAACCAAAAACAGTGTATCGTTACTATATCTGGATTGGAGCTGCTTGGTATTTATACAAAAGTTAAACCAAAAACAGTGTATCGTGACTATATCTGGATTGGAGCTGCTTGTTATTTATACAAGCGTTTAACCAAAAACAATGTATCGTTACTATATCTGGATTGAAGGTGCTTGGTATTAATACAAGAGTTAAACCAAAAACAGTGTATCGTTACTATATCTGGATTGGAGCTGCTTGGTATTTATACAAGAGTAAAACCAAAAACAGTGTATCGTTACTATACCTGGATTGGAGCTGCTTGTTATTTATACAAGCGTTTAACCAAAAACAATGTATCGTTACTATATCTGGATTGAAGCTGGTTGGTATTAATACAAGCGTTTAACCAAAAACAGTGTATCGTTACTATATCTGGATTGAAGCTGCTTGGTATTAATACAAGAGTTAAACCAAAAACAGTGTATCGTTACTATATCTGGATTGGAGCTGCTTGGTATTTATACAAGAGTTAAACCAAAAACAGTGTATCGTTACTATATCTGGATTGGAGCTGCTTGTTATTTATACAAGCGTTTAACCAAAAACAGTGTATCGTTACTATATCTGGATTGAAGGTGCTTGGTATTAATACAAAAGTTAAACCAAAAACAGTGTATCGTTACTATATCTGGATTGAAGCTGCTTGGTATTTATACAAGAGTTAAACCAAAAACAGTGTATCGTTACTATATCTGGATTGGAGCTGCTTGTTATTTATACAAGCGTTTAACCAAAAACAGTGTATCGTTACTATATCTGGATTGGAGCTGCTTGGTAAATACTTTCCAATTTTGATATTGTTCAAAACCATTTATGCAGGTTTGTAACATATGATTTGTTTTTTACTCTTCAGCCTCATTCACCACACACACAAAGTTACTATCCTATTGATAATCTATTGGTATTTTCATAGGAAATAATCAGATGAACTTCATTCTTTTGTTTTACCAGTTCCAAATTTAGAAATAATGCTTCGTTTACAGAATTGAATAACCATAATTTCTACAATGTTCAAATTAAAAGGAGAAAGTGTCCTGTAGTCACCTTTTCCCTAAAGTACCATCACTTTGTAGAACAGAAGCCGGCGCGACTGCATTCCGGAAAACCTTAAGTGTCAATCAGTGTCTATCCTCATAATCTTCCATCTTATCTCCTCTTTCATTGATATCAGTCACCTCCTTTATCATAACCATTTTAATAAGATACACTTTTTGTATGGCTCTTGAGCCTTGTATTTTGTATTTTCGAATCTGTCATTGGTAACTATTTACAGCTTTTTCTGTTTCAACTTATTTAATTATAGACATAAGCTTGTAATAATAGGCATTTTTACTACTCCGTTAGAGGTTTTTAAACAATAGTTTAAAATCTCAGGCGTTATGCAGTTAAAAATCTCATGATACGTGGCCATTATTTAAAACAAAAAAGATATATTATTCGTTCTAAAATCGTTTTTTCTATATTGTACTAAACTTCTAATAGATGGATGTCACGACTTCTTGTATTTATTCCTCGTATTATAAGAAGCGCTATTTTATGCACGGACATGCGAACTGATCATTTTTCTTTCGGAAAGAGTAACCTCCTCCGTAATGATGTTAATGCTCGATTTGACAGATTCCGCCGCTAATCAGTGTATCGAAAATAAACGTGTGTCCAAAATAATGAATGGTGTTAAAAATGTATTGCATGAAACCTGTCAATTAAAAGGGGCTACTTGATCTACGTTCTAAGGTTCTGATTAAGAAGAGAGGCGTCCGGATCAGATAGGACATTATATGACTAAGTGCAGTGTCTCTAGATAAGAAAAAGAAATGAAGAAAAAATTGGTTGAAATTTGGTGCCGGTATAGTATGTGAGTCTACGGCTATATTGTGTTGAATACACCAGTTCCCGTCCGATCACCGAAGTTAAGCAACATCGAGCCTGGTCAGTACTTAAATGGGTGACCATTTGGGAATACTAGGTGCTGTAAACGTAAGGACCAAGAATGGTCCACCGGTTCTCCAAGGTTGGGCGCAGGGCTAACAACCCTGCCCCGTAAAAACCGTTTGTTACAGAAACAGTAACAAAAATTTGCTGCCCTATGCACCATTGGGTGTGATGGATAAATGATGATGTGATGATGATAGTATGTGACCTACCTTATGAATGTGGTCTACGAAATTCTACCACAGTTATAATATGTGGACTAACTTAAAAAGCATACTATAAGGCAGTAGGCTGTGTGTTGTGGTGCAGTGGATAACGGCTGTAAACGAGAAATCAGGGAGCCGAGTTCGAATTCTAATTAACTTCCCAACATTCACTTACGCGCAAATACACTTAGGAAAGGTATTAATCAGTCTCTTCTCTCCAGTTATAGGTTAAATAACAGAACAGATTAGGTTCCATATCCTTGACTGGCGATCAGTCTACCACAGAAAGTAATGTCAACCTACTACGAGATAATATTCTGCCTAATCAGTCTTGTCTTGAAAGAGACATGATTGCCCAAGCGTGTATTACGTATGGAAGTTAACTGACTTATTATGACTGTCTGGTAAGTGTTTGCGTTAGGGATATGAAAAATAATAGATAACCGAATATTTATATCCTATATATTATAATAAAGTCTGTTGTGTATTTACACACACACACACACACACACACACACACACACACATATATATATATATATATATATATATATATATATATATATTTAGGGTATCGGGCAACAGATAATTTTCTAAACATATATTGTCAAATATAACAGACAATGAATGTCTATTATGTTTAATCATGAACCGTTTTAAGCATCGTATTTTGGCTTTAATTTCAGGTGAAAATAAAGACAAAGATTTTCCAACTTTTGGATAATTTTTATTATAATATGGTTCTAAGCTTTCGGCTTACATGAGCCATCTTCAGAGAGGTTACATGGATGTTAACATGAAGACATCGACCATAAAAGATGTTTTTATCTTGTGTTGATAAAAAACATTGCTATGCAATGATAACAGTCACCGAATGACAGACGCAGTTCGTAAATTTGTAATGCAGTTCTATGATATTACTACGCGTGAGAGACCAATAGGCTAACAGAACCATATGTCTAAATGCAATATAATGTATTGTGACCAGATGAAAATGTGATTTTATTAAGTGTATGTTATTTTGATTTAATCTAGATGGCCTTCAATATCTGAGTGTTACTTTTACTGTGTCTATCAGTGAGTATTATTGTGTTATCGACTAAAATCTGTCTAATATTACTTACATGGCTATGTTCTTTTAAGAAATGCTGTTTAATTGAAATATGATCAGAAAGGGGACAGGTAAGTCTACGGGAGAGCGTGGTTGTAGTAAAACCAATATATGTAGTGGATTTTTTATTAGCACCAGAGATACAATTTCTGAACGGGTATGTAAATTGATACACTACATTGGCTTTATGTAGAAAATTTAATTCTGTGGTTGTAGAGTAATTAGAGACTATGAGGTCAATTGTTTAAAGTTTTTTTATAATATATGATGAGCTTAAATTGATTATTATTATTTATTGGTTTAACATTTTTACGTATTATATTTTTGAGTGTTTTTCATCATGTTTGTAATTATGCATTTGGTTGTTATGTTTCTTTTGACGTACACTATTATTATTAATATTATCAACATTATTAGAGGTATTATTAAGTTTATTGAGATATATTTTAATTTGTTGATCAATGACAGAGTTAGAAAATCCATTGTTAACAAGTGTTTGTTTAATGTTGTATAATTCTTTATAGAATATGAATTTGGAAGAAGATATCATTTGTGTGCGTTGAATTAAGTTTTCTACAACAGCTAATTTATATCGTTGAGGACATTCACTATTATAATTAAGAAGACACGAGTTTATACAAGTTGGTTTCCTATTTAGAGAAGTAATGAATCTATTTGTGCTAGAATCAATAAGTACATCAAGGAATGGAATTGTATTTTTAATATTAAGTTCTAATGTAAATTTGAGGTCGATGTGACTTTCAAATTTTTTTAAGTTTTGTAATTTGATTAATATTTTTCGGTAAAATGAAAATGTCATCTATCTATCTTACATATATAGAGGGTTTATCATTTTAATGTTTATGCAATAATTATGGCGTAGAGTAGCGAGAATATATGTATACCCTCTGTAGTATAATATAGATCGTTGTATATATATATATAGTTATCCGCAGTCGGGCCTGTTTCGCAGCTCATTAGTAAGGTTAGACATCCGATTGCTTCTATCCAGGACTGTAACCCGACCGAACTGACATCACTCGGCGATTCTACCCCTGCGTTATGGGCGCACAATACAGACTTTAGCGTGTTATATACAATGTATACACACACGATTAGCCGAGAGTTTTTAAATTCATTACTGAATGAACGATGCGTAGATGAGTAATATATATATATATATATATATATATATATATATATATATATATATATATATTGTGTATTTTGGCAGCATTCTTTCATTAATGCAGGTTTTATTGAATAATATAGATATAGACAAGTTTTGTCTATTAATTTTGTGTAGGATCCGTTCATACCGTCTGATATACTTGATGGTGATGTCGTTGAAAGACAATAAAATATCACAGTAATTGTTGAAAGCTTAGACCCGATAAAAAAATCAACAATTACTGTGATTTTTTGTTGTCTTTCAACGACATTACCATCAAGTATATCAGACGGTATGAACGGATCCTACACAAAATTAATAGACAAAACATGTCTATATTATTCAATGAAACCTGCATTAATCTATATATATATATATATATATATATATATATATATATATATATGTATATAAGAGACAATGAATGTCTATTATATTTAATTATGAACCTTTCTAAACATCGTATTTTGGCTTTAATTTCAGTTGAAAATAAAGACAACATTTGGATAATTTTTTATTGAGTTGATTCTAAGCTTTCGGATCACATGCGCCATCTTCAGAGAGGTTACAAAGACGTTAACAGAAAAAACATTCACCATCAACAACGATTTTATCTTGTGTTGACATAAAACTTCGCTAAGCAACGGCAAAAGTTACCAAAAATAACAAACGCAGTTTGTAAATTTGTAATGCGGTTATATGACGTCACACTGCATGAGAGCTCGAAATGATAACAGAACTAAATATTTAAATGCAATATAATGTGTTATGACCAGATTTAAACGTGATTTTATTAAGTGTGGGTTGTTTGAATTTAATGTACATGGCCTCCAATATCTGAAGGTTCTTGTTACTGTGTGTATGATTGCGGATTGTTGTTTGTTGACTAAAATCTGTCTGATATTACCTGCATGTTTACGTTTTTCTGAGAAATGTTGTTTAATTGTACTCTGATCAGAAAGGTGTCAGGTAAGTAAACATAATAGACATTTATTGTCTTTTATATTTAACAGTATAATTTTAGAAAATTATCTGCTGCCTCGATGCACTACATATATATATATATATATATATATATATATATATACACATAAAGAATCACAAGATAGCCAAAACCTACCGCGGTTTCACACAACGGCTCGTCAGGGCTGACGAGCCGTTGTGTGAAACCGTTATGAAGCCGTTATGAAGCCGTTATGTTGCAGGCAGCATAACGTTCTCCACGGTATCCAGACCCTTTCACGTCTGTCGCATGCGCTCAGATTGACCTTGCTCTTATCGGTGTATAGCACAGGGCGCCAGTGATGTAGTTGCCAATTCTGGTGATCTATGGCAAATGCCATTCGAGCTCTACAGTGCTGGGCAGTAAGCACAGGGCCCCCTACAGGTCGTTCGGCCTTCAGGTCACTCTCATGGAGCTTGTTCCTGATTGTTTGGTCAGAAACATTAACAGCTGAAACTGATTAACAACCCCCTCTGCTACTTAACTGACCAAATCAATATTCCAAAAGTTTGACCGATAGGTTGCTATAATCTGATTAAAAAGTGTTCTTACAATTTTTTGAGAACTATATATATATGTGTGAAAAATAAAATAGACACGTTATTCCATGGTTAGGCGGAAGTAGGGCCTATTTCAGGCGGACCATCGTCAGCTTCGATGTTTATTGTACAGAAATAAAGACCCCAAAAAAGCCAAAAACAGAAATAAAATAAAGATCGTTCCCTTAAATGTGTAAATTTAAGAAAAATGCATCATTATATCAGTTAAGCGAATAAACATACACATACATACATAAACATGTATACATACACACATACATACATAAGCATGTACACATACATATAATCAAAGAGCACGCGTAAGAACGGATGTCAAATCAAAGTTACTCTACGTAAGTCAGTCAGACTGGTGACACGTCGATTTGGAAAGTAAAAGGGGTCGTGGCAAAAGAGATAGCGTTAAAGATAAGGGTGTTTTATAAGCGTAAACGAAAGCGGAAGAAGAAGAAAGAAGAGAGGAATAGATTTAAATTTGAAAGAAAAGATGATATGAGAAACACATTATATATGAACGGTGAAACCCTAAGAAATAAGAGTCTAAAAAATTTAAAAAATTTAAGATATACTAGTTAATCAATCCGTTGTAATCACAATTACCACCACACCACTAGATAATCAAAATTATACTAATTATTCAATCAACAAAACAATTGTATTACAATATAATGTTAGTAATGCAAATATATATATATATATATATATATATATATATATATATATATAATTAACTTTATGTCTTAATTTTTACATATATTTGCTCTATATATATTTATATACATATATATTTAGAGCTCACTTAGAAAGTTATATATATATATATATTTCTCTCCTGTCCTATTTTGTTTTTTTTCTTTTTATGTCTTAATGAAAGATACTCAATAGTAGGTACATCAATACTTATTTTGCAGGGGAATTCTGAGCGGGTAGATCCTGCATTGGGCCCTTATCTGCTTTTTCATCCGGCCACTCTTCGTCAGAGCCTCGTTTAGGTTCCTCGCTGAAGAAAGTTGATTTTCTGAACGTTAGTTAGATATGGCACAAGGCCAAAAACAAGGGGTACCCAGTGAGAATCGAAATAACAACTGTTGTAACAGGTTCTAGCGAGACAAACTTGCTAACCATTACGTGTCGTCGAGTACCCATTCTGAAGGCAAAGAATCCAACCATATTGAGTTCTATCAGTACAAGAAAGCATTTACTCGATCACTGTGCAGAAATTAGAAACTTCTATAGTAAAATCATCTTCAGTGCTATTTTTGTTTTTAGAAAATAGCATTGCCGTCTATAATAAAATTACAATGTTTCCTTTATTAAAATTACTTCTTGTATTAATTTCTTACAAAATCAGTTACTCAATTTAAAAAAATGGGAATATTAGTGTAAAGGAAATCATATTTCCTCTGGGTCTGAATGCGCACAACCTGAATCAGGGTTTGAAAAGATAAATTGGAAGTTGACCTCTGAAATCTGGAACGGTTACGGAACGATTATTCTACAAAAAGTTGGGCCAACTTGATAGTGTATTATCTGGATAGTGCATTATCGATGTATTCTTCCCATGAAAAACAAAAGAAATGTCTGATATGAAGTTTAACAATGTAAATAAAGACAGTGTGAGAAAACAGATGACAAAAGGCTCGTTGTTCATCGAAATAAGAAAGGGGAACTTTATTTACAATATAGTTCGAAGTAGACATAAATGAATAGCAATTGAAATGTACTAATGTTATGTAATGGGTAGCATATGATAAATTTTGAAGAATATTTATATTAGGTTCATTTAAAAATAAAACAAAAGAAAGAAAGAAAAAACGGAATTTTAGAAAAGTGGGCGTTGTGGTGCAGTGTTTATCAGCTCGAAATGAAAACCAGAGAGGCAAGTTCGAATTCCAGTTGAATTCCTTGCATTTACGTACGCGCAAATACCCTTGGGAAAGGTATTAATCCGTCTCTTTCCGCTAGTCAGGGGTTAAAAAATAGGACAGATTGGGTTCTATAACATTGGCTGACAAACAGTCTACTGCAGAAAGTAACGGCAGCCTACTGCGGGATAATCTTCTGCTCAGTCAGTCATGTCTCTTTCGAGACATGATCGCCCAAGCGTATATCACGCATGTTACTTAACTGGCTGACTGAACTCACTGGTCATCCATTTACCAAACAGTCATTATTCTGCGAAAAGCTTTTTAAAGTGGTCCCCTCAGTGAGAAAGTTAGCGCGGCTGGTAAGGGAACGCCAGGCTTTCACGAGTGAATGCAATCAACCAGTGCTAGCGAAAATTACTCCTGGAATCTGATCCCCTAAATAATGAATAAAGGACATCTTGTTCGGGATAGTTAAGAAGAAATCTTGTCTTTTTTAGAAGACCCGGAACGATTCTAGAAACGTCTAGGGACGGTAGCGGAAGTGTTGCTCCGAACAAAAGGCGTGAGATTAAAGGAAGAGTTTTGGGATGAAAGAGAGAGAGAAAAGACCGAGAGAGTCTTTTGGGGTTTTTTGCTTAAGCCGTTAGACCGAGAGAAGAAAGATGGTGGCTGACCCGTGAGTCGGCCTGTTGCGGACGGAATTGAAATATTCCTCGGTAGCGGGCAGTTTAATAAGCTGCTGCTAGGAGAGTTGCTGGTTATCGTTCTTTCTCGCACTTGGCAATTCACACAAGTAAAAGAAGGGAAGAAATCAACTGACGTCAAGAAATTTGCGTCCACGTAGTTTTGTTTTTATGAGATGCAGAAACGTAATATAGTGCCTTCGCGTGCTATATCACCCATGATGTTTTAGAGTAATAAGTGGCATTGTTACACTAGTAGAAAGATAAATGTTACTGTATAGTTCTCAACCATCTGCCCATCCCTCAGCCTCGGTATCCTTACCCGTCTATAACCCTCCTTCTGTCATTTCCTATATCTAACCACTCTTTCTCTTCACCTTCCCCTATGAAACCCCCTGCGCAATAGTGGCAGTAGAATGCCTTGCTTGGGGTGAAATGATTTAAAAAAAAAAAACTGTTTCTCATCAAACATATAAATAAAATTGTATTTCGTACTACCGGCTGAAATCTGAATAATATAAGATACGCAGATGATATAGTGGTGATAGCAGACACGGAAAAGAAACTATAAGAAGATAGGTAAAGAAAGCGAAAAGAAAAGACTGTATATAACTTACAAAAAACAATGCATGGTCATCAGTAAAAAGAAGCAACCAAAATGCCAACTACAGGCAGCGGATACTAAAACCAAGCATGTACAGAAATCTAAATACTTAAATCCTATTTCACAATGACACTGATTTCTTATGTAACTATTACCAAATCGACAGACCGTCAGTATTTTGCATTGTTTCCATAACACAGGCTTTCATGTTGTCTAACTCAAAGCTTGTCTCATAATTTTTTCAAATCACCGTACTGAGAAACGAGACGCATTTAAAAGGTTCATATCAAATCTTCTCTCTTTTTTCGAGCCTCGGCGTTCATCCGTCCTCATATCTGAATTCCGCAAATACTACTACTAATGCTACTACTAATATTAAGACTAATAATAATAACAATAATAATAATGCTACTACTAATAGTAACACTACTACTACTACTAATAATAATAATAATGATAATAATAATGATAATAATAATAATAATAATGATAATAATAGTAATAATAATAATAATAGTAGTAGTAATAATAATGTTAATAACTTATTCTCATTGTTAAACCTGGTGAATTTATAGGCAGCTGACGGTGCGCTCTCTCACAAAAGAAAACATTTTTAGTAAGAGCTTTATTTTTTGTTTTAATCATATCACCCCAAGCAAGGCGGTAACGCCACTGATGTGCAGAGGGCTACGTAAGAGTGAAAAGATTGGAAAAGAGAAAGCCGGAAACCACATCCTAAACAGGGAACAAGGGATGGGCCTCTTCACCT
The DNA here is from genome assembly GCA_037127315.1 of Ascarosepion bandense. Classification (NCBI taxonomy): domain Eukaryota; kingdom Metazoa; phylum Mollusca; class Cephalopoda; order Sepiida; family Sepiidae; genus Ascarosepion; species Ascarosepion bandense. The sequence continues at coordinate 76,381 of JBBBDQ010001416.1, read as the reverse complement.
GTTCAATAGACGTGGGTGGAGTGTGAACCGGGCGATAGTTTAGTCTATTCTCAACATAAGTTTTCTTTTCCAATCTTTTCACTCTTTTCTTTATTTTTTTTCAATTAGAGTAGATAGACAAAACTATCGCCCGGTTCACACTCCACCCACGTCTATTGAATAGGTGAAGAGGCTCATCCCTTGTTCCCTGTTTAGGATGTGGTTTCCGACTTTCTCTTATCCAATCTTTTTACTCCTACGTAGCCCCCTGCGCATCAGTGGCGTTATCGCCTTGCTCGGGGTGATATGATTAAAAAAAAAGAAAAAAGTTAAGTGACCATCTCCAACTGCGGAAGAAACTGAGGGTCTAGCGACCTTAACCTTGTCAAAGAAGGCATTTTACCTAAGTAATAGAAAACTGAATACAGGGTCATCAGCAAAAAGAGAAGCTCGGAATGCCAACTACGGGTCGGGGGTAATAAAATCAAGTAGGTGCAGAAATATAAATGCTTGGGAAGTGTTTTAACAGAAGACGGAAAGTGTGACACTGAGATCCGAAGGCGAATTGACATGGCCAAGAATGCATTTCAAAAGTAGAGTATTGAGAGACATAACAATTTCGCTGGAAACAGAAAAGAGTACTGTCTTTCGATATGGCAGTGAATGTTGGACAATCTCACCAAAGATGAAGACATGATTTCAAACAACAGAAATGTGAATCTACAGAAGGATGCTGAGAATACCATGGACTGAACTTGTGACAGCGACGAAATTTGGAAAGGATGGAACGAAAAAGAAGCTAATAATTAACATCTGGAAAAGACAGCTGAAATTTCTGCGACATGTAAATAGGAAGGAGAGCTTAGAAAATCTGATAGAATTCACCTATTTCATCGGTGCTGATGTTAATTCTAAATGTTTCAATCGGCCCGGCCAGTAAAAATGGGTTTTAAATTTAACCCTTTTAAATATCGGTTTTCTCTGTCGGATATTTAAAAATGAATAAATTTTGGCCAACACGAGAAGATGTCGTTAAAGGTACAAAACAGCTTTCTTTATGAAGAGATATTTTGCTCTGTTCTATGGTCGTCATAGAGACGTTGATGACTCCTGCTACTATTGTGACGTACATTCTTGATTTGAGAGAGAAAGAGATGGTGACGATCTGGCTAAAGAAGCAGACCAAGTGTGCTGCCAAAAACAACTCCTCGAAAGCCATAAACTCGCTATTTTATTATCATCTCCAAGGCGTGGCTAAACTAAAACGAATTAATATGCATACGCTTGAGAAAACAATATGTGGGCAAAATAAACTGCTCAGTACCCTTTCTTGTTTTCCGCTAGTATATAAAAATCATCATTAAGCTGACAATAATAAACGTCTGCGATAAAATATATATCATTAAACTAGCAGACAACACGTCGGCTAATAAAAAATGTATCCAAGTGTCAAACACTTGGATACATTTTTCTAATTTAGAAAATGTTCAGCCTATTGACAAAATAAGTTTACAAACGAAAACTTAACAAAATATGTTTTTGTTTATTATTTTAACTTCCAACATATATTTAATTTTGATTTAAAAATTCTCAGAAATTTGAAAATGTATCTTTGATTACACTAATATCAAAATGTTTTATACGAGAATTCAGAAAATACAAAGCTGGTGATTCTGGCGGTCTATCGAAAATTTCCCAGGATCCTGACGCTGCCTCAACAGACTGTCAAGGGCAGATAATTTTATTTAGGTTTCTTTTTACTCGTTTTCTCTTCAGCGGCGTGAGGTATGTGTGTTTTTTTTTTGTATATTTGTTTTTTCATATCACCCGAGCAAGACGGTAACGCCACTGATGCGCAGGGAGCTACGCAAGAGTGAAAAGATTGGTAAAGAGAAAGCCGGAAACCACATCCTAAACAGGGAACAAGAGGTGAGCCTCTTATTGTTTCATGAAGGAATCATGATTGGTTGTTTGTTTTGTTTTCATGGCAAATCAAACTCGGCGGGTCATTTATTGCCAACTAAACTTTATTTATTTATTGCTGGTAAAAACCTTTTCTTTCAACAATTTATTGTTTTTTAATATAAGTATTTGTGTCTAGTAATACATTTTTCTTTTCGAGTATCAATATTGATTGGGATTTGTTTTTAAGGGCAGGGTTCCCAAGCCCTACCCTGTTATTTAACCCATAGCTGGAAGGAAGGGAAGGATTAATGCCTTTCCCAAGGGTACCAGTGCTTAAGTGAATGCAGGGTATACAACTGGAATTCAAACTCGGCTCACCGATTTCTCTTTCCGAGCCGATATCCACTGCACCACAATGCACACCCGTCACTAAAATTACAGCACCTGTTATTCCCAAGCGGTCACCCATTTAAGTACTGACCAGGCTCAACGTTGCTCGGTGATCGAACGAGAACCGGTGTATTCAACGTAATAGGCCGTAAGCCAAGGAATCATGAAGGAATGGGCGAGAGTACAGATGTCAACAGGTCAGTCAATTAGCCGTCCTCGTCACGATTTGGCTTGTCTCCCTGCTGAAGCCATAGGAAGAAAAAGAAGCTGAAAGTGTACGCGATCAAAGCTTATAAGTTCTCTACTGCCGAATAAGAACCGCTTTTTTGCATCCACTTTCGATGTTATTTTAAAATTTGAGCAAGACAATGCTCCCGAGGCTCAAACCACCTCCACACAATTGGGGCAGTCAAAGTTCCAACCAATACGGCAGGGTCTGGAATTAGGTTGGCTACAATGATCATTTGGCCATCTTTGGATGTACTGCGCTTACTGTAAGAATGGGATGGGATTTTCAATAATAATAATTTCCCGTCCCCACGATAAAACGTTTTAGAAAAAGGAAGTTTATTCCTTTGACACCGATATTACTGTATACAATTTTAACCCCCTCGGCAATGCATATTTTAGTTTATTGCCATACGTGATACATGCTTGGGCGATTATGTCTTTTTCGAGATATAACTGCCTAGGCAGAAGATTTTTCCGCAGTAGGTTGCCAGCACTTTTGCTGTAGACTGGTTGCCAACCAAGGCTATAGAACCCAATTTGTTCTGCTATTGAACATATAGGTAGAGGGAGAATAGATGGTTAATACTTTTCCCAAGAGTATTTATGCGTAAATGAAACGAACTAGACTGGAATTAGATTTTGAGTTTGAGTCTGAGTTTTGCTTAACAGCATATCAACCTCTCTGGGTTATTTAATGCCAAAAAGCTACGGTTTTAAGGTATTTTTTTAATGTTCTGTTATAGTGAGAAGGTTGATTTAGTCAGAGTTGGGTGAAAATTTTTTTTAATCTTTTTCTAATTTTATAAAACGAAAGATGTCTTCTAGTTTTGTATTTAAAAACGTATTGTTGGTAATAGTTTTCCTTCAAAAATATATATTTTCTATAAAAGTCTATTTTTATACTTTCATAGTGCTTTGACCCCATTTTGGGGATTAACTATTTTCCCATAGCTGGGGCCCTAACAGGTGCTACCACTCCGGGTCAGGGTGGACCTAGGAACAACGGCAATTAAGTGGTGGTTCCATGTTCTTCACAACCTCCCAATCAGAGGCCTTTCTGCCGGATGCAGTTTACTGTCATACCCAGGACCACTGGAATTAGAACTGGGCTCTCCAGTTCTGAGATGATATTCATCACACCAGAACGCACAATATTTATTATTTACCTTTTTTTAAAGATATATTATTTACCATTTCATAAATAAATAATTTTGAAAGAAAATCGTTTTATTAAAAAAAAAAAAAAATTTTAAATTCCAATATTATCAAAATACATAAACTAACTGCAATACAATATTTATCATTTACGATTTTTTCCTTATTTTATAGAAACATCAATGAAGTATAGAAATATAAAATTTGAATAAACATATTACTTTTTTTTAACATTTCACTCATACAAGGCTTAACCGCAACTAGTGTGAATGAGATTACTGTAAGAGAAAAGAGTAGGTACGATGTACAGGAAATGTTGAAGAAAGGACAAAAGATGAATGAGATTCAAAAAGACAGAAGATGACAATTGACGCTGCATTTAAATTTTTAGAGATTGTAGCTGCCGAGGAAGCAATTAAACGGAAGGGAATTCCACAGTGGTGAAGTGCGAGAAAATAAATTGGTGGAGGAGAGGAGTCGGTTATTTTTAACTATTTCAGCGGTAAAAGGGTGAGACCTAGATGCCAACCTAGTATCGCACATGAATTCACGTAGTCGGGGCTCCAGAGAAATAGCCCGTCAGAGCAGTTGCCATGAGAATATTTGTAGAACAGAGAGAAGGAAGTCACGTCACATCGGTGAGAAAGTTGCTTTAGTCAAGATACCAAGTCAGGATTGATATATTGCAGATTTTTGTCAAGTAGATATTATCTAAGCCATTTTTTTAAAACCTTAAACATTACCGGAGGAGTCAAATATATATACAGTAATAGTTGTGACAAGCAGTGTTTAACGCTTTTTACGGACATGAATTTTTTAAAAATATAAACGTATCGCCTCAAGCAAGGCATTTCGCTGCCACTGTTGTACGGGGGGTTACATAGGAGGAAAGTTATGAGAAAGAGTGACAGGTTAGAGGGGGTGTCAGGAAGTGGGTACCAGAAGGATGAGAATACTGATGAGACTGGAGTGGACGGAGAAAGGAGCCTGAGAGAGAGGATGCAAGTCAGTGAGATAGGAGATAACAATTGACTTTACATTTATATTTTTGAGGATTGTAGCTGTCGGGGAAACAAGTAAATGGAAGGGAATTTTGCAGGCGGGAAATGCGAGAAAAGAAGCTGATGGAGTAGAATTTGCGTTTACATTTTAGTGGTTTCACAGTAAAAGTGTGGGACCTAGTTGTTAATCTTGTGGCTCTATGTCTTAAATAGGGTATAGCTAGTCCATAAATACGCAGACATTTTTACCTGGGTTAGTTAATAGACACACAGTCAACGTAACTTTAATTGTTTTCCATTTTGTAGCGTATATTTCTTTCAAGAACCCACAAAATAACACCAGCTTGAGAATCAGACAAAACATTGAAGGCCAAGCTGGTCAAAGGGTGGAAGTGATCGGCGTTCACCTGAATTCTTGCCAGGTAATATTGGGCTGATGAACTTCATGACCTTCTGATAATTCACCGATCAGATAGAGTTGATGCCAAGTTCAGTGACTGTCTGACCTGATGTCATATAATTGACAATTACGTTGATGGGAAAGTGTTTGTATTTTGGGGGGCTGGTAGGTCGAGAATGTCTCAACTAGTCGAGAATGGTGCTATGTCGCAAGTATATTAAACGACATGGTAGTTGTTAAATTGTATCTTCATCTATTCGAACGAGAAGAAAAGAAAGCAAATGATAGAATGGTACATGAGGTCAGGTCGGTTTTTGGAACCGTGGCTTTGTACACATTTTGAAATTTAGAGATTGACATTATAAACAATAACAAAATATTTTTTTCCAAATTGTAAACTTCTTTTTTAGGAAACCCGTTTAAAGATTATTGTTGTGGAGTAGTTTTCGCACTGAAGGTTATAATTGTGCTATGTCGGTTGCTAATCGACTTAACGTACCCAAAATATTAGGAACTTGGTAATCTTTCACTGAAAGCTGACTCCTTAGTATTCGGCTAACTGCCGACTAATATCAACTACCTTAGTCCAACTATGTCTAAACTGGAACTAATAGTTCTACTGAACTCCAATAGAACTCTAAAGAACTCTGTAGAACTTCCCAAGAACTTCTTGTTAACTCTTATTAATATAAGAGGGAGAGTCCATTATCTGAGAAATATGTGTGTTTCACCATCACATTTATTTTCTTACATTAATTAGAACGTTGAAATTTAATTTCGGTGATCAGTAAAAGGCTTATAGCATAGCCTTATAAAATTTATAATTGATATCATTGGTTTAAAATTAAAAAAAAAAAAATTCCATAACCACTAACTGTATATAACTATATTTCTAAAATGAGGCAATGTAAATATTTACACTATTTACACTACCGGCCATAATTATTAGACCACGCCAGTGTTTAAAAAAAATGATGTAGTTTATACTATTTGTTAGTATTTATCGCCAAGTGAATAATTGAAAATGAAAATAGAATCGTTCTTTTGTTAATACTGCACAATAACATGTGCATCAAATGAATTTATAATTAGTTAGTAATTACCTATATTGCAGTTTCATCAATAAAAGAATGAAAAAAAAATTAGAGTGATTTAGACGAGTTCATCTTTGCTTACTTGCCTTGTAAAATTTTGCAAAGTAATAATAACAAAAGAACCATTCTATTTTCATTTGGCAATAAATACTAAAAATAGTATGAAATACATCATTTTTTTAAAAAAAAATGGAGTGGCCTATTAATTATGGCCGGTGGTATAGATAGATAGATAGATAGATAGATAGATAGATAGATAGATAGATAGATAGATAGATAGATAGATAGATAGATAGATCTACAGGGTGCGATGGGTAAATTGTCGCTATTGTAAAATTTTGCAAAGTAATAATAACAAAAGAACCATTCTATTTTCATTTAGAATTATCCACTTAAATATAGTATGAAATACATAATTTCTTTTAAAAACTGGTTTGGCCTAATAACTATGGCCGTTAGTACACATGGTTTGGACTGTTAAACTAATCTTTATTGTCATATTTACAACGTTAAAGTCGTTGTGCGATCTTGCCTTTTTCAGGTCTGTTTATATTTCTGAGATGAGATATTGCTACTATTTACATTATGTACTGTTGTCCTCATCTTTAATATCGTACAGCCGATGTTTCGACCGTTGTAGTCTCGAGCATTTTTTAAGGGATATACATAGAAATTTCGAACCTAACCCTTCGATATATATATCATCTGCATTTGCTCTGACCATATAATATAACAATAAAGATGAAGACAACAGTCCTAACAAATGTAAATATTTACAATGCTTCATATCATAAACATAGACAGACCCTACAGAAAGCCAGAACGTACATCAGCCGAAACATCGTGAATATGAGAATAACAGTCCCAATAATATGAAATTTGTAAATAATTTCAGTAACTCATCTCAGAAATAGAGACAGATCCTGTCGAAGGCCGGTACACACAACGACTGAAACGTGGTGAATATGAAAATAAATATGAAGACAACAGTCCCAACAATGTAAATAGTGTCAGTCAGTCAGTTAAGTGCCATACGTGATACATGCTTGGGCGATTATGTCTCTTTGGAGACATGACTGACTGGGCAGAAGATTATCCCGCAGTAGGTTGCCATTGCTTTCTGCGGTAGACTCGTTGCCGACCAAGGCTATAGAACACAATCTGTCCTGTTATTTAACCCATAACTGGAAGGAAGAGACGTATTTGCGCGTAAGTGAATGCAATGAATTCAGCTGGAATTCGAACTCGGCTCCTCGATTTCTCGTTCCGAGTCGATATCCAATGTACCGCAACGCACATCCTATCTATATATATCTATATATATCTATATATCTATATATATATATATAGCGTCATGCGCAGACAGATCTGTTTCGCTGTATCACAGCTCATCAGTACAGTTAGACTCCGATTGCTTTTTAACCCAGGACTGAAACCCGGCCGAATTGGCGTCAGTCGGCGGTTCTACTGAAATATTGAATGTGGATTTAAAAAATGTACACGGCAATTTTTCTGCCTTGCTTCCAGAAAGCAATCTTTTCTGAAAGTCATATTAATTGGATTTGAAAATAAAATTTATAAACATATTTGTCTATTATAAGTAAAAATTTATCCAATCGTAGTTAGTGCAGATGTGCATTGTGGCGCGAGATATGCGTTGTGGTGCAGTGGATATCGACTCGGAACGACAAACCGGGGAGCCGAGTTCAAATTCCAGTTGAATTTCTTGCATTCAACTACGTACAAATACCCTTGTTAAAGATATTAATCCGTCTCTTCCCGCGAGTTATGGGTTAAATAATAAGACAGACTGGGTTGGCTCGCAACCAGTCTACCGCAGAAAGCAATGGCAATCTACTGCGAGATAATCTTCTGCCTAGTCAGTCAGGTCTCGAAAGAGACATGATTGCCCAACGTTTGTATCACGTATAGCACTTAACTGATTTAGTTATATCAATTTACGAGACTAAATTTAGAATTTTCCTTAAATTACATAAAAAAAGTCTAACCAAGTATGGAAACATTTTCCACTTAGAATATTTAGAAGAGATTAAGATACATTTATCGACACTGAAACGACATATTGGTCAATTTGTTTAACCTCTTATGAAATGGAATTTGTGAACCTGCGTTTGCAGAAGATTTGTCAAATAATTAACTGAAAGAATCTTTTACGGATAGAACGACGTTGAAGTAGCCATATTTACTTGCACATTCGCAAAGTGTTGGAAGAACAGTTAAATGAACTACAAAAACTTCATAAATTATACATAGACAAGAAACAAAATACATTATTATTGGCTTACGGCCATATCACGTTGAATACACCGGTTCTCGCTCGATCACCGAAGTGAAGCAACGTTGAGCCTGGTCAGTACTTAGATGGTTGACCGCTTGGGAATACCAGGTTCTGTAAGCGTATAGTGACGGATGTGCATTGTGGTGCAATGGATATCGGCTCGGATAGAGAAATCGGTGAGCCGAGTTCGAATTCCAGTTGAATACTCTGCATTCACTTAAGCACTGGTACCCTTGGGAAAGATATTAATCCGTCCTTTCCCTCCAGTTATAGGTTAAATAACAAGGGTAGGACTTTGGGACCCTGCCCTTAAAAACAAATCCCAATGAATCTTGATACTCAAAGAAGAAAAATGTATTACTAGACCCAAAAAATTATATAAACAACAATAAATTGTTGAAAGAAAAAGGTATTACCAGCAATGAATAAATAAAATTTAGTTGGCAATAAATACCCCGCCGAGGTTGATTTGCCATAAAAACAAAACAACCAACGAACATTATTATTGAATTATTGTGTCATCAAATAAGTCAGTTAACCGTATACGTAATACACGCCTGGGCGATCATGTCTCGAGAAAGACATGACTGACTGGGCAGCTTATCCTGCTTTATGCGGTAGCCAGCCAAGGTTATAGAACCCAATCTGTCATGCTATTTAACTCATAACTGGAAGGAAGAGACGAATTAATACCTTTCTCAATCATATTTGCTCGTAAGTTAATGCAAGGGATTCAACTGGAATTTGAATTCGGCTCCCCGGTTTCTCGAGTCGATATCCACTGCACCACAGCGCACTTCATCAAATAAGACATTACTTTAAATGGAAATTATGCTGAAAAATTGATCTATATTTTTAATGGCATATGTTATAGATGGCGTGATGGCTAAATTGCCCTTATTTTATATTTCTAATTTCACGCATGGTTATTTTTATTTTATTTCGTCGACTTCACTGTATAATAGGGTCAGTTAGTCACCGTCTGTGAGAAAAAATAGCACCATAAAAGAACCTTCAGCCAGAAATTTAGAAACATCATTTTCGCTTCGGAAGCTCCAATAGGAACATTTCATAGTATTTGAGTGTCAATCTGAAGGCTGTGCAGATTATTCAGAAAGATTTGGATAATCACGATGGTGTTTGAACAATCACTAATAATGGAGACGTTATGCCTTCATTCATGCTTCAGCAGGGCCTCAGACCCAACATCAAGTGAGTGATTTGAGGAAGTAGTGCTACCATGGGTCAAAAGGGTGGCTGTTGGAAGAACCTAGGTCTGCAACAGGACTCTTTAATATGCCACACAAAGACAACCGTTTATATATATACTGTTATAGTGGAACATCCTGCCATCCCCGAGAATGGAATATTCTAGATTAAAAAGGACTGTGACAAGCGGTACGTGGAGAATCAAACGTCTTAGGCACTCGCCTGACGACGCTATGACACTGTCAGCCCTCTGCCTTCGGGTAGAGGGCGCTCTCTGCTTCCGAGCAGAGAGCACAAACCCAGTCGTGGTTCCGCCGAAGGGTGGAATCACGACTGGGGAAAAATAGACAGACATTTTTTGGCCCGGCTATAAGGCCGGGAATACCCACTACAAAATGACTATGTGTCACATCCGGCCTTGCGTGGGAAGGCTAGTAAATACAGCAAACGTCTTAGGCGAAGGCATTCTCTATTTGATAGTTTATCCCTAATCGTTGATTGCTTATCTGTATCTTATTGTTAATTATACAGTAGTACAATAAATCCGTTATATCTATTTCCTGTGTCGAGTATCATTCTTCCACTAATCTTTACACTGATATTCCTTTCCGGGTTATATTACATACATACATACATACATACATACACTATTATACACAACATATTACACGCACATTTAAAGATAATTATCTCTTGCTTTTATACACGTGACGCATATATGGCCAATAAAAATTAGTTTGAAATCATCACAAACCAGTATATTATATTATTTTTCTCTCAGTCTCTGAATGATTATTAATAAAAGTGAAACATGTTTGATTGTGTGATGGTGAAACACACTTATTCTTAGATAATGGACTCTCCCTCCTGTATTAATTAGAATTAACAAGACATTAACGGAAGAAGTTATTGAGAAGTTCTTGGGAAGTTCTTGGAATTTCTTAGAAGTTCTAGAGAGTTTTTTAGAGTTCTATTGGAGTTCAGTAGAATTGCTAGTTAGTTCCAGTTTTCAGCAAGACAATTTTCTATAGTAAACTTAGAAACTTATATGTAATTTGTCTGATTAGGTCGCAGCTACTACTGCTGCTGATTATCATATGTTGACTGCTACTGCTACCCATGTTTTGATTGCTGCTGTTGCTATGACGACTTGTTTTCATTTATCTTTTTTTATTAGCGGTTCTCATATTGTATTTCTTTCTATTCTAAAGAGAGAGATAATTATATAGATAGATATAAAATGAAAGAAAGCGAGGAAACAGAAAGAGCGAAAGAGAGAGAGAAATGTATAAATATAAAAAAGAAACGAAGGGCAATGACGAAGGAAAAAGAGAAAAGTACACAGGTAGATAGAAAGAGCGTAAGGGAAAGAAGTATAAATAGAAATAGAAAAATAAAGAAAGGGAGGAAAAACGACGACGAAAAGAGAGAGAAGTATATAGATAAATAGAAAAAGAAAGAAAGGAAGGAGAAAAGAGCAAAAGAGAGATAAGTAAATCGAGAGAACAAAAAGAGAAACGGAGAAAAAGTAAAGAGCGAAAGAAACAGAAGTACATGTATAGAAAAAGAAAGCAAGGACAGAAAAAGCGCGAAAAGGAGAGAGAGAGAGAGAGAGAGAGAGAGAGAGAGAGAGAAAGAGAGAGAGAGAGAGAGAGAGAGAGAGAGAGAGAGAAATAGAGAGAGAGACAAAGAAAGTGTTTTCGAGACTACGGGAGAAAAAGTGATATTTTACAAAGCGTCATTAATCCCTTCTACGTCAGATGATTCTGTCTATTTAATGATCACGAATCTATCAACTCAAACAAATAGGAAATGTCCCCCAAAATCGAAAGGGTCTAATAAAGACAATTAACAGAATGACAAAACTCAACTAGGAACGGCTGGCGAAATACAATCCACACCCACTGTATGACAAACAGAAATCAGTCGGAATAAATACGCATCAATAACGATTAATCCAAGTTGAATCAATCAATTACCAATAACCACACCCTCTAAAAGAAAACACACACACACACAACACGCACATACACACATATATAAGCTACTATGCAGTTATTCGTATATACATATATATATATATATAACTCAATAGTAATTGCTTATATATATATATATATATATATATATAAATCAATAGTAATTGCTTATATATATATATATATATATATATATATATATAAATCAATAGTAATTGCTTATATATATATATATATATATATATATATATAAATCAATAGTAATTGCTTATATATATATATATATATATATATATATAAATCAATAGTAATTGCTTATATATATATATATATATATATATATATATATATATATATATATATACCGATTGATTCTTATTGGTCAGATGGGTGTCACGTGTATTAAACAATAAATGATTATTTTTTAAATGTGTGTATATGGAATAATGTTTATGTGTGTATATATATGGAATCGATTGTCTGTTTACATTTATGTGGGCGTAATGTTACGCGTGTAAGGTGGTTTTTGAAACGATGGACAATATTTTAAATATATGTGTGTGAAAACTTGCATGGCAAATTGCATGAGTATGTGTGTTTTTTGGTTTTAGATAGATAGATACTCAATAACAATTAACAACTGTTATATATATATATATATATATATATATATATATATATATTTATATATATATATATATATATATATATATAACAGTTATTGGTTAGAGTCAAATGAGTAACAGTAAACAGCAGAAATGAAAAAAAGTGCTGAAGACACATTTATAAGAAAACGATAAAAAGTTATAGATTTAACATGCAGAGTTTTAAATATTACGATTAGGAAGATCAGCGATTACGCTACCAGGGTTTCAACCTTTCGGTAACTTCAGCCGTTATAGATTAACTAATTTCCTAACGTGTTATGATACCAAAAAAAAAAATTGTCATTGAGGGCACCGAGTTCCAAATCCAGTCCTGTTTGTTACATTCACTTTTACACAAATTCCCTTCAATCCCACCCAAGCTATTTTTCATAATCATATCGCCCCAAGCAAGGCATTTTACTGCCACTGGTGCGCAAAGAGTTACATAGGAGAAAAGTTATGAGAAAGAGTGACAGGTTATAGGGGGCGTCAGGAAGTGAGTAAGAGAAAGATGAGAATACTGATGAGAGTGGGGTAGACGGAGAAAGGAGTACGAGAGAGAGAGAGACAATGCAAGTTAGTGAGTTAGATGACTATTGTCTTTATATTTAAATTCTTGGAGATTGTAGCTGTCGGGGAAGCAATTCAACGAAATGGAATTCTAAAGGCGGGAATTGCGAGAAAAGAAGCTGAAGGAGTAGAATTTGCGTCTATATTTTATTGGTTTCACAGTAAAAGGGTGGGACCTAACTGATAATCTTGTGGCTCGAGTAAATTCATCCATATGAGGCACCAAAGAGCAAAGTTCATTGGAGCAGAAGCCATGAAAGTATTTGTAGAAGAGACACAGGGTTAATTATTAGGATTTATATCAGTAAATAATTACTGTATTTCAAAAAGGCTTAAGATTTAAACTATTTTCTCTTTTTAAATAATCTGCAAAATGTTGATAAACTGTAAAAAACAAATCAATCAATTGTTTAGTCGATTCTTCTAGCTTTTTTCTATAATTCTTCTTTATTATTTCCTGCAGTTTCCATTCTGAGTTTGTTATCAATACTCCGTCATTACATAATCATTACTTAAGCATTGTGCGCCCAATATCAAGTAAAACTTATGAATTGTTTATTTCTGGGGTTGCAAGAACAAAACTTAGAACAAAATGCATTGCTAGTTCGTTTGTTGAATTTATTTATTTTCTGCCTTTTGTTCGATTAAGCTTGGGAAGGAGAGAAATGAATGCAAGTCGAGCCTCGAGTGCTGGACAAATATTTTAAGAGGAATGATTTGTTGACGAATCTTGTTAACATGAACATTGGGACGAATAACAGAAACTGTTTGACCAAATAAATGGGACGATGGAAAAACACGAAATTTAATAAGCTTACACAGAATTTACAAATAAGCTCAAAATCAATCACGTATATATAATTGTTTGGTTGATAGTTTAATGTCAAGGTTGGCAGTGAGTGTAATAACTTTCTACTATTAATAAGGTTTGGGCGGTATGATACAGAGACGAAGATGGTTTGTTCAATTACATTTTCAGACAATTTATGTTTTTTATAGCTTTTGCAGAATACCAGGGAAAACACGTTTTTTGTTTAGATTATAGGATACAAATACAACTAAAACACAGAAAATAAATTACAAACCCGCAAAATCGGATTCAAACGACTAAAAGCATTTAGGAAAAACCCAAAGTAAAATTGCACACTCGCAAAAGGGAATTCAAACGACTGTGGAAAAAAACCCAACTAAGAAATATTCTTCAATCATTGCGAAAAGCAAATTTTGAATCCTGATTGGATTAAAAACAGCAAATTCATATATGACGTATTTTCACGCCTAGCTGTGAAAAAGCTCGCTGCAGCCGGTATCATAACATTCACGATTTAAACCACGACGCTAACCTGTCAAAGTCAGTCAGATAGAAACGGTAGCTGATAGCATCTCACAATCTAAGGAAGAAACTTAACTCGCCTTTGCTGCCATTCTTTTTCTTCTTTTTCACTCCACGCCAACCCGGACGTAGGGCCCGTCAGAGCTTCATTCGATCTCTTCTTCCAACGTCTTTTCTTCATTTTCACACCACGCTGCCAAAATGGACTTCTTGATTTGTTTTGCCTTCTCTCTCTCTCAACCTGTCGCGACGTACTAAAAAGAGGAAGGAACAAAGACTTTACATTCTGCTACAACACAACCATGAACTCTAAACTTCTACGGACATTTTTAATACCTACATTTCTCTACGAACAATTTTAACTACAAAACTGCATGAATTTTCTCAACATTTTTCTTCTCGCAACTATATTATAGTGTTCAGTTAATAAAAATTCACTTATGTCTTTCCTCTTACACTTTTGTCATTCTGTAAATAAATCTCTGCTTTAGTGTACACACAAAATATTTTATCCTTTCACCAATCAATCTTCTGAAATTTAAATTGTGGGGACTTCGGACGTGCTTGGCACAAGGCCAATTTACCAAGCAACACCGAGGTCTCTAGAAGATACTTGATTGGACGGCCTCATCCGAAATTGAAACACTGATTTGCAGAATTGTTTTGCCATGGTAAAAACGAATATTTTTAAAGAAAAAAGAAGAGAAATGTACACTTATTTAAGGATACGCTTCTAAGCAAGGAGGATCCAAATAGGATTGACATACATCTAGATCAGTCAGTGTCATACGTGATACGCGCTTGATCGATCATATCTCAAAAGAGACATGACTGACTGGGCAGAAGATTATCACGTAGTCAGTCAGTTAAGTGCCATACGTGAAACACGCTTGGGCGATCATGTCTCGAAAGAGGCATGACTGACTGGGCAGAAGATTATCCCGCAGTAGGTTGCCATTGCTTTCTGCGGTAGACTGGTTGCCAGCCAAGGCTATAGAACCCAATCTGTCCTGTTATTTAACCCATAACTGGAAGGAATAAACGGATTAATACCTTTCCCAGGGGTATTTGCGCGTAAGTGAATGTAGTGAATTCAACTGGAATTCGAACTCGGCTCCCCGATTTCTCGTTCCTAGCCGATATCCACTGCACCACAACGCGCAGGTTGCCTTTATTTTTTGCTGTAGAATCGTTGAAGCCAAGGCTATAGAACCCAATCTCTCCTGTTATTTAACCCATAACTGGAAGGAAGATATGGATTAATATCTTTCCCAAGGCTATCTGCTCATAAGTGAATGCGAGGAATTCAATTGGAATTCGAACTTGGCTCCCCGACTTTTCGTTCCGAGTCGATGGCCACTGCACCACAACGCACATTCGTACGCTGGATGAAAAGCATGTCTTGTACACATGTATTTTTAAAAAATCTTTTATTATTATAATACCGATAAATATGTGCGCTTATTAATTATTAATTTTATCTACAATTTCAAGCACAATACTCAATAACTTATCCGAAAATTGGAAAAATACAATATAAAATGAAACTGACAGACCTTGTTCTTTTTAATCAAAGTTGTTTGGATGAATACTTGCTATCTAAATAAAGCTTTTTCATATACATACATCTGCAATGCAATCGATCTCAATATAGATGCTGGACTTCAGTCACTTTGTCACGGACGCGATATGGCTTTTTAAAAATCATTTTACCCCAAGCAAGGCATTTCACTGCCACTGTTGCGCAGGGGTTTGCATAGGGGAAAGTGATGAGAAAGAGTGGTTAGGGGGTTACATAGAGGAAAGTGATGAGAAAGAGTGGTTAGGGGGTTACATAGAGGAAAGTGATGAGAAAGAGTCGTTAGGGGGTTACATAGTGGAAAGTGATGAGAAAGAGTCGTTAGGGGGTTACATAGAGGAAAGTGATGAGAAAGAGTCGTTAGGGGGTTACATAGTGGAAAGTGATGAGAAAGAGTCGTTAGGGGGTTACATAGAGGAAAGTGATGAGAAAGAGTCGTTAGGGGGTTACATAGAGGAAAGTGATGAGAAAGAGTCGTTAGGGGGTTACATATAGGAAAGTGATGAGAAAGAGTCGTTAGGGGGTTACATAGAGGAAAGTGATGAGAAAGAGTCGTTAGGGGGTTACATAGAGGAAAGTGATGAGAAAGAGTCGTTAGGGGGTTACATAGAGGAAAGTGATGAGAAAGAGTCGTTAGGGGGTTACATAGAGGAAAGTGATGAGAAAGAGTCGTTAGGGGGTTACATAGAGGAAAGTGATGAGAAAGAATCGTTAGGGGGTTACATAGAGGAAAGTGATGAGAAAGAGTCGTTAGGGGGTTACATAGTGGAAAGTGATGAGAAAGAGTCGTTAGGGGGTTACATAGAGGAAAGTGATGAGAAAGAGTCGTTAGGGGGTTACATAGAGGAAAGTGATGAGAAAGAGTCGTTAGGGGGTTACATATAGGAAAGTGATGAGAAAGAGTGGTTAGGGGGTTACATAGGGGAAAGTGATGAGAAAGAGTCGTTAGGGGGTTACATAGAGGAAAGTGATGAGAAAGAGTGGTTAGGGGGTTACATAGGGGAAAGTGATGAGAAAGAGTCGTTAGGGGGTTACATATAGGAAAGTGATGAGAAAGAGTGGTTAGGGGGTTACATAGGGGAAAGTGATGAGAAAGAGTCGTTAGGGGGTTACATAGAGGAAAGTGATGAGAAAGAGTGGTTAGGGGGTTACATAGGGGAAAGTGATGAGAAAGAGTGGTTAGGGGGTTACATAGGGGAAAGTGATGAGAAAGAGTCGTTAGGGGGTTACATATAGGAAAGTGATGAGAAAGAGTGGTTAGGGGGTTACATAGGGGAAAGTGATGAGAAAGAGTCGTTAGGGGGTTACATAGTGGAAAGTGATGAGAAAGAGTCGGTTAGGGGGTTACATAGGGGAAAGGAAAGTGATGAGAAAGAGTCGTTAGGGGGTTACATAGAGGAAAGTGATGAGAAAGAGTCGTTAGGGGGTTACATATAGGAAAGTGATGAGAAAGAGTCGTTAGGGGGTTACATAGAGGAAAGTGATGAGAAAGAGTCGTTAGGGGGTTACATAGAGGAAAGTGATGAGAAAGAGTCGTTAGGGGGTTACATAGAGGAAAGTGATGAGAAAGAGTCGTTAGGGGGTTACATAGAGGAAAGTGATGAGAAAGAGTCGTTAGGGGGTTACATAGAGGAAAGTGATGAGAAAGAATCGTTAGGGGGTTACATAGAGGAAAGTGATGAGAAAGAGTCGTTAGGGGGTTACATAGTGGAAAGTGATGAGAAAGAGTCGTTAGGGGGTTACATAGAGGAAAGTGATGAGAAAGAGTCGTTAGGGGGTTACATAGAGGAAAGTGATGAGAAAGAGTCGTTAGGGGGTTACATATAGGAAAGTGATGAGAAAGAGTGGTTAGGGGGTTACATAGGGGAAAGTGATGAGAAAGAGCTGTTAGATATAGAAATGTCAGAAGGAGTGTGATAGACAGGTAAGGATACCGAGGACTTATCTAAATTATTACCACGGCTTCTGCCCCGAGGATTTTTTCCCCTAGTGCCTCAACCACATGAATTTACTCGTGCAGCTAAACTGGAAACGTTTTTTGTTACCACAACTCACACCCCTGAAGATGATCTAGGAAGGAGATTGAAAGTACTTGGTGTTAAGGGGAAACACACCCATTCCTCAGATAATGGACTCTCCCTCTGTTATGGTGAAACACACCTATTCCTCAGATAATGGACTCTCCCTATGTTATGGTGAAACACACCCATTCCTCAGATAATGGACTCTCCCTCTGTTATGGTGAAACACACCTATTCCTCAGATAATGGACTCTCCCTCTGTTATGGTGAAACACACCCATTCCTCAGATAATGGACTCTCCCTCTGTTATGATGAAACACACCTATTCCTCAGATAATTGTCTCTCCCTCTGTTATGGTGAAACACACCCATTCCTTAGATAATGGACTCTCCCTCTGTTATGGTGAAACACACCCATTCCTCAGATAATGGACTCTCCCTCTGTTATGGTGAAACACACCTATTCCTCAGATAATGGACTCTCCCTCTGTTATGGTGAAACACACCCATTCCTCAGATAATTGTCTCTCCCTTTTATATTAATAAGCGTTAATAAGAAGTACTTGGGAAGTTCATGGGAGTTTTTAGACTTCTATTAGAGTTCAGTAGAAGTTCTAGGAAGTTGATATTACTAGGCAGTTAGCCGAATACTAAGGAGTCAGCTTTTAGTGGAAGATTACAAAGTTCCTAACATTTTGGGTACGTTATGTCGATTAGCAACCGACATAGCACGATAATAATCTTCAGTGCGAAAACTACTTCACAACACTTGGGAACATTGAGAAATGAATGATAAATGCACGGTTTCTGGAACGCGTTCTTTGCCATGCCAATTCGCCTTCGGATTTCTGTGTTGCACTTTCCGTTTAAACTTCCCAGGTATTTAAATTTTTGTAACTGCTTAAGTTTAATATCCCCCATATGTACTTGGCATTTGAGTTGCCCTTTTTGCTGATGACCATGCATTTGGTTTTCTTGCAGTTTATTTGTAGCCATTTCTTGTCACTCTCTTCACCTACCTTCTGTAGGGGGTCTTGTAGTTTCCTTTTCGTGTCCAATAAAATTCGAAAGTACAATTTGTCAGACTCATTAGTTAATAGAATAAAAATATCCAGAATTGATTTCGCACATTCCGTCTTCTGTTCGAACACTTCCCAGGTATTTACATTATTGTACCTGCTTTATTTTAATATCCTCAGTGCTTAACAACCAAATGCAGACGACAATTCTACTCCTGCAGCTTCTTTTCCCACACTTCCCGCCTGTGGAACTCGCTTCCTTATTCTTGCTTTCCTGACGGCTACAACCTCTAGGAATTTAAATGCAAGGTCAATACTCATCTCTTAACTACTTGACCCTACTTCTTTCCACACTGTCCTGTAGATCCTTTCCTTTCTCTCCATCTTCGCAACTGTCACCACACCTATATTTCCATCCTTTTATTGTTCCTTTCTAACTGGTTCGTCACTCTCCTCTAATCCTTTTACACTTATGTAGCCCCCTGCACATCAGTGGCGTTACCGCCTTGCTCAGGTTGATATGATTTTTAAAAAAATCTGCCAACGTTACAACTTATTTCTGACATCCTTCAATTATAATATGCGAAAGATTATCTGTGAGTATGAACGGATTTTATTAAAAATAAGCAGATACAATGTTTGCAATTTATTTAATCTGACACATATATATAATATTTGTATTTATTAAATAAAAATATTTTTTATTTATTCAAACAATTCAGTTAAAGAAAACAAAACGAGTCTCTTTACGTATTAATTGGGTGATTTCGAGATGTATAGGAATTTTTCTTACGAGACAAGGGAAACTTTTTGATCTGAAACTTTCTGAATTCTCGGGTAAAAAATAATTCTATTTAATATGTTTTTATTTATTAAAGAAAGGTACCTCAAAACCAAAAACGAATGCGTTTGCGTTTTGACGGAGTGATTTTGAAGGATGTATGTCTTGTGCAAAGAGACATGGGAAACTGTAAAATTAAATTTCACGAATTTTTGAATATCATTTTCGGATGGTTTTGCTGCTTGTAAAAGTGAGTAGAACCATCTATTTGTGAAATTCATTCAAAGCAAGTGAAAAAATTTAAAAAATAATTGATTCTCTTTCACTGCGAAAGAATTGAAGAATGCTCGAATTTCAATTATTTAAATGTTCTCTCTTCTAGAAATTTAAAAAAAAACTGAATAAGGTATAAGACACGGCAAATTTATGTAAAATAGAAGCAAAAAAGGAGCTCCTCGAAAAACGATTCCATTTTTGCATTGTAGAATTATAGCTCATCTTCAAAAAATGGAACATGTGTCTTTCTAAGTGTGTGTGTGTGTGTGTGTGTGTGTGTGTGTGTGTGTGTGTGTGTGTGTCTGAAATATTAATGAGTTGTTATGTTTTCTTGCCATATCGACATCTGGTAATACGTGTATGTTTATGCATATGTAATATATGTGTTAGGATAACTAGGCCTGTAGGATTACATGAATAACAAAATGCAAAAAAGAAAGATATGAATTTTGCCTATTGAAAGAAGCTTTTAAACAATTTTTCTATCTATCGATATATATATATATATATATATATATATATATATATATATATATCAGTATACCGATCTCAGTCTATTCGCATCTATCTATCTCAGTGTATTGATACCTATCTATCTATCTATCTCAGTCTATTGATATCTATCTATCTATCTAAGTCTATTGATATCTATCTATCTAAGTCTATTGATATCTATCTATCTATCTATCTATCTAAGTAAGTCTATTGATAGCTATCTATCTATCTATCTAAGTCTATTGATAGCTAGCTATCTATCTATCTAAGTCTATTCTGATAGCTATTCTATCTATCTAAGTCTATTGATAGCTATCTATCTATCTATCTATCTATCTAAGTCTATTGATAGCTATCTATCTATCTATCTATCTAAGTCTATTGATAGCTATCTATCTATCTATCTATCTATCTAAGTCTATTGATAGCTATCTATCTATCTATCTATCTATCTCAGTCTATTGATATCTATCTATCTATCTCAGTCTATTGATATCTATCTATCTATCTCAGTCTATTGATATCTATCTATCTATCTATCTCAGTCTATTGATATCTATCTATCTATCTCAGATTCTATTGATTATCTATCTATCTATCTCAGTCTATTGATATCTATCTATCTATCTCAGTCTATTGATATCTATCTATCTATCTCAGTCTATTGATATCTATCTATCTCAGTCTATTCTATCTATCTATCTATCTATCTATCTATCTAATCAACAGATGAGATTGCTAGTTATATATTAAGTCAGAAGTTTATTCGCCTGAAAAGAGGAAACTTTAAACTCGAAACACGTGTAGCGACACACATACCATTATGGACACTTAATATATCATACAAAAATCAAGTAATATTAATAATAATGACAACAATAAATTTATACTATAAACAAAACGATCACGGCTTCTCGCACTTTTTTCTTCTATACCAATTTATCTCGTTGGAACAACCCTTGTTTCTGTTCATAATGTATATATTATTCTATGTCTATAGCACCTCTCGGAGTTTCATGCGCTATGCAATCATCAGGTGTATATTTCAAACTGACTGTTCAATAAATTTGAATTGAAATTCACTTGATGTTCATGGGAAGTAAATCTTATAAAGTTAAGCTACTGCTTTTTTTTATTAAAAGATTAAAAATTTTAATATTCTAAGGTTATATATTGATAAAAATTAAAATTTAAAAATTAATTAAAATGTATTACAATAATAAAATACAGAGAAAAGATCAAGGGGGCATAAAACGGGAAACGTAAACATATGTTCACCCTCATATATGTATATTTGTTAATTTACCTCAATATATATATATATATATATATATATGTTTGTATGTATATTAGAAACAGAGATAGGATTGTTCCAACAAGAGAAATTGGTATAGATATATAGATATGCACTGTGAAATGAATTTATTGATAACACTTTAATTTATTTCAACGAGAATTATAAAACGTAATTTCAAGTGTATAAAAGTAAAAAAATTGTTTTTGTAAGGAAATATAGCCCATTGTCTTGGAGGGAAAAATGTTTGTATTTTTTAGACAAATAAGCCTTTTATAAAAGAAAATTATTCCCTGTTTTTTCTTTGAAGTTTTTTATTTTCAGTTTATATTTTACAACTGTTTTCTTCAAAGTAATTAGACGATAAAGATTGTGGATAATAAATATAATCTTGTTTAATGTGATTTGTTTAAAGTTTAGCAATTTATTTCATTTTATTTTTTTTCATATACATTAAAGGAAGCCTAAATAAAAGAATCTGTTGTTCATCTGGCATGAAATAGTTTGTTAAATTGAAACTGTTCTCTCTTAATCATTTAAAAAAATATTTTCTCCTGAAAAAAATATAACCAGTCAGTTAAGTGCGATACGTGATACACTCTCGATTGATCATGTCTCGAAAGAGACATGACTGATTAGGTTGCCATTTATTTTCATAATAGATTGATTGCCAAGTCTATCTGATCCTGTCTGTCTTGTTATTCACCCCATAGCATGTGAGAGAAGCGACAGATTCATACTTTTCAAAACATTATTTGCGTTTAAGTGAAAATAATGAATCTAACTTGAATTTGAACCCGGCTCTCTAGTTTCTCATTCCAAGCCTTTATCTCTTATGCTAAATCGCTATACCTCATTGAAGATTATGTGACCATGTCTCGAAAGAGACATGACTGACCGGGTAGAAGATATTCACGTAGTAGATTGCCATTACTTTCTGCTGTAGACTGGTTGCCAACAAAAGCTTTAGAACCCAATCTGTTCTGCTATTTAACCTATAGCTGGAGAGAGAAGCGACGGATTAATACGTTTCCCGAGGGTATTTGCGCAAAAGTTAATGCAATGAATTCAGCGGGAATTCGAACTCGGCTCCCCGATCTCTCTTTCCGAGCCGCCACTAGAACCAATCGCATTGCACATTTTCTTCCGTCAGCGTGGCTGATGCTAACCTCTAGGAGAGTGAACACTTGCACCCTATCAAGATCTAATTTGGTGAAACTTTGGTAGGTTCGTTGGCTCTCTAGGTTAGCTATTTACTTTGTTTGCTCTACTTGCGTACTGAGCGCTTTTTGTTTTAGGTTACTCGTTTCGGTTTTTTTTCTTTGGGGTGCGTACTTTGACTAATGTTCATATGCTTAGCTTGTTCTTTTTTTATCACCATTTTTCCTTCTGCGTATATGCTCAGAGGGTTTTTTGAAACGAGTATAACGATAAGTTTACATTTATATATATATATATATATATATATATATATATATAAATCATACAGATCTGTTCATACATTGAGTACTGTTTAACTTACACTTGAATAATAGTATTATACAAATGTACACCCTCTTCATATGTATATTTATTAATTTACGTTATATATATATATATATATATATATATATAGATAAATAGATAGATAGATAGATAAATAGATAGATAGATAGATAGGGTGAATAAAAGTAACTGTATTTTATGTATGTGTTGTTAGCCAGGAGTCCTAACTTAATAGCATGTGTCATTTTTTCTTTGAGATTAGTTTAAGAAAGCGAGTTTACCATACCAAATCAAGACTTGAAGGGCAAATGCAAAAAGTTTTGTCTTCTCTGCCACAAGAGTTCGTTGTGAAATTATTTGACGTGATTTCTGGGCAACTCGAGAAGCTGCTATCGACATTTGACGCACATATTGAATTTTAAATGAAACTTTATAACAATCACTTTCCTCTCATATCAATTGCTTGTATTGCAAAAAATGGGCGTTAATTTTTAATGTCCTCTCTCTCTTTCTCTCTCTCTCTCTCTATATATATATATATATATATATATATATATATGTATATTAAGTTCATTTCAAATTGTCGATTGTTTATAATCATGTTTCGTTAAAATTCGTTAGTTTCTGTAAAATGTTTACATTTGTTGACATTACGATACATTTCGGAGCAGATATGGTTGTTGCGACGAATCAAAAATTGTGTTATATAGGCTTGATTAAAACCTCTTTTAGACTGGAGTTCATTCGTGGTCGAGAGTTCTAAGACGTTGCCAGATTATATATATATATATATATATATATATATATATATATATATATGCTGACAAGCCTTAGTGCTCCTTAGTGCAGATAGATTATCCGTTTTATCTTTTAGCCGGAATCGAAATGCGACTTATTTGTCATTAGATGAACACCTTAACACGTAACGGCAGATATAATTTATGTAGTTTAAACTAATGAATATATATTCCACAATTTAATATTTACTTTTTCTAAAGTGATCAATGCAAATGCACTTATACCCTTCATGTATTTTAATGTAAGTGCCCCTTTGGTTTCTGTTTTCCCTAGGTTGGGCATGTTTTTTATTTAATAACTTATTGTTATGTAGCGATATATATTTATCTAAGTTCTTTATGCAAAAATAACTAATCTTGATAAACTTTTTAATGAAAATACTTTTGAGTGTATTGGAATGGTTGAAATATTTGAGGATTAAATTTAGGAAAACTTTACCGATGTTTGTTTAGATGTTATTACTAAAAGGTGAGTTGAACCATATAATGTTACGTTTGCCCAAGTTCACACATCCGATTTACTATATATAAAGAACTTAAAGCAAGGAACGCTGATAGCTAAATAAAACCAAGATAGGCTCGGTTTATAATATGCACCTGGTGATTGAATAACGTCTATTTTTTTATAATCGTGTCGCTACAAGCAAGGCATTTTACTGTCACTGTTGAGCAGGCAGTTACATAGGATGAAAACCATGAGAAAAAGTGACAGGTTACAGAGGTTTTCAGGAAGAGGGTAAGAAAAGTATTAGAATACTGATGAGAATAGAGTGAACAAAGAAAGGAGCGTGAGAGAGAGGATGCAAGTTATGAATATTGACTTTACATTTGAATTCTTGAAGATTGTAGCTGTCGGGAAAGCAAGTAAATGGAAGGGAATTCCACAGGCGGAAGTGCGAGAAGAAAAGCTGTTGGAGAAGAATTTGAGTTTAAGATTTATTGGTTTCATAGTAAACGGGTAGTACTAAGTTGCTAATCTTGTGGCTCGAGTAAATTCATATATGGAGGGGTACCAGTGAGCTAAGTTCACCTGAGCAGAAGCCGTGAAAGTATTTGTAGAAGAGACACAGGGAAGCCACAATGCGCCGGTGAGAAAGTGGCTGTATCCGGTCACATTAGAGATTCTCCGTTCGATTTTGTCAAGGACTAATTCAACCACAAATGCTGTGGTTACAGTCACGTCTATCTTATTCTCAGCATCCTTCTGTGTTACGACAATTCGGTTGCTTCAAGTCTTTTTGTATGTGAACAGATTTTCCCGCCTTCAACGTTATATAGGGAGGGGGCTGATGTTTTGCCAAAGTTTCGTACTATTTTCTTTGTTCTAACAAAATTTTCCCGTTTCTTAATATTTCGCTTAACTTTGTAAAGCTACTTTCTCTATATCAATGCGGTTTCAGAATTCAGTATCGTATTCTTCCATCTCTCAAAACACTTCCAAGATATTTAGATTATTCTATTTGCTTTTTCATCTGTGAGGAGATTACCCATTATACAATATGGGATTTGGTATTACAGAACAGTTAAGTACGATTTTACCTGTTGATGTTTCAGCCTTTATTCGACTGAAGCTCTTGTAGTTTTCTTTGTGTCACTGTCATCTGCATATCTTATGTTGCTGAGACGATAGCCTCCAATACTGAATTCTTGTAGGACATATAATTATCTCAGAGTCGTGTAAATTAGAAAAGGTCCGGTGAGGAGGTAAAAATAGAAATGACTCCATTCAAAGCTGTTACGCAACTCCAGTTGTTTCCATTTTTCTTTATCGGATGGCCATGAAATCAATAGGAGAACCGATTTTCTAAGCGCTGCTTAAATGTGGCACAAAGTATGAAGTAACCAGTGGGATTCCAACTGACTATTCAGTTGTAATAGGTTCCAGTAAGACAAGCTTGTTAACCATTACACCGCGTCGAGGAGCCCAAATCAAAGTAAGAGTGGTGGTATAGATAGCATGAGTAAACATTCAGTATTCTTTTACTGAACAGCCAGTGCTACTGAAAGTTGTGATTCATAATTTTTTTCTATTGAAACAATTTTTCAGTAAGTCGTGATTATCAAATCCAATAACTGTTATTGTTTGTTTTTGTACTGATGGGGAGTTTCTTTTCTAACCTTAAGTTTGAAGGAGTGTGGAAAATCAACATCATGATTATACCATTATCTTCCCTTAGATTTACGTGCTCTATCCATTTTCGTTGTTTCTGCTGTTTGTAGGGGCCTCGATAATGCTTGGTAAATTGGCCTTGTGCCAAACACGTTCGAAGTCTCTACAATTTAAATATCAGAAGTTTGAAGTTGGATGTTGAAATGTGGAAGGATATTTCGTGTGTACATTAAAGTAAAAACCCATGACGCGAATAACAAAAATGTAAGAAGAAAAATATAAGTGAAATTTCGTTAACTGAACACTATAACATATTCGTGAGAGGAAAAATGTTCATTGAGAAAATGCATGCAGCTTTGTAGTTAAAATTGTTCAAAGAGAAATGTAAGTATTTAAAATGTCCTACAGAAGTTTAGAGCTCATGGTTGATAGTAGCAGAATGTAAAATTTTATGTTCTTTTCCCTTTTTCGTTAGGTTGGCGACAGTGAAACAAATAATGAAAGACGGTGAAAACAAATAAAGAAATTGTACTTAGAATGTCCTGTTGTTGTTGATGTTGTTGTTGCTGTTGCTCTTTTTGGCGTCGTGAAGCGAAAATGAAGAAAAGGAAAATGGGAAGAAAAGGTCAAATGAATGTGACGCGTCCTTACGTT
This sequence comes from Ascarosepion bandense, assembly GCA_037127315.1. Taxonomy (NCBI): domain Eukaryota; kingdom Metazoa; phylum Mollusca; class Cephalopoda; order Sepiida; family Sepiidae; genus Ascarosepion; species Ascarosepion bandense. The sequence continues at coordinate 49,677 of JBBBDQ010001416.1, read as the reverse complement.
CGAGTGGCGTGGATTTAAAAAGAAGAAAAAAAATTGGAAGAGGTCGCCGAGACGTGACAGATTCAGCTTGAAGTTTCTTCCTTACATTGTGAGATGCTATCAGATACCGCTTCCATTTTGACTGTTTTTAAATTTCTTTTGCTACATTGCTACAAGTTCCGTCAAATAACCGCTCCCATGCTGGAATGATTTTGACTTGTCAGCGACGTGGTTTAAATGTTACCGGCTCCATCAGGACTTTTCACCTCTAGGTGTGAAACGAAAAATTAACTGACGTCATATACGAATATTTTATTTCTGTTCCAAACAGGATCCAGAATTTTGTTTTTCATACTGACTTGTGAATTTTGCTTTGGTCTGGATTTTTCCAAAATGTTTTCGTCGATTGAATCCACTTTTTCGGGTGTGAATTTTACTTTGCCTGTTATAGTTGGGTTTTTTCTAAAATGCTTTTAGTCGTTTGGATCCGATTTTGCGGGTGTGCAATTTTATTTTGTGTGTTTAAGTTAGTTGATAGATTATATAGGACTTGTATCCTATATGTTGAAATTCATCAAGTTATGTGGTTTTTGATAGCTAGTTCTTGGGATTCTTTAACATCATTCCACAAATTTCGAAGTATGTTTCTCGCTAAGACCAATAAGCTTAATTCATTCAAAATCGTATTTAACCATTAATATGAAGAAACATTTTTTTATTCAGCGGACAGTTTAAATATTTCTGAACGAGTTTGGTGCCATACACGATGTCTATATGAAAGATAGATCTGAAGAAGCTATTAAATTCATAAATCGATTTCTTCGTTGAATAGTTTGATTTTATGGCATCTCTGAGCAAAACAACACATAGCACAGACCATTTTATGTTCAATTTCCTTATCTCCTAGACTTAATTTTGTTATAACAGATCAATACATCAAAGTATTTGAAGCATTTATTATAGAATAATTCTACATTGTGGTAGATCCCTGATGCAAATCTTGATTTCAAGTCAACTTTGGTTTTCAAAATCGAAATGCAGTGTCAACCATTATCTCCTCTCTTCTTAATTCCAGTTCTTTTCAATGTTTCCTCTCAATGATAATGTTTTCATTTCTCAGATTTTTTTCAAACTCAGTAACCTCTTTAGTCTTAGTGATTGTATTACCTTTCTTACCGTGAAATAATTAAAAAATAAATTAAATATATTGTCACAGCATTTGAACAAGTGTACATGGGATTGACGGTCGTAGCTGCGATGGTTGGGGCCAGTGAAAATCGCTAAAAAGACGACACACACACACACACACACACACACACACACAAAAAAAAAAAAAACAATGAATCAAATTACACTAAGCTCTATATGAATAAGAAAACAAAACAAAAAACAAAAAGTGAGACGCCACAGCAAGAGGAAAATTTATCCCTGATGAGTGTAGACATCATAACGGTGCATTCAGGAAACTTCGAAGTCGGCATGAATCTGCTCATTTAAGTGACAACCTTTTCTTCGTTAATCCTACATCTATCTATCTATAATATGTACAAACTACTAGAAAATTGTTTTGACATTGAAAGAAGAATGTTTCATCAGTTAGTTAATAATGATAGTACTACCTGATGAGACATTGTTCTTTCAATGTCGAAACAAAGTGTACAATTTTGTAGTAGTTTGTAGTTTGTAAAAGTTCTAAAGTAATAATTAATAATAAATATTCATTGCTCTATTTTTCTATTGAGCACTATTTTAAATTAAAATTTTGAAAGTTGCAATTATTTTCTTAGTTCCTTATTCATTTGGATATCTATCTATCTATCTATCTACGTGGGTGTGTATGTGAAAAAGTGATCGAAATTTACTTTTTTATTAATTGCAAAATTTTTCGATATAATTTTGTGGACGTCGAATGATTTTTATTCGTTATTTTAGGGATATTTTTTTTCTGGCGGGTTGGTTAGGTATGTGAAGACGTTATCAATGCGGAGTCACGAAAGAAATACGAAACTACACGAAAGAGGAGAAAATTGCGAGAGATCATCGATGGCGGTGTAACAAGAAGAAAGAAAGAAAAAAAAACAAGGCGAAGGAGAAAATAAACAGTAGTTCGCATTCGAACATTTAACAGGGATCGATTCACACAGAAACATGAAGAAAGTGCTGTTTTGCCCGAAGTAATCCCAATGCTGTTATTTTTTTTAACAGAGTAATTTTTGTATTTGTAAAACAGTTTTTCCTTTTTAGAAATCAGAGAACGTTCTAGAGTGTAAAAAACTAAAAAAAAACAAAACAAACACCCAGAAAAAAATAGAAAATAAAAAAGACTTAGTACATCCCTAACCCAAAAAACTTGACAAATTCAACATTTAAATTGTCATTGAGAAATTTTGTTTCTGTAAAACAAAAAACAAAAAAAAAAAAAAAAAATAACGAAAAAAAGAAAAAAAAAAGAAAAAAGAAAATATTTAAAAATTATTTAAACTAAAGAGAAAAAGTAAAAATCTTATTTGAAGCCAGGGGTTTATTTAAATTGATTTCTCAAAGCGAAGCTGGGAACAAGACAACATCTGCTACGTTATTTGATGATTAAAGATCAAGTTTCCAAACCGAATTTTCATGGCAAGCACAAATATGATCGGTAGACAAAATTTGATGATATTTAAAACAAATCAATAAGCATGCAATTTTAAACGAGGAAAAAATATGTACATGATGTTGCAATTCAATAAACAGAATAACCCAGTGAACGCAAAGTTTTCCTAATTGTAATTATTGACCGTTATTTCATACCTTTAAAGTACTCCTCTTGTGAATCTATCGGACAGTTAAGCGTTACACGTGATACACGCTTGGGCGATCATGTCCTTTTTATCTATGTGTAATGGTGAAACACACCTATTCCTCGGATAATGGACTCTCCCTCCTAAATTAATAAGAGTTAACAGGAAGTTCTTGGGAAGTTCTTAGAAGTTCTCATCAGGATATTGGGTGTGCTGGGCAGAACATGTGCACCCCTTCCCTGTTAGGTTAGAATAGGAAGTTTTTGATTTTCTGTTTTTAGCTTTAAGTTAACTTAGCTAGGTTATGATTGCTCATTGGCCTTTTTCTTTTTGTCCCCAGTTTTCTTTTAGTTTAATCCCCAACCCTTCCCACCTTAGGTGTTCAGAAATGTTAGTTCTTCGGTGGATGCGTGGCCTCTTTCGTTATTTTTTAAGTGTGCTTTTCGTTTTTGTTATTAGTAAGTTCATTATAGAATTTTATATTCAAAATGAAATATATCCACGGACACATTGAAAACATCCTCTGTATGATAGAATTTTGCATTGCCTAGACCCTTGATTGTTTTCTTATGAACGTTTGCCATGGAAATAGCGATAGCCTTGTGCCGTTGCTTATTTTTCAACCTGTACAGTTCCCGGGAGTTACTCGAGGTAGTGGATTACAAAGTAAGAGACACAATTTATGCAGAAAGATAGGAGAAGAAAACGGTTAACCCTCGATTTGAACAGGTTAAGATTGTAGTGACCAGAGAAGTATTCTCTTGGAAGTCTATCCATAGAGGAGCGGTTCGGGTTAAAAGCCTCTCGAGTTGAACTGGAATATGAAGGGAGTGATATTAGTTCGCTTCAATGTGCGTAGCATGTTGGATCCTAGCAGTGAAGGTTAGAACTGGTGGAACCATGGGAGGCAGGTTTTCCACGCACTTTCCCTGAAAGTAGCCTTAGAGCAGTGAGAGGCATACCACATTCATCCCGAGAGAGCGTTTCGAGGGTGGAAAATAATTCGTCGCTCCCAAGGTTTCGGCAACACTTTTGAACTCTATCAAGACTGGAAAGTGAGCTCAGGGTGGCTCCTGCCTAAATATGACAACAATACTCAATTTTAAGCCTGATATGCCTCTTGTAAAGGTCGAGGTTGACATTAGGAGTCAGGTAATTACTAGAGTCGTACAGAGAGCCGACGTTTTCCCTGCATCTTTAGAAATGGATCGTATAATTGAGGACATAAGATTTTTTTGTCGAGTGTGTATTTCTGATGGCGGTAATCAATCTATTGGTTATATATTTTATTTATTTTTTCTGCAACGTATTTTTTAGCTGTTCTTTGATAAGTTAAAAGTTGCAATTATTTCCTGTTTCTCGTATAAAACTCCCTTGCCAAAAATACAGACACTTTCTGTTTGAAAGTATTTTCGCCACACACACACACACACACACACACACACACACACACAGATATATATATATATATATATATATATATGTATATATATTCCTGGAAAAAACAGAGGAAGGTGGGAAATATATCGTCATAAATGCTGGCACATTAATGGTAATGCCATACCATTAGGAAAGAAACTGACTTTATGAATTTATTTCCCCGGGCACTTCAGGCTGTTGCACCAGTGGTAGGCGGATGTGAGTTGAAGAAAAATATTCCCGCCAAAAAAAAAAAAAAATCGTAGAAAACAGGGCGAAAGCTAAATGCGACGAAATAATTAGATATCATTTATAGTTTTCTCTTTTAACAATTTTTCTGTGTGACATTGGCAACCTTTTTTGAAATGAGATAGCAAGAAGAAAGTGAAAAATATTCAATTAAACCTTTGTGCAATTATTTCTCTCTCCATTCCAAATACTGCCATTAGTATGTTGTAGTTGTTCAGTCAATTCTTTTTTATGTGCCGTTTTCCTTGGCGAAGTAGGCAAACATTGCTCTCCCTAACTTCCTATTCTTTGTAGGGTTAGTCTCTTTATTAAGTTTTCAGTATTCGTTCTATTTATTTACACAAGAACACTAGTTATGTTTTTCTCAGTATCAATCTGTTCATTTGCCTCCACTCCTTCTTTTGCGGATCAAATTTTCCAAATCATCTTTCCTCATTACATTACTCGGTCCTGGGTATGAAAATAAACTGCATCCAGCAGCAAAACTTCTGATTGGGAGGCTGTGAAGAGCACAGAACCACCTCTTAATTGCTGCTGTTTCCAAGTCCACTCTGACCCTGAGTGGTAACACCTGCTTGGGTCCAAGTTATGGGAAAATAGTTAACCCCCAAACTGGGGTCAAAAGACTATAAAAGTATAAATATAGACTTTTATAGAAAAATATACATTTTTGAATGAAAAATACTACTAACATTTTTGAAAGGAAAAAATTATTACCATAAAACATTTTTGAAGGAAAAAATATTGCCATAATACATTTTTGAATAGAAAACTAGAAGACATCTTCAGTTTTTTAAAATAAAAAAATAATAAAAAACAAATTTTGTCGAAATCTGACTAATTCAACCTTTTCACTATAACCAAAACCCTACCTTTTTGCCATTAAATAACCCACAAAGGTTAATATGCCGTTAAACAAAACTCACTTACTTACTCAATACATTACCGAAAATATCAACAGTTTCTTTCTTCATATAACAAAATGTGTTCATTTTGTTTCCATTTTCCTTAAAACTTCTTCATTGCTCGCATGCTCCGTCTATGGTATTCTCAGCATCCATGTATAGAACATCACTTTTGTCCACACTGTGAGTAAATTGTACAGCAATCACTGTCGTATAGTATTATGTAGCAGGTAATTATTTTATATTCACTGTCATTTAGTATTATAAATATGGTAAGCACTCATTTCTTCACTTACGAAATGTTCCTGTTACTTAATACTTTGAGTCGAGTCTAAAATTTCAAATTTTATTCCAATTGGTACGAACTTCGACGCAAAAAAAAAAAAATCTGCTATACTGAGACTCACAAAGAAGTAACTTTTTGCCGATTCCTATGAAATAAATTCATAACTATGAATTGTGCTGATTGCAAAGAGTGACGACTAAAGTCCGTACTACATTTTTTTATACTCGTTGATCAAATACCTTATAGTCTTCGTTCTTATTATCTACTTTAAATATCGGGTTTTATCAGTCTAAGGTAATTTGATATAGACTACTACTGAATGTGAACAAACAAGAACGTACACGTATATATGAAAATATAATCTTATATCTTTATATTCCGTCGGTGAGCAGTTATAAAGTTATCACGGCTATGAAAGGGAATCAGGAGTCGTTAGCCAATCTCTGTTACCTCTGCTAAAAATCTAGACTTTATACAGTCTTTAAACTATTTTTTGTTTTTTCGAGTTGTTGTTTTGTTGACGTTATCTACGACCGGATGCATCTGCCAATCACATTCGGCGGTCCATTGCATTTTAAGCCTGTTTTTTTTTTTTGCTGCACTTTGTTAACATCATCTACGGCCGAATATATCTGTCAACAACCTTTTTTTCTTTTATGCTTTTTCGAGTTGTCGCTTTGTTGACGTTATCTACGACCGCATGCATCTGTCAATCACATTCGGCAGTCCAATGCATTTTAAGCTTGTTTTTTTTTGCTGCACTTTGTTGACATCATCTACGGCCGAATATATCTGTCAACAACCTTTTTTCTTTTATGCTTTTTCGAGTTGTCGCTTTTTTGACGTTATCTACGACCGGATGCATCTGTCAATCACATTCGGCGGTCCATTGCATTTTAAGCCTGTTTTTTTTTTTGCTGCACTTTGTTGACATAATCTACGGCCGAATATATCTGTCAACAACCATTTTTCTTTTATGCTTTTTCGAGTTTGTCGCTTTGTTGACGGTACCTACAACCAGATGTACCTGCCAGTTACTTCAGCCGTTCATCATATTATATATTAATCCTTATTACAACAGAATTCAATAGCTTCTGAATGGTGAAACTTAAATTGTTAATTATTTCTCTTGGTGTATTAAGATGGTCAACAATAAATATGATCTTTATTACCACACATTTGACGAACATTTAGCAGCTGGTTATGTTTCTTTAGGATTGACTCAGTGTTTTTCTTTGTTTATAAAGGAGTTAGCGGAAGACAAGAAATACCCATCAACGAAAAAAAGGCAGAAAGCTTGGTCAATGACAATATTTTTAAAAAATTCGAAAATGCTAACTACAGTATAGAGATATAAACACCACTCACGTGCTGAAGTTTAAAGATCGAAAAATTGTTTTAACAGAGAAATAAAAAATGTGACACCAAGATCAAAACACGCACAGGACTAGCAAAAGAAGCATTCCGAATAGAAAAGTGTTATAGATTGCTGCGTTATGTCTACCCTCATATGTGGCAGTGAATACTAAACATACTATCTGAAGATGAGGAAAAATAAACTAGAAACAGCAGAAACGTGGTCTTATAGTAAGATAGTGTTGTGAGACCGATACTCACCTACATCATGGACTCTTCCAGTACTACATTACTATGTGAATGGTAGTATTATGGGAGTAGAACCAGCAGTGCTACTATGACACTGTCAGCCCTCTGCTTTTGAGCGGAGAGTGCTCTTTGCCTTCGGGCAGTAGTACTGACCCAGTCGTGACTCCGCCGAATGGTAGAGTCACGACTGGGAAATAACAGACAGATATTTTTGGCCGGGCTATATGGCCCAGAAGACCCACATATAACTGACCTTGTGTCACATGCTGCCTTAAGTGGGGAGGGGCAACTAAATATTGTAGCACCAGTAGTGCTACCTTTGTCACTGTCAGCTCTTTGTCTTCGGGCAGAGAGCATTAACTAAGTCGTGGCTCCGCCGAAGGTTAGATTCACGACTGGAGAAAGATAGACATATATTTTGGCCGTGCTATATGGTCCGGAAGATCCACATTAAAAAGATCTTATGTCACATTTCGCCTTAAGTGGGGAGGTGACTAAATACCGTAGCACCAGAAGTGCTACTATTGGCACTGTCAGCTCTCTGCATTCGGGCAGAGTGCACTAAGCCAGTCGTGGTTCCGCAGAAGGGTAGAATCACAACTAGGGAATAACAGACAGATATTTTTGGCCGGGCTATATGGCCCGGAAGACCCACATATAACTGACCTTGTGTAACATTTCACCTTAAGTGGGAAGGCCGACTAAATATTGTAGTACCAGTAGTGCACAGCCTCGTACGACTACCAATATTAGACACCACTGGATAGCAAGCTCCGCTTTTACACTATTCTTTGTAATCTTTCTGTTTAATATATCTTTCTTTACCTCTAACCCGTGTTCCGTGTTTTCCTTCCGTGGCCCCCACTTTGGGTTCACATCAGATAGAATGGTGGATGTTAATTAATATCAATATGGCTGACATCACGTTCACCGTGAAGAACTTAGTTTTTTTACGGCATATTAAGGGACGAGATGATAATACTGGAAACAAGGAAAAGAATTACTGGACTGCGATGTGATATCTGTCCTCCCATATGGCAGCAAATGCTGGACAATCTTCTCAAGGATGAAGAAGAAACTGAAGCTAACAGAAATGTGGTTCTATATAAGGATACTGAGGATACCATGGACCGAACATGTGAGCAACGACGAGATTTTAGAGAGGTTGTAAACAAAAAAGAACACGCAATTAGTGTCAAGATGGGGTTTCTGGGACACGTAATAAGGAAAGTGGGCGTGGAGTGTCTGATACTCACGAGGGACAGGCCACAGTAGCACGAGATATACTTGACGAGCTTGAGAAAGTGGATTGCAGGGCGGAGTTTGGGAGAGATACAAAAAAAAATGTTCATAGCGACAAGTGTTAGTATCAATTGAAAGTCCATGACCGCTTAATTTCTGAAGGGACAAGGCACATAGAAGAAGAAATACAAATACACTCACGCCTTCTGTTCCGATGAACGTAGCACTCTGGTGCCCCCTATGTATGAATTTACTCGAGCCACAATACTAGCAACTAGGTCCCACCCTTTTACTGTGAAACCAATAAATTGTAAACGCAAATTCTACTACAGTATCTTCTTTCGTAGCACTTCCCGTCTGTGGAATTCTTTCCCATTTACTTGCTTTCCTGACAGCTATAACCTCCAAGAATTTAAATGTAAAGTCAATAGTCATCTCCTATCTCACTAACCTGCATCCTCTCCATCTCATGCTCATTCTCTCCGTCCATTCCACTCTCATCAGTATTCTAGTCCTTCTCTTACCCACATTCTGACACCCCCTATAAACTATAACTATCCTCCTATGTAAACCCCTGCAAAAGAGTGGCACTAAATTGCCTTGCTTGGGGCGATATGATCATAAAGCACACACACACACACACACACACACACACACACACACACACACACACACACACAGAGAGAGAGAGAGAAAACGCATTAGTTGTTTATTGTAACGAAATTGACTACAATTCTGACATAAAATACTACTCTAATTAAAAGAGAAAATAATTTATTAAGACCAATGTCTAGAAAGTAATTTAATTACTAGTTCAGCCAAAGTAAACTTAGGTCAAGTTTCTTACATTTCAACATTCTTGCCAGATCTTCTGTTATCGCAATGAGGGATATTTAAAATAAAAAAGATGAAGAGGAAAAGAATATAGATGAATTTGACTATATTGCAAAAATGCTTTTCAAAAAATTATTTTTAAAATTCTTCAACGTAATCGGGAAAAAGGGCGAACTATCAGTCGAGAACTTTTGTCATCAACCTGACGAGGGCGTAGAGCATCTGAAAATTTGTTCACAAATTCATTGACAGCTAAAAATATTTTTAAAATGTTTAAAACTATCTGCATCTCTCTTTTATACGCATGTTCAGTCACAGTAACGTAAACAAACACAATCCGATGCAGCTCTAATGAATGAAATGTGCAACAAATAAACGTTTCTCTATTTTGTTTTACAATTTCTCAACAGTAATGTTAATATATAAAATACATTATATATATTTAAATTGTGTGTATTTTGGCAGCATTTTTTCATTAATGCAGGTTTCATTGAATAATATAGACAAGTTTTGTCTATTAATTTTGTGTAGGATCCGTTCATACCGTCTGATATACATAATTACATGAGGTAATATCGTTGAAAGACAACAAAAAATCACAGTAATTGTTGATTTTTTTATCGGCTCTAAGCTTTCGGCTCACATAAGCCATTATCAAAGAATAAATATTAACACACAGTAATGTTCTATGTTTACTGTGTGTTAATATTTATTCTTGTTCTAATCTTTTGGCTCACATGAGCTATATTTATATTGGATACAGGGACGACCTGCGTCTGCTGTTCAGTTACTGTTATCGTTGCATAGCAATGTTTTATGTCAAAACAAGATAATATCATCTTTGATTGTGGATTTCTTTATGTTAACGTCCCTGTAACCACTTTGAAAATGGCTCATGTGAGCCCATTGTCTGTTATATTTAACAATGCATGTATGTATGTATAAGCGTTTCACCCAAAGCAGTGCAATACCTCCACTGGTGTACCGGGGTTTGCAGTGATAGAAAAAGAAAGAAGGAACACGTTACTGGGGGAAGTAAAAGAAATGCTAAGAAAAATTGGGAATCAAGAAAATAGAATATAGCAGGTGACGTTGCACTTAAACTTTTGGAGGCTGTAGCTATTGGAGAAGCAAGTATATGGAAGAGAGTTCCACAGGCGGGAAGTGCGAGAGAAGAAACTGTTAGAGTAGACGTTTGTGTTACATTTGACTATTTTGACGCTAAAAGGGAGGTACCTAGTTGCCAATCGAGTAGTAAGATTAAATTAATCTGAGCTGAGACCCAGAGAAAGAAGCTAGCCGGAGCAGATAATATTTGTAGAAAAGACAGAGGGAAGCCATATCCCGTCAACAAGAATTTGTCTAAAGTCAAGCTGCCAAATCGAGATCGATTACATTGCAGATCCTCCTTTGACTTTTGTCGAGAAGCCCGAGATGAATAGCAGGAGTACCCGACCAGGTATGGTAACAGTATTCAATTAGGCGAATGGTAGATTTATAAATCTGCAAAGTAGATTCTGGCTAAAAAAAAAAAAAATAGCTCAAGCCCAACACAATGACCCAAACTTCTTAGTAGTAGATGTAGGTATTGATTCAATATAGTCGTTCCATTTGAGGTTGATTGAGAGAGTGAAGACAAGGAGGCACAGTCTGTTATTTCTTGAAGATTAGCGTCGTTCATAAAGATAGTAGATAGGAAAGTTTCTCTATGGTGGTTAAGGAAGCGCAATTTCATTTTGGAAGCATTAAAATTTACAAGCCACTTCTTACGCCAATGTATCACATATTAGAGATCTTTTTCAAGAGTAGTTTACATTATGCTTTGGCAGATTTCCTATCGAGACGGCAGTAAATGGTGGTGTTTTCTGCACAGATGCCTACTTGTGACCTGATTAGATTAGGAAGATCATTGATAAAAATTAGGAAAAGCATAGACCTGGGATAGAGCCCTGAAGTACGCCCACGTTCGGCTTACAAGATCTGGATACATGCTCGTTGAAGGCGACCTTCATTTCACGATTTAATGGAAACGATTGAATTAAAGTGAACAATCATCCAGAGATACCGTAGCTGTGTAGCTTCCGCAAAAGGCCAGCATGCCAAACCCTATTAAACGTTTTCGAGATATCCAGGGCAATAGCTCGAGATTCGCCGTTCTTATCAAGAGCCTGGTATGTATGTCTAATGATGACTGTTAGCACATCAGCGGTATACTTGGCAGTATATATAAAAAGAAAGAAAGAAAGACAGCTAGACGTCGATAAATAAATACTGGTGCGCAGGGGATTAAATAATATCAGTGTGAAGAGAAAGGAGGACAAGTCACAGTTGGTGTCGGGAAATGGGTAAGAGAAGGATGCAAATACTTGTGTGGAAGGAGCTGCATGAAAATAGAGCATAAAGAGAGAAGAACAAGATACGGAGGTGTCGGGGAAATGTTGGGAGTCAAGGAGATAAGAGATGACAATTGAGGTTGCATTTCAACTCATGGAGATTGTAGTTATTTGGGAAGTATATGTAAGGGTGTTCCACAGGTAGGAAGTGTGAGAAAATAAGCTGAGGGAATAGAAGTTGCGGTTACAATGGATTGTTTTCACTGTAGAATAGTGAAACCTATTTACTAGTCTAGTTTGCTCGAATAAGCTCGTGCAGAGAGGGCACCAGGAAGCTAAGCTCATCGAAGCAGAAGCCGTAAAGTATTTGTAGAAGAGTCAGAGGGAAGCCACATCTCATCGGTGAGAAAAGGGCTAGGATTGAGCTGCCAGGTCGGGATTGGCTACATTGCATTGCAGATTTTCTTTTGTATTCTTCCGAGAACCCTAATATGAAAAATAAGGGCGCCCGACCAGATATGACAACAGTATTCAATGCTCGGGTGGATGGTCGATACGTATATGTGTAATATGGTTTCAGACGAGAAAAGCTTCCTCCCCGCCAACATACTGGCATGACTTTCCTAGTAGTAGATTTAAATATTGACAACCATTGTTTTTTCCTGTCTCTCCTTCCCTCTATTTGTTCCGTGCTTCGGATCTCAGTGTCACACTTTCTGTCCTCTGTCAGAACACTTCCAAAGTATTTAAATTTCTGCACCTGCTTGATTGTATTACCTCAGACACGTAGTTGGCATTTTGGGCTTCTCTTTTTGCTGATGATGTATTCAGTTTTCTATTTCTTAGGTAAGATACCTTCTTTGACAAGGTTCAGGTCGCTAGACCCCCAGTTTCTTCCGCAGTTCTATAAAAGGTGGAGATAGTCACTTACAGAATTGCCAGGTTGTTAATACAACTTATGTTGAGAAATAAAGCCCATAATAAAACTATTATCTTTTGTGAGAGAGCGCACAGTCGGCTGACTATAAATTCACCAGGTTTAACAATGAGAATAAGCTATTATTATTATTATTACTATTTTTATTATTATTATTATTATTATTATTATTAGTGCTATTATTAGTACCATTACTGTTACTGTTAGTATTACTCTTATTATTATTATTACTATTATTATTATTCTGTCATTTTTCATCATATTTCGATTTCTGCTTTGGTCTCACTACCAACCAAGTCTGCGGGGAGACCTAAGGCAGGTAGTGGCGTGTTGTTATGGCTCCATTTCATGTTTTTCTATCTCTATCTTCCATATCATCCCCAGCATTACATAGATAAAGTTTTCCTTAGTGTGTGGGCTGTACTTAATAAGACAATTTTTTGTATATCTCTTAAGCTGGGGTTCCCAGGGATTCTTTCAATGTGTTGTTTTGTTCCATTTTTTATCATTCCAAGTGCACCTACTATCACTGGCACAACTCTTGTTTTCAATTTCCACATTTTTTCTATTTCAATTTCCAGGTCTTTATATTTTGACAGTTTTTCAAATTCCTTGATTGCTATGTTACAATCCGCTGGACAAGCCATATCAATTAATAGACAAGTTTTCTCCTTCTGGTTTTTAACAATAATGTCTGGCCTTATTATTATTATTACTATTATTATTATCATTATTATTATTATTATCATTATTAGTAGTAGTAATAGTAGTAGTATTAGTGTTAATATTAGTAGTAGCATTATTATTATTATTATTATTATTATTAGTAGTAGTAGTAGTGTTAATATTAGTAGTAGCATTAGTAATAGTTATTGCGGAACTCAGATGTGAAGACGGATGAACGCCTAGGCTCGAAGAAAGAGAGAAGATTTGATATGAACCTTTTGAATGCGTCTCGTTTCTCAGTACGGCGATTTCGTTATTGGTTGAAAGAATTGTTATGAGCCAGGCTTTGAATTAGATAAAATGAACGCCTATGTTATGGAAACAATGCAAAATACTGACTGTCTGTCGATTTGGTAATAGCTACATAAGAAATCAGTGTCATTATGAGACAGTGTTCGGAGAGAAATATCATTGAAGTCGATGGGATTGATATGACGAGCGATAGTTGAGTTTTTGAGGATGTTTGGAAACATTTGATCCTTTGAACGATTCAGTTAAGAATCAATAAAACGAAGATGTAAAAAGAAGCCGCTCTTGTGAAATTTTACAAATCAGAAAACAAGGACATAATATAACTGTAAATTAACACTTTAGGCACATTTTCTTGAAAATTTCTAAAATGAGCGTTCGAAATATGAGAGAAGAAAAATAAATTTCCAGTTTGAAGATTGAAGAGATCCAAAATAGACTCCTCGTCACTAAATATAATTCCTTTAAACAAAGATAACAAAAATCTGGAAAAAATCAGTAAAAACAAAAAGGAAATAAGGAAGAAAAATTGATGATGTTAAAGTCAACATTGATGTAAATATTAATTCATTTTTTATAAGATATCAAATTTTCTTCAGTTACTGTAAAAGAAGGAAAGGAAAAGGAACTATTTTTATACATCAGTTAATATTCTCTGATAGCCAATTATATGAGTTTATCTATCTATCTATCTATCTATCTATCTATCTATCTATCTATCTATCTTAGCCGAGTGGTTAAAACATTTGCTTTCTGACCGTGAAGCTTGGTTTCGAATCTGTCCATGGTCTATTTGTCAGGAAGGTGATATTATCGGTCTGGAGGGGGTGATTCAAGTGTACTTGAAAACCATACCACGAGTTACTCAAGCCTTGTCAATGAAATTGGGTAGAGAGCCCTCTGTGAGGAGCCGTCGATGGTTGGGCAAGCTCGAAGTCTTAAGTCATCGTGACCGAGGGTTTTAGGGTTCTGGCTTTGTTCAGACTGTTGTTTATGATAGATAATGCGATCTCTTCCAGAAACTGTAAGATTTACTCAAAATAGTGGAAGTATAAACCACAGGTCGGCTCTGTGAGTGTTGACCAAACACTAGCAGGCGTCAACGATGGGGATTGTCTAGCCACTCCGGTAGACGGGTGTCCTAGAATACATGTGGCCATCCATTATCTATCTATCTATCTATCTATCTATGGCCGTTAATTATGTATGTATGTATCTATGACCATTATCTCTCTCTGTTTCTCTCTCGTTCTATCTATCTATCTATCTATGAATTAATATATTCATGTATTTGTATGTATACTGATTAGCATTTGAATTGACAAATATGCATTAAATTTAGCGTTTATGTTTAGATTTAGATTTAACTAGCAGTATAGCCCGGCGTTGCTCGGGTGTAATAACATCTTTAAAACTAATCCATGGTCCTGGAGTTCAGACTCAGCCTAAAGAATATTTGTGTGAAGTTTGGTGAGAATCGGATAAAAATTGGGGATTTGTATAAAGGACATACAGACAGATAAACAGACACACGCACACAAACATCTTGCCTTATATATATATATATATATTATCGATTTCCTGCACTATTGTAAGAACTGCAATCTTGAAACTTCTGAATATCGTTTCTTATGTCTTTGTCTATGAGTGTATCAAATCTGATTAAAATCGCACCACTCCCTCTATAAACCGATTTTTTCGATTATCTATTTTCGATATTTATCAGGGGTACCCTGGCACAAAACCTAGCTACGAACACTCGCAGATGCTTATAGTACAACTGTGTAAATTTTCAAGAAAATCAGTTCAGCCGTTTCGAAGTCTATAGGTAACAGACACACACACAGACACACACACACACACACACACACACACACACAAAGTTTCATTCATAAATAAGTTTAGTTTCCTGACAATTGGCCACAGAATATGCTTGTATGTTATATGCTTATACATCAATTCTCTCACCAGGCGTTTCTGGTTAGGTATGTTGCTAGACACACTACATGATTTAAAAAAGAAACATATTTAAATGCGTGTGAAATCTTTCATCGGATAAACGGCCAATTAGCATCGGTACAGGGATGCGAATCAGAATACTTGTACGTGGTAAAGGCCTTGAACTCTTCATCGTAGGTTATGGTATCCAACTACGGAGAAATGGAATTCTAATTTAACATCTGCGGCTTGATAACCTCTAATTTTATTGACTGATTCTTCCTTTTACGTATACGCTGCTTTTGTTCAGAGCTTAAGATTTATCCAGGACATCGTCTTTTTACATGTTGAATTATTTTATATGGTTTGCTTGATTTTGTAAGATTGGTTTTGTCATATAGAAAGGCGAGCCATACATATAAAAGGCGATCTATAAACAAAATTAAGTAAAAAATTTTAATAAAAACCACAGACAGACAAATGATTGTTTTTGTTAACTAATATTCAAAACAAAAAGACGGTTAAAAAGTCCATATAGAAAATTCAGTCTTTCAAATAAAAAAAAGGCACAAACAATAAACATAAATCAATGCTGATGGTGAGGAGTATTTTTAATAAGTTCGATGCCATGCAGAGCAATCATAAGAAATCTATTAATCATGCATAACATTTATATAAAATCTATGAGGCATGCATAGCAGTCATATAAAATCTATGAGAAATTCATAGCAATCATGTAAAATCTATGAGGCATTCATAGCAACCATATTAAATCTATTGATAATGCTTAACGTTCATATAAAAACTATGAGTCATGCGTAGCAATCATATGAAATATTTTAGTCATGCATTGCATTTAAATTAAACCGATGAGTCATGCATAACATTCATATAAAATCTATGAGGCATGCATAGCAATCAGATGAAATCTGCCATGCCTAGCACTTAAATTCAATCTATGTCATGCATAACATTTATATAAAATCTATGAGGCATGCGTATCAACCATATGAAATCTATTTGTCATTCATAGCACTTAAATCAAATCTATTAGTAATGCTAAGCGCTTAAATTAAATCTATGAGTCATGCATAACATTCATATAAAATCTATGAGGCATTTATAGTAATCATATGAAATCTATTTGTCATTCTAAGCACTTAAATTAAATCTATGAGTCATGCATAACATTCATATAAAATCTATGAGGCATTTATAGTAATCATATGAAATCTATTTGTCATTCTAAGCACTTAAATTAAATCTATGAGTCATGCATGACATTCATATAAAATCTTGAGGCATTTATAGTAATCATATGAAATCTATTTGTCATTCTAAGCACTTAAATTAAATCTATGAGTCATGCATGACATTCATATAAAATCTTGAGGCATTTATAGTAATCATATGAAATCTATTTGTCATTCTAAGCACTTAAATTAAATCTATGAGTCATGCATGACATTCATATAAAATCTTGAGGCATTTATAGTAATCATATGAAATCTATTTGTCATTCTAAGCACTTAAATTAAATCTATGAGTCATGCATGACATTCATATAAAATCTTGAGGCATTTATAGTAATCATATGAAATCTATTTGTCATTCTAAGCACTTAAATTAAATCTATGAGTCATGCATGACATTCATATAAAATCTTGAGGCATTTATAGTAATCATATGAAATCTATTTGTCATTCTAAGCACTTAAATTAAATCTATGAGTCATGCATGACATTCATATAAAATCTTGAGGCATTTATAGTAATCATATGAAATCTATTTGTCATTCTAAGCACTTAAATTAAATCTATGAGTCATGCATGACATTCATATAAAATCTTGAGGCATTTATAGTAATCATATGAAATCTATTTGTCATTCTAAGCACTTAAATTAAATCTATGAGTCATGCATAACATTCATATACAATTTATAGGGCATGCATAGCAATCATTGGAAATCTGGCGATCTTACTTAAAAAGATGACTCGTCTTGTATTTGTTTTGTAGCTTCTTTTGACAAAGCAAACCCTATTGAATCTTATTTTGTGTTCAATTTTTGTGTGTCCTTTACTATATTCATCCTAACCGATCTGCACACCACCCTATCTGATGTGTTTAGATTATTTTAATTACATATTCTGAATTTTTTGTGTAAGATTCAGAGTAGAAGCTATCACTTCTTTCATTGCAATTCCAAATGTTAGTTGCTTTTCTGGAAAGACTTAGTTTAAGTTCTATTTCATGGAAAACTCAAAAAATGTTTATTTCTTTTCAAGATCATTCTTATCCCAAAGATGAATACCTATGCCATCAGCATAGGCCCCAACCTATTCATCTGTACACTAGCCTTTTGGGCTAAAACGGGCGCGGTCGTTCTTATCAGTGATTTCGTTTTGGATGTTATATACAGGGTGTCCATAAAGTCCGTGTGCGCTTTGAAAATTATAACTTTATTTGTATTTGTGATAGAAATAATCTGAAAGTTTAATGACCTAATTTTAGGTAGAGTTACTGAATAATTCTCTACCACAAAATTTGCTACAATTTTTAGATAAGTAAAAACTATGGACTGCAAATTCGTATTACGTTTTGCATTGCTAATGATAGAGGACATGCGGAAACTTTAAAAAAGTTCAATAAAACCCTGAAACCATAGATTTACTTCTTTCTAATCCTTTCTACAGAAGGATGCTGCGAGTATCATGGATGGAGCATGTGAGCAATGATGAGGTCTTAGAAATGATGGAAACGAAAAGGAAATTAATACTGAGCCTCAGGAAGAGACAGTTAAAGTTCCTGGTACATGCAATGCGGAAGGAGGGCTTAGAGAACCTGATACTAACAGGCCAGATAGATGGAAAAAGAGACAGCGGAAAGCAGCGGATATCATATTTGAAGGACTTGATCAGGTAGATGACAGAACGAGGGTTGCATGGTGTAACATAAGAAGGCATGCTAAGAGCCACCTGGGATAGGGAGATGTGGAAAGCCATGATCTCCTACGTCCTGAAGGGACAGGGCATAAAAAAGAAGAAAAATCCTTTTTACAAATTATTTCTATCCCAAATACAAATAGAGTTAATATTTTTAAAGTGCACACGAAATTTATGGACATCCTGTAGAAATGGCTGCCCATGGATCGAAAGATTGACTTTCGATCGTAAAAATTCGAAAAGAAAAATCGAAAGATTTTTTACG
This sequence comes from Ascarosepion bandense, assembly GCA_037127315.1. Classification (NCBI taxonomy): domain Eukaryota; kingdom Metazoa; phylum Mollusca; class Cephalopoda; order Sepiida; family Sepiidae; genus Ascarosepion; species Ascarosepion bandense. The sequence continues at coordinate 30,986 of JBBBDQ010001416.1, read as the reverse complement.
TGCCGTGTTAGTTCAGAATGTAGTCTATGATAGCTCTCTACAATTTCACTGTTTTTTATAGTTCTTAAAATATCATTTTGCTATATCTGCATATACTTGTGTTGCAAATCATTTAACTTAACTTGTCATGTATGATATCTTCTCCATTCTTATGCTTCTTTTGAATTCAATAAGCCTTGTGAGTGTCAAATTATCTAAGCCCTCTTTCGTCATTACGTGCCCTAGAAACTGCAAACATCTCTTTCTCATCTTAAGTATTAGTGTAATTTTGTTTCCATTTTCACTAAAGCTTCGTCGGATGTTCAATCCATTGTGTTCTCAGCATCCTTCTGTAGAACTACATTTCTGTTAGCTTAAGTCTGTTCTTAATCTGTCATTAGACTGGTTAGCAATAACTGACATACAGGAAGAGTCATATTACATAAGAATTCATTACCCTTTTTCTTGCTGTTAACGATTTTTAAAATTTTTCTTTGTAATTATTTTAGCTTTTTGGAATGACCTATTTCTCTATGCTAATGGCCATTCAGATTTTACCGTCTTATTATCTGTACTCTGTTGAAATATTAAATTTTAAATTTTAGTACTTGTTTTTACCGTGTTTTAAATATATCGATACATTCTGGGCTGCGGAAAAAAATTGACATATTTACTTCTGACACTTTTTCCAATTTTACTATTTTTTTCTTATGTCTTCTTGCTTTCAGTTCACTGAAATCAGTTTGAAGAGATGGAGACGCTTAACTTCCGTTAATACTGACCACCGGAAGCGGATATTGTAAAGTAACCGGGAAAGAACTCAAGTGCATCTTCGTAAATTGCTACAAAAATACCAATTTCCTACATCCCAGCCTGTCTTGCGAATCCAAAGCCAGATGAAACAGACAGCTTATAAATGATTCAGCTTTTATTTTTATTTTTCGTTTTTTCTGATATCTTCAGCGTGCAAAGAAAGGCGAAACGAGTGAAAAGTAATTGAGAAAGAAAGAAAGAAAAAAAAGAAGAACTTGGAAAGAAATGAAACGAATTAATTTAGAAAAAGCGCTACCAACCGGAAGTGAGCGTGTAATAGCAGGTAGGAAGCCGGAAGTTCTGCTCAGTATCGGCCTTGTTCAAGTAAAATACAAAAACAACAATACTTATTGACCGGTGGAGTAAGAGTGACAGCAGTGATTACACCGAGAATATCTGATAGAATAGATTACTACCTACGTTGGATATAAGAAATTACCTACTAATAGTCTTTAAGAATTTTGACCAAAGGGATCTACTAAGAATCGTCTTTCATAACTGACGAGCAATACAAAGCTCCAAAAAGATAACAATAAACTTAGGGATTAAAGAACGTTATTTTTGTTTTGTTTGGAATCTGAAAATTTACTTTATAGCTAAAAAACATATCTAGGAACATCAGTTTATATATATATATATATATATATATATGGATATGTCTGTCTGTCTGCGTGTTTGTATGTCTCTATTCTAATGTGCGTCTCTATTCTCGATGTCTTCCACAAACGCTGTCTTCGCTTCATATTTGGATGCACCCCCAAAGATAAAGTACCAAATGCTGACCTGTTGGCAAAATGTATGATTGGAGGTATTGAAACGTTCTTCATGCAGTCCCAACATAGATGGGCTGGTCATCTGGTGAGAATGTGTGACGAGCGAATACCAAAGATTCTTATGTATGGTGAATTTAGGGATGGGAAGGCCTTGACTTCGTTGCAGGAACAAGCTGAACCATAATCTTTCATCGATTGGTGTCCCTGTTAGAAGCTTTGAGGATTTAACACAGGACTGAAACAGATGGATAGCCACCTTTAAGAATGGAATAAGGAGTTTTGAATAAGGTCGTATTGAGAAATTGAAGAAGACAAACTTCAGGACGAAGCTGCGTTTGACCCAGCCAGCAATTCTTCCCGATACTCCTCAAACTTGACCTATTTGTGGTCTTGTCTGTTAATCACTCGCAGAATTGAAATCTCACAACCGTCATTATCATTCGAACCGATTTCTGATTTAGACACTCATACGTCGATCTGAACCTTTGATAAACGCAAAAGATTTTCAAATAAATCTACAGGGTTCATCAAAAATCAACAACAAATATAATTTCGGATGGTCTTTTGCGCACTTTTATGTATTTAAGAAACCTCACCCAAACTCGACCAAAATCAAATCATTTGATCTTGATCTGATTCCTTGATATGAGAACAAAAATTTCAATTGACAGAAAGGGTGAGGCAAAAATTAATGGAAAATGTTGCTTTTGGCGTTCGTTTATTTCTCCGAATCGTTTAGTTGTATTCCAACAAAAATCGGTTCTTTTTTTTTTAATTCTACTTATCATATGCCATTAGAATTTCACGTTTTCTACAAGATGCCAACCCCGCCAACATTGCAGGGATAATGCAGCTACTTCTGCGTCACATTGTCATCGCATCACATTACAGGCTCCCGTAACGCCCGCTCGTCCCCGTTCTTCCAATTGTACATACATCATTCCCGCTTATTGAGAAAAATGACCAAGCATGAATCCTGTTTTACAATGACAATAAAAACCAATATTTAATTCGCATTTTTTAACTTACGCGTCACGGTAACATGATACGGAAGCTGTTTGATTGAGCATTTTTCCTTACCATTTCAACAAAACCACTAAAAAAAACCAAGCAACGCTGGGCTATACAGCTAGTAAATTGTAAATAAGGACTGTGTACACTGGCTGCATCCGGGAATTAGGTATATGCTTAATTTTCAGCAATTTTCACTATTTTCAATAGCCTTTACATACCATTTATTATAGTAATATATAACATAATGTGACTTCCGTTATTCTGTTTGTCTGATACACCCTCTAAAATAGCCATACATTGATTGATCGAAATCAAATTTTTGGGTGAAGTGAACACAAGTTAGGTAAGAAAAAGTACAATTGATTTTACTCGGGTACGTAGATTAGTACGAAAATGTTTTGTCATCTTTTGTAAAAACTTTAAAACTTTTATTATTTAACATACAAAATACTCACATTATTTTAAAAACAGTTTAATGATTGAAATAACAAATAGGTATTTAATACAAATGTAATATTAGCTTTTCCTTTAAGTTTTCTTTTCTATTATTATTATTTTTAATCATTTCTTTTCAAGCAAAGCGGTGCCGCCACTGATGTGCAGGGAAATACATACGAGATTTAAAGTTTTAGGAGAGTGAAGACAAAGACGAACCAGATACAGGTGATGAAAAAGAAAGGGCAAGAGAAAGATGTGAACACAGGAGTGAAGACAGTTGGGAAGGTAAAGAGAAAGTAAAAGAACAATATAGACGGGGGGGGGGTGATGTAGAAAGGCCTGGAGTTAAGTGGATAAGAGATGGGAATTGACTTTGCATTTAAGTTCCTGGAGGTTGTAGCCGTTAGGAAAGCAAGAGAATTCCACAGGCGGGAAGCGCGAGAAAAGAAGCTGGGGAGTAGAATTGTCGCTTGCATTTTGCTCGAGCAAATTCTTGTGGAGTGGGCACCAGTGACCTAAGTTCGTCAGATCAGAAGCCATGAAAATATTTATAGAAGAGACAGAGGGAAGTCACATTCTGCCGATGAGAAAGTGGCTGGAGTCTAGCTGCCAGGTCGGGACCAATCACATTATAGATTCTCCTCTGGAGCCTGTCGAGAACACTGTGGCACCTGACCAGATTTGACAACAGTATACAAGAATGCAGTTTGCATCCAATCCGCACTGTATTTGCCAGAGCTAACTGCAAATAACAATGTCAAACACTTTAAATAGATGGAATTAGGTTTCAGAATAAAATAATTACGCATGACTAATTGTATGTTGCATGCTCAAACGTAAGAAATTCTAAGGATATATTTTTGCTGTTAAAAAGGAAAAACGCAAAAAAGAAATGATGGATAGAATTAGCATTATAGATAAATCAGACATGCATAAATAAGAAAAATAACAGGGAAAAATATGCTTATTGTTACGTGTCAAGTATAACAAAAGGAAAAAAAATGATTAGCCAAAACTCAGACAAAAAATCACAGACAAATATTTAATTTACAACACACCCCAAATAAAATATTTACAAATATACAGTTTGGCTTTCAAATCAAAAGAAAACGTATAGTTTACTACTACCCGGTGAAGTGCTACGAGGAAGAGAAGGGGAGGTAAAGTCAAATATCTTTACCCAGTTAAGTTGGCGGGGAGTTGAGTGCTATACGTTTTGGAAATCCTCAAATGAGTATATAAATAAATATTTTACGTATGGTCAATGAAATAGTCAAAAATATGTATTTACCCATAAAGTTCCATGAGGTTCTCTTTCATGTTTTTGTCAGTCGGCAATTTCTTATTGATTCTTTCGGCTGGATATAAATCCTGAATCAAACCGGTGTTGATAACATCAGCAGCCTCTGGTAACAACTGACTGTTCTCTGCCCAAAACCTATTTTTATAGGGGCTAACACTTAATTTGCATATTTCTAGAACATTTGGAACTCTCTAGATTCTACTGGAACATTCTACAAATTTCCAAAATGTTCTATTCCTAATTTCTCTATTTTTAAGCTACTTTATCAATTAAAAAATTTGGGGAATAATGGATGTGCGTTGTGGTGCAATGGATATCGGCTCGGAACGAGAAATCGGGGAGCCGAGTTTGAATTTCAGCTGAATTCATTGCATTCACTTACACGAAAATACCCTTGGGAAAGGTATTAATCCGTCTATTCCTTGCAGTTATGGGTTAAATAACAGGACAGATTGGGTTCTATAGCCTTGGCTGGCAACCAGTCTACCGCGGAAAGCAATGGCAACCTACTGCGGGATAATATTCTGCCCAGTCAGTCATACCTCTTTCGAGACATGATCGCCTAAGCGTGTATCACGTATGGCACTTAACTGACTGACTGACTTAGGACTCAATAGAAACCATTATTATAACTTTTTAAACATCATTATTATTGTTATTTTTATTATTATTATTATTATTATTGTATATAAACGCATCCTCGTAGCACTCATCTAGAATATGCATAAAATCAAAAGCTGCAAAACAGATAACAGTGAAAGAAAATACTTCAGAGACTGAAGATATACCACACAGAACTATTTTACGGTGCAATGAACAAAAATATGGAATGGTCAGAAATATTAAGCACTAGCGAAATTGAACAGGAACAAAGAAACAGGTGCAAATTGGATTTTAACGGGGATGCTCTCTTTGATACTATTGGTATTGAAAAAAATAGAGGAATAATTAAAGAAATATACGGTGATATATCGACAGACCTTAGTCGAGACACTTCGGTAGCGTAGCCTATGTGAAAAGTAGCAAATGAATGTGAGCCCCAGCGGACAATCAGCTAAACGAGCCATATAGCGAAACCATTCGAATTCCCCATAAATAATACATATATGAGAAGAAGACGAGAAACAAGAGAAAAACTGGGTTTCACTAAATACACTGGAACAAGAAATGCAATCTTTACGCACAGAATGATATAAAAACAACAATCAAGACAAAAAATTATTTTGAAAACATATGAGAAAGATAAAAAAATCATCACTTACCTTTGCAAGAAATTCTTTAATATTTGATGATTTTTCCTAACACTCAGTCTGGTTTGTACCGCTTTGCCCAGCGGACTGTAACATAGTAAACAAGGAATTTGAAAAGAATAAAAACCTGGAGATCTAAAACAAGAATAGTATCAGTCATAGTAGGTGCGCTTGGAATTATATAAAAGGAACTCAACACATTAAAAAAATGCCAGAAAATCCCAGATTAAAAGAAATACAAAATGTTGTCTTCATAATTTACTTTGCCACACCAGGATTTGTTATTGGAGGCCACAACTTGAACAACATAAGGTATGCAGATGATACAGACCTGATTGCAGACACAGAAAGGAAACTACAAGACCTCCTATAAAAAGTATCGGTAGAGAGTGACAAAAAAGGACTACAAATATACTTTAAAAAAAACTGAATGCATGGTCCTCAGCAAAAGGTGCAACCCAAAATGCCAAATGCAGGTGTGGGATACCAGAATCAAACAAGTACAAAAATTTAAATACCTAGGAAATGTTCTAACAGGAGATGGAAAGTGCGACACAGAGATCATGGCATGGCAAAAGACGCGTTCCAGAAACTGAGTAAAGTACTAACACACAGGAAAATTTCACTAGAAACAAAGAAAAGAGTCCTGGATTGCTATGTGATGTCAGTTCTTCAATACGACAGTGAATGCTGGACAATATCATCTAAGGTGAGGACAAAGCTTGAAGCAGCGAAAATGTGGTTCTACAGAAGGATGATGCGGATATCGTGAACTGAGCATGCAAGCAACGATGAGGTGTTGTAAAGAATGGCAACAAAAAGGAAATTAATACTGAGAATCAGGAAGAGACAACTGAAGTTCCTGAGAGAAGGAGAGCATGGAGAACGTGATACTGACTGGCCAGATAGAAGGAAAGAGAGACGAAGGAAGACAGCGGTTAACATATTTGCAGGGCCTGATCAGGTGGATGACGGAACGGGGGTTGCGAGGTGTAACAGGAGCAAACATACTAAGAGCCACAAGGGATAGGAAGACGTGGAGAACCATGATCGCCTATATCCTGAAGGGACAGGGCACATAGAAGAAGAAGAATATACTTGTGAGATTAGGTAGTATTTACAATTTTCTGATCTATTTTGCCAAGTTTACGACGTTTTGAAGAGTTCTCAAAGATACATGTCCCGGTGTATATAGATGTTAGTTAGTTCCAGTGACTTGACTCAAAGAGTTGGGAGTTCAATATCTGGCTACAGCAGTGATGAACAAATAACTTAGATATAAGAGTTAAATGTTTGAACCCCGAATAAAATGAATACAGACGAAAAATCAAAGAAAAAATATCAATGATAATAACAGCAAGAAGAAGAAACACTGCTTATAACAGATGCAGTCGGCCAAATGATGAAAACGATCGCAAGATAAACCTCTTCATGACAAATATTCAGCTGTATCAAATAAGCTGAAGTTGACAAACCCCATAATCATTGATGGCTGCGTGTCTTTTTTTTGTATAGCTGTGCAAGCGAAATGTCATAATAGCGGAAAATCGACCTTCTTATATAAATTGTCTTTCTTTAATTGTTAATGTCTGAACATTTCAATTAAATGAACTATTCGACGAAATGAAGAATCAATTTGACGGTTTTATTGAAGCCACTTTTCGGGCAAATGACTTTTATGTAGAAATAATTTTTTTTATCGAATCAATTTTTACGTCTGCTGCAAAAAAGCTTGGTTCACGGTGTCGAGCCTCAAATTTTTTTTCTCGTAAGAATTCATATTCTACATTTATAAATCTACTATTTGTCCATGTATTGAACACTATTATCATTTGGTCAGATACTCCAGTGCATCAAGAGATTATGGACAAAATCCAGAGGACGGTCTGTAATCCAGTCGATCTTAATAGGCGCGCATAAGTTGTGCCTTCAATAGCAGCCATATTTCTTTTTTTGTTATTATTTTGCAGGCAAGCCACGTTCGCGCTCGTTTCGGATATCGAGTTAAGTCATGTCTTTCGTTACAAAATAGCTATTGTTGATTTCGTTTCTTATTTCTGTGTTCCTGTCTATGCCGAAGCCGTTTAAGGACGTCATTATCTCTATTACAATACCATTCGCTCATGCTGCTTTGTTTTTGTTCAATTTAGCCAGTGCTGATTCTACTTGGGTCTTCAAAATTTCTGGTCTGCCTGTATTTCTGTCCATTGCTGGTTGCTCTCTCTTGTTGTGGAAGAGATCTCCGATATACTTATCTCATCGCTGAATTATTTTTCTTTTTCTCGTATGAGTGTTCTTTTGCTTTTATGCATCCTGTTGCTGAGCAGATCTTTTGTCCTGTTAATTCCTTTATTTTTTTATCCATATTAACTTTATTTGTTATGCTTAGTCCCTCTATTTTGGGGAATTTGTCGTAAAGCCATGTTTTGTTTTGCCTCTTATTTAAGTGTGTAGTTTCTTGTATTCTGTTCAATATCTTAACATAGTTTTTCGGCTATTTTGCATTATGTCAAGTATCTCTTCAGTGATTCACTCATTTTTCTTCCAACATTCTTTTTCTTTTGGAATGATGTCGTTCGACGATGTCACTGGAGGTTCTCGTAGTGAGTTTCATTTTGAGCTTTCGTTTCCAATTTATGCTTCGTATTTCTTTTTTCATGCTGTCTGTGTACATTCCTGCAGTTTCGAGTCATTCACGAGTCTGTTATACTGCAGTCTTAGGACTGTTGTAGGATTTGATACATTCACACTCACACACACACATGGTCATTCAGCGTTCACGTGATAACCTAATTTCCCGCGCTCCGGCATGCCAATAAAAGTCGGGGAGCGTCACCTGTTGGACCAGTTAGCATCCTGTCCCAGGCAAGAGCAGACATGTTTATTCCCTAACTCACACATACACACGCGCACTAATTGCGGGTAGCAATTAGTGGTGCAAATTTTTATTTCTCACTAGCATGCACACAGAACACTAAAAAAACTCCAATTGGAAACAGACATTAAAAGTACGTACTTTATTCAAACTGAACTTTATTCAATTTAATCTCCTATCGAACATTTACGATTTTCTCCAGACAAAGGGAAAGAACTTCTCTTTCCTTATTTGATTTGCATGCTTTCAACTGTATGTAACCTTTGTTAATATATTGTTGTTCTGGTTACTTTCGCCTTTTCGTGTTTCCTTATTTCCCGTGTTAATCTATAACGCAAGTTACGCCGAGTCGACTCGTAAATATAAATTAGTAATGGACGCATCGTCCACTACACTGTGTTAGGTCATTTTAATCTCCGTAGTTTTATCCTTACTTGCTTATAACTGGTATGAGGTCGCTTTCGTAGTCAACACTTGGGTAGGAATTGCAGTGAATAACTGCGTTCCTGAATCTCTTGTTGATAGTAATATAATCGATTTGGTTCTTAGTTTTTCCCCCTGGACTTCTTCATGTCGTATTAGGTCCTCTTGGAAACAGATATTTGTTATTATCTGGTCATTCGCTCTGCAGCATTAAACCCATTTCTGACCGAGGCCATTGCGGTGTACTAGGCCAAAATTGCCGATCATTTCACCTTCTCTCCCTCGGCCAACTTTGACATTCAGATCTTCTATGATTTCTTGTGACTTGTACTGTGCCTTGGCGCTGTCTAGCATGGAGTAGAAGGATTCTATTTCTTCTTCTGTACTTTGTGTTATCGGTGCATATACCACTAGAATCGATATAGTGAGTTATCTTCCTTTCAGTTTAATTACCAGAACTCTTTCAGATATCTGGTAGTATATATTTTTTATTACTTTCATCTCCTGCATATATAATTCTGTGCTCTTCACTGATGAAGTATTCATTGTTCAGCCGCCTCGTTTAACATATACCTAGAATGCTTATGTCGAATTTACAACAACTAATACTACTAAACTGTAAACCATCTAGGTGTTCTATAGTAGGATGATGAGGTGACCATGAACCGAATATGTTAGCAACGACGATGTCTTGTACAGGATGTTAAGAAAATGGTAACTGATACCTAACATCAGGAAAAGACAGCTGAGGTTTGTGGGACATGTAATGAGAACAGAAGGCTTGGAGAACTTGATACTAACAAGCCGGATACAGGTTAAGAGAGACAAGGAAAAGCAACGCGTCATATTATTAAAGGACTTGAGCAAATGAATGAATGAGCAGGGACTGGGGGTGATAACAAGAGAAAGAATGTTAAGAGCTACGACGGATAGGGAGATGTGGAAGAGACACAGACACAGAAGAAGAAAAACCTATCTAGATTCTGAGCAGGCTCGTTGTTGCTTAACATCTGTCAACGTACGGGAACCGGTGTTGTAACGTGATATAGTTGCACTGATGTGCAGGGGGTTACATAAGAGAGTTTAAGTATTAGGCAGGAGGAGAGTGAAGACAAAGACGAATCAGCTACAGGGTGAAAGAGAAAGGGCAAGAGAAGAATGTACACACAGGAGTGAAGACAGTTGTGAAGGTAGAAGGAAAAGAAAAAGAACAAGATAAACGAGGTGATATAGAAAGGGCTGGAGTTAAGTGGATAAGAGATGGGAACTGACTTTGCATTTAGACTCCTCGAGGTTGTAGCTGTCAGGGAAGCAAGTATATGGAAGGGAATTCCACAGGCGGGAAGCGCGAGAAAAGAAGCGCCAGAAAAGAGGCTGATGGATAAGAATTGTCGCCTGCATTTGGTTTATCTAACTGTAAAAGGGTGAGACCTTGATGCCAGTCTGGTTGCACAAGTAAATTCTTGTAGAGGGGGCACCAGTGACCCAAGTTCATCAGAGCAAAAGCCATGAAAATATTGATAGAAGAGACAGATGGAAACCACTTTCCGACAATGAGAAAGTGGCTGGAGTCAGCTGCCAGATAGGGACCAATCATATTACAGATTGTCTTATGGAGCCTGTCGAGAACACTGAGATAAACAGCAGACGCCCCTGACCAGAAATGACAGCAGTATTCCATGCACGGTCGAATGGTTGATTTGTATATGTGAAAAATAGATTCAGGTGGACAAAGACTTCCTGGCCCGACACAGGGACGCAACCTTCCTAGCAGTGGATTTAGCTATTGATTCAATGTAATTATTTCACTTGAGGTCGGAAGATAGGGTAAGGGCAAAGAGGCGCAGTGTATTACTTTCAGGGTGACTTGCTTGTTATATGCTTATGGATGGCAGGAGTAGTCGTAAACCCAGTTAGGAAAGTGTAATAGCTATACATAGAAGCACAGTGATAGTGTAAATGAAATGTTTTATATAAAAAGAAACAGTGAAAAATTTTGAATGAGTTGGATAAAGAAAAACATGAGCACCAAATATTCAGATCTTTGCAAGTGCATGCAGAAAATATAATTTATGAGTCCTCACGACCTATTTATTACAATTGATTTAGTTATAAGTTGAGCTGTTTAAGCGGAGGGGAAAAGAAATGATTAAACGTCCGAAAAAGAGGTTGAAAGTCTCTCCTTATAGGAGAGAAATGTCGGAGCAGAAAGGAGAGAAGAAAATAGTAAAAGATTGCAGAAAAAATATGGAAAAGAAAAATAAATAAATTTTGTGTGAACATAACGTTTCTATCGAAAGGTTATGCCATTAAACTGCCCCTAGATATGGTTAAAAGAAAGGTGAAGTGAAAGAGAGGAAAATATGAGTGAGAGAGAAAACGAAGAAAATTAAAGGAAGAATTAGGAAGAAAATGAGACAAAAAAAAGAAAGCGAAAGCGAGAGAGAGAGAGAGAGAGAGAGGGGACGGGAAAATGGAAAACGAAAAAGAGGAAAACAATGAAAGAGGGAGCTAGACTGAAAGATAGAATGAAAGATTGCATAAAGAATTTCATTATACTTCTGATTGATTTATCTTGACAGCTTAACAACCTTTTGCAGTTTATCGTGAGAAATTTATAGAGATAATAATGATTTACTGATAAAAGGCCAGGTCGTACAACGGCCGAAGCGTCGTGAATCTAAAGTTATTTATAAATGGAACTTTGTCTCTATGTGTGGGTGTGTCTGTGTGTGTGTGAGTGTGTGTGTGTGTGTACGTTACCTATAGACTTCGAAACGGCTGAACCGAGTTTCTTGAAAACTTACAGAGTTGTACTATAAGCGTCGGAGAGTGTTCTTAGCTAGATTTTGTGTCGAGGTACTCTCCCGATAAATATCGAAAATCAATAATCGAAAAAATCGGGTTATAGAAGGAGTGGTCCGATTTTAATTAAATTTGATACACTCATAGAGAAAGACATAAGAAACGATATTCAGAAGTTTCAAGGCTGCAGTTACTACAATAGTGCAGAAAATCCATAATATATATATATAAAAGGCAAGATGTTTGTCTGTGTGTCTGTTTATCTGCCTGTATGTCTGTATTTTTTCAGCCCTTTTATTTTAGTTTTTGCTTCGGGTTTGGCTCTAAGTAGGTATAATTGTAGTTCTTAGTCTCAGCAATGATACCATTTACTCAGAGGACTTATTTAGCCTTCAACATTCAGTTTACAACGAAAAAAATTTATTTGATATCGATACCTGGAAATCAAAAATTGACTTATATCCATTCATTTTTCTTTCAGTCTACGGTTTCGCTTTAAATAAAAACAACTATTGCTTTTTAGTCTTTCGTGCCAACGAACAAAAATCTGAGCTCCAGGACCATGGATTAGTTTTAAAGCTTTCATTAGATCCGAGCAACGCCGGGCTATACTGCTAGTATAGCTATAAATATGAAGACAACAGTCCGAACGATGTAAATAGTTTAAATGTTTAAAATACCGCATCTCAGAAATATAAACAGATAACAAAAACTAGGAACAAACATTGGGTAATATGTGAGTTATTTTAAAAAGAAAAGAAAGAAAAATACAGATTGAAGAAAATGAAGAAAAATATAGATGAATCAAAAGATTAGAGAGAATTGAAAATTAAAGACAGAAACAGCGAATGAGAAACAATGGTGACGCACAGACTTAGAAGTGAGAATAATGAAAAGATTTTTATGTAGACAATTTGAAAACGAGAAAGAACAAGTCACAAGAGCCATAGGAAGAATGAGAGCAAAAAATTAAATGAAAAAGAATATTAGTTAATATAAACCATAGAAAAATAAATAAGAAAAACGATAGATAATTTCTTATTAAATTAATAAAAATTAAGTGAAGAAGATTCAAATCAGGAAAAGGAAGACAATGCATAGCCCAAAGGTATAAAAATGTAATGTGTGTAAAATAAAAAGCCATAACAAACGAAAGAAATAAAAAAAAGAGAAAAAAGGAAATGAAGGGAAAGAGTAACAAACCTTAATACAGAACAAAAGACAATATCCAGGGAAAAAAAGAAATACAAAAGTAAAAAAAAAAGATGAAAACATATGAAGGAAGTGTTAACAAACATAAAGAAAAAAACGAAAAAAAAAAAGAGAACATATTTAGTAAAGAAAAAAAAAGAAAGGATAAAGGAAGAAATGAAGCTTAAGTGTTCCAAACTATGAAACTGAACAAAAGAAAATATTCTGTAAAGAAAGAAGCAAAAAGGAATAAAAGAAAAAGAAAAATATAATGGAAGTGCTAACAAATCTGAAAATAAAATGAAAGAAAGCGAAAATATTTAGCAAATTAGGAAAGAAAGAAAGAAAGAAAGAAAGAAAGAAAGAAATAAAGAAAGAAAAAAATGGAAAAAAGAAAAGAAACGAAAGGATACCGATTTATAAGACAGAACAAAAGAAAACATTCAGGACAGTAAAGAAAGAAATGAAAGAATGAGAAAAAGAAATGAAGCAAGAAAAAGATATACATGAGTAGCAAATATAAAAAAAAGAAAGGAAGTTAGAGAAGAATTAGAAAATAAATAAAGAAGGAAAGGAAAGAAGAGAAAAAGAATGGAAAGTGTTCCGACCCATAAGACTGAAAAAAAAAAAAAATTTAACTAAGAGAGAAAAAATGAAAAAAAAAAACAATTTAACAGACAGGACAAATGAAAGAGGAAGTATTTAGCAAATAAATAAATGAAGAATTTAAAAAAAAACGGAAATAAACAAAAACATCGAAAGAAATAAAAGCAAAAGAGAAAAAGTAAAGAAGGTAGAAAGAGTATATAGGGAAATTGCTGAAAAAAATTATCGAAAGAATAAAATTAAAAACATGAGATCGAAAGAAAAAGTTAAAATACCAAACGCGAAAAATAATTGAAAGATAGAGAGAATTGGAAACAAAATACAGAAAGAAGGTAAAAATAAACTAAGAGTGAGACAAAATTCATAGAAGTAAGATTTGTAAGAAAGAAACATCGTGACAAAAAATGAATGGGTTAAAATGAGATTAGAAAAAGAAGAAACAATATACATATATATATATATATATATATATATATATATATATATATATATATATATATTAAAAAGGGATAAAAAATCTCCCAGGAAAAAAACTGAAAACAAATTCTGGCAACCAAGATGTCTGTCCTACAGTTTCTGCATCTGTCTGTCCATCGCCAATCAGATTTATTTGTTTATAGGCCGGTCGTCTGACAGCTGAACTGTCTTAGCAGCCAACCAATCTCCACCCAACAGCCAGTTCTCCAAAAACAATAGTGGTGGATGTGTGACCCACGTTAATGCAATCAAAGTTCTCCTTGTTCACAGTCGTTCCTTTTTTTTTCCCTTCGCCATTATTGGCAGCCATGTTTGTTTCTCATCACTGCGTACGCTTTACAATGTCTATCCTAGAAGGAAACTAAGTTATCCACACAGGTTAATCAGGACGCCCTGGCGTTTGTTAGTCTCGATTTACTTGACGTAGTCTGATTTTGCTAAAGCCGATGGATCATACAAACTGGAGGCGAGGAAATTGGTCAGTTAAGTGAAATTGGGCGCAGGAGAATGGAGATAGACATTTTTAGATGTTCCCTCATCGCACTTCCTGTTCCGACGTTTCGCGCCTGATAATACGGATTATGATTGATATTTGATTTGTTCTACGGTTTTTTCTCTTGGTTTTAATAAGTTTTCTTTTCACTCGCATTTGAATTTCTTCCTTTACTTGTCTCTTTCCTGACACGTCATTTTGTTTCTAAATATAATTTTCTTTATTTCTTTTAATTTTCTGTTTCTCGTGTCTCTATTGATTTATGTCATTGTTGATTTCTGTTTTTTTTAGTTTTACTTTCATCCGTTTTTCTTTTACTTTTATCTGTCTTTTCGAAATCCGGTTCTGTTCAGCGTGTGTGAACGAGTTTCAATTATTTCCTATCGTTATTCCTCGCTTTTTTTTTATTGTCCAGTTGTTAATTAGTATTTATTTTATTCCTTATTTCTTTGACCTTATTTCTTTATGGCCATTTTTCTTCAATAATTAATTAGTTTATTTTTTCATTTTTATTTAGAAAATTTCTTTCTTTATATCTATATTGCTTTCTTTCTATCTTGCTTCCTTCCATGTTTTCTTTCTTGCTTTCTTTCTCTCTTGCTTTCTTTTAATTTTGCTTTTTCTTTGTTTGTTTGTTTCTTTTTTCTCTCATGATTTCTTTATTTCTTTTTTTCTTTCTATTGCTTTAAATTAGGTTTTCTTTCATTTTTTGCTTTCTCTTTCTATTTTGCTTTCTTTATCAATTGTTTTCTTTCACTCTTGTTTTCTTTCTTTTTTCCTTGGTTTCCTGCTTTTTTCACTCTTGCTTTCTTTGTTGGTTTCTTTTATCTTGCTTTCATTCTGTGTTGCTTTCTTTCTCTGTTGCTTTCTTTCTCTCTCTCTCACTCGCTCCCTCTCTTGCTTTCTTTTTTCTCTCTTACTTTCTTTATCAATTGTTTTCTTTCACTCTTGTTTTCTTTCTTTTTTCCTTGGTTTCCTGCTTTTTTCACTCTTGCTTTCTTTGTTGGTTTCTTTTATCTTGCTTTCATTCTGTGTTGCTTTCTTTCTCTGTTGCTTTCTTTCTCTCTCTCTCTCTCTCTCTCTCTCTCTCGCTCCCTCTCTTGCTTTCTTTTTTCTCTCTTACTTTCTTTATCAATTGTTTTCTTTCATATTTGCTTTTTTCTTGCTTTTTCTTCATTGATTTCCTTCTTTCTTTCTTGCTTCTTTCACCCTTGCTTTCTTTCTTGCTTGCTTGCTCTCTTACTTTCTTTCTTTTCCTTTCTTTCACTTTTGTTTATTTGTTAGTTTCTTTCTTTCTTGCTATGTTCTCTCTTTATTTCTTGCTTTATTTCTCTCTTGCATTTATTCTCTCTTGCTTTCTTTCTTTCCCTTTTGCTTTCTTTCTTCTCTCTTGTTTTCTTTTTTCTCGCTTGCTTTCTGTCTCTCTTGCTTTTTTCTTTCTTTCTTTTTATCTTACTTTCTTTCTCTCTTGGTTTTATTATCTCTTGCTTTCTTGCTTTCTTTCTGTCTTGGTTTTATTCTCTCTTGCTTTCTTGCTTTCTTTCTTTACTGCTTTTATTCTCTCCTGCTTTCTTTCTTTCTTTCTTTCTTTCTTTCTTTCTCTTTTGCTTTCTTTAATTCATGCTTTCTTTTAAAATCATTTTCTGGCCTTAAATAACCTGCAAAGGCTTGACAAAAAGAATCAATCATTCAACAAATCAACTCTTCTTCTTTCTGTTTGGTTTTAATTTGTTTCTATCCGGATTACTTGAAAGTTCTTTAATTTCTTTTCAGTTTTTTCTGTCTTATGATTTTCGATATTTTTGCTTACAAAATCATTCTTCTCTCTTTCTTGATGGATTCCCTCTTGTTTTTATTTCCCCGAACCCGATTGTTCAATTTTCATTTTTTCTTCTTTTCTCTTTTCACAAATGTCATTCTGTTTCTTCTTTTGTTTAATTTTGTGCTTTCTGCCTCTTCAACTTCTCCGCCCTTCTTCTTCTTCTTTTTCTTTTTTGTCTTTCTTACATTTAGCCCCCAGTCTTTAACCAGTTTTTCTCTCCTTTCCCTTTTATTTTATGCAAAAGGTTTTTATACACACACGTCTCTCTTACTTTCTATTTCTCTTTCTTTCTTTCTTGCTTTTTTTCATGCTTGCTTTCTCTCTTTCTTTATGTTTTGCTTGATTTCATTCTTGCTTGTTTTCTCTTTTGCTTTTATTCTCTCTTGCTTTTTTTCTCTTTTGCTTTCTTTTTTTCTCTCTTGCATTATTGCTTTCCCTGTTGCTTTCTTTCTCTCTCTCTTTTTTTCTTTTTTGCTTTCTTTCTCTTTTGCTTTCCTTCTTGCTTTCTTTATTTTTTTGCTTGATTCCTTTTTTGCTTGTTTTCTCTCTTGCTTTTATTCTCTCTTGCTTTCTTTCTTTCTCTCTTGATAACTTTCTTGCTTTCTTTCTGTTTTGCATTCTTGCTTTCTCCTTTGCTTTCTTTCTTTTTTTCTGTCTTTCTTTCTTTCTTTCTTTCTTTCTTTCTTTCTTTCTTTCTTTGTTGCTTTATTTTTCGCATGATTTCGTTCTTTCTTTCTTACTGTCTTTCTTTCTTTCTTTCTTTTTCTATTGCTTTACTCTTGCTTCATTCCTTGCTTTCTTTATTTCTATCTTGCTTTCTTTCTCTCTTGCTTTATTTCTTGCTTTTTTCTTACTTTCTTTATTTTTCGCTTGATTCTTTTCTTGCTTTCTTTCTCTCGTGCTTTCTTTCTTTTGCTCTTGCTTTCATTCTTGCTTTCTTTTTTCTTTATTTATTTTTCGCTTGATTTCTTTCTTGTTTGTTTTTTTTGCTTTTATTCTCTCTTGTTTTTATTTCTCTCTTGCTATCTTTCTTTCTTTCTTTCTTTCTTTCTTTCTTGCTTCATTTTTTGCTTGATTTCCCTCTTGTTTGCTTTCTTTCTTTCTTGCCCAATTTCTATCTTTCTTTTTTTCGATTGATTTTTTTCTTGCTTTCTTTCTCTCTTTTTATTCTCTCTTGCTTTTTTCTCACTTTCTTTCTCTCTTGCTTTCTTTCTCTCTTTCTTTATTTTTTGCTTGATTCCTTTCTTGCTTTCTTTCTCCCTTTTTATTCTCTCTTGCTTTTTTCTCACTTTCTTTCTCTCTTGCTTTCTTTCTCTCTTTCTTTATTTTTTGCTTGATTCCTTTCTTGCTTTCTTTCTCTCTTTTTATTCTCTCTTGCTTTTTTCTCACTTTCTTTCTCTCTTGCTTTCTTTCTCAATTTCTTTATTTTTTGCTTGATTCCTTTCTTGCTTTCTTTCTCCCTTTTTATTCTCTCTTGCTTTTTTCTCACTTTCTTTCTCTCTTGCTTTCTTTCTCTCTTTCTTTATTTTTTGCTTGATTCCTTTCTTGCTTTCTTTCTCTCTTTTTATTCTCTCTTGCTTTTTTCTCACTTTCTTTCTCTCTTGCTTTCTTTCTCTCTTTCTTTATTTTTTGCTTGATTCCTTTCTTGCTTTCTTTCTCCCTTTTTATTCTCTCTTGCTTTTTTCTCACTTTCTTTCTCTCTTGCTTTCTTTCTCTCTTTCTTTATTTTTTGCTTGATTCCTTTCTTGCTTTCTTTCCCTGTATCTTTTATTCCCTCTTGCTTATTTCTAGCCTTCTTTCTCTCTTGCGTTCTTTCTTTCTCTCTTGCGTTCTTTCTTTTGCTCTTTCTTTCTTTCTTTCTTTTCGCTTGATTCTTTTCTTGCTTGTCTCTTCCTTTGTTTAGTTTAGTATTTTCTACCACCTCACCTCTGCCTTTCTTCTTCTATTTTTTTGTCTCGGTTACATGTAACTCCACTCTTTACCCATGTTTTTCTCTCCTTTCCTTTTTCTTTTATTCAAAACCTCTTTATACACACACGTCTCTCTTGGTTTCATTTCTTCTTTCGATTCCGCCCAGCTCCAGGCCGTGCAAGATCGTTTTCCACGACGTACCGTTTTCAGCTTTGCAGAGTTTAGCTTAAGGGTGGAAACTGCAGAGATCTTTGGAAAAAAATAATGATAGCGGCAAATCAATATTCTTAAAGCAATGAGGGTCGTGGGATTAAATAATCAGCGAGAGAACATCTAGATACTTTGATCAAATTCGGGTAAACGTTGTCATATTTTTTCTTTTGAACAATGCAGCTGATTAAAGTTCAAACCACATATAACTTTGCTAATATAATTTTTTATTTCGATATAATGCATTGCCCACAATTATTAATTTTGATGACGATTTATTTCCATTTTAATTATTCATTTATTTATTGTAATTTTTTATTCAGGCTAATAATCTGCAGCAGGGAGAATCGAGATCTCGAACAAAAAACAAACAAACAAACAAAAACAGGTTTCGAATATTCTTAAGAGGTTATCTTTTATTTACAAATAGCAGTATAGTCCGGCGTTTCTCGGATGTAATGAAAGCTTTAAAACTAATCCATGGTCCTGAAGCTCAGACTCAGCCTAAAGAATATTTGTGTGAAGCTGGTGAGAATCGGATAAAAATTGGGGAGTTGTATAAAGAACATATAGACAGATAAACAGACAAACACACAAACATCTTGCCTTACATATATATATATATGTAAGGCAATATTTTATATATATATATATATATATATATATATATATATATATATATATATATATTTATCGGGGGTACCTTGACACAAAATCTAACTAAGAACACTCGCAGACGCTTATAGTACAACAGTGTAAATTCTTAAGAAAATCGGTTCAGCCATTTCGGAGTCTATAGATAACCGACACACACACACATACACGCAGAGACAAAGTTCCATTTATAAATGAGTTTAGATCTCCGCTAGAGGTATAATTCCGTAGATTGTTGGGCAGAGTCAAATGTTATAAAATTGAATTTGAGAGAAAGTTAAATGAAAGACTAGACAAAAATTAATAGGTATTGACGATGCTTTTATCTTAAAAGTTTTAAATAACATTAAGTATTGGTATGAAAGGTATTGATACGAATGTTGACAATACTTCATCAAATAAGAATAAAAATGACGTCAATTACTTGCCAAACATTAATAACAACCGTCTCTGCTTTATCATTCTTCTCCCGAAGTTTCCGATTTCAGAACTCCCTTTCGTACACTTGATTCTCTGGTAGCTACAATCTCTAAAAACTTAAGAGCAGCTTCAATTGCTATTAATTATACTTTGATTCCCGTCTTTCTCTTATACTTTTTCTTCTTTCTTTTCGCTATTCCCTCCTGTGCATCAGTGGCACTAAGACCTTGCTTGTGATGAAACGATAAAAAAATTATAATTATTGGTTCTAATAAAATTATTAGTTTTTATAAAAATGAAGATAGAAGTGAATTCTATTCACAATGAATAATAAAGTTTCAAACTGATTGGTTTGACTATTTATTAGCATATCAACTCTTTGTGATTCATGTATTGCCCAAATTTAATTTTCTTGGGATACTGGAAGCAATAAAAAAGTGATATGCATGGTGCTAACATGAATTGTCGTCGGAATTTCTCAAAAAAGATGTTGAAACTGTATTGCACCAAAATGACAGCCAAATTGTATTTTATAACATTAAATTGTATAAATATTAAACAGACAATTTAATTTTTTAACATAAAATGAATAACATACTTAATAAGATTAATAACATAAAATAAAATTAATAACATTTATACAATTAATAACATTACATAACATTCTATAATATAACATAACATAACATGACATAATATAGCATAACATAACATGATATATATTAATAACATTTATATAATAAATAACATAGAACACTCTGGCTATTGGGCGTGTATAATGATAATATACACGTTAAAAATCTGTCTTCTTCTACCGAACGTCCATAGACCAGAGGTAGAATCGTCGACAGACGCCAATTCGGTCAGGTTTCCACCCTGGGTTAAAAGCAATCGGAGTCTAACTGTACTGATGAGCTGTGATACAGCGAAACAGATCTGTCTGCGGATGACAATATGTATATATGATGATAACCAGAAGGTACTTGGTAGAAACGTTGTGTCTATTATAACACCTATATTAACCAAGATGAGAACAAAAGTTCGAAATAATTCCAAGTTTAACTTTACCCTTTCGGATTTCGATATCGTTATCTATTAAAAAATTCTCAGATGTTTAATTTTTTGTACTTGTTTGGTTTTGGTTTCTCTAATTTGTTTGCTTAGTTTGTTTTGTTTAGTTAAACTATATGCGTTATTTATTGATTAAATCTGAATATTTTGTGCGTAACTTATGTCTTCATTTGCATGTTTTAAACGCAACTTATGACTTCAACTGCAGACAGCTTGCATATAATTTTATACTTGCAGGGCAAATGTATAGTTTTTAGATACAAAATTTCTAGGTGATAAAATGTATTGTTAACATTTAAAAAATGTATTGCTGGTAATTTTACTATTAAAAAGTATTTTTATTCTAATTTGAGTTTTGTTTTGATTTTCCTTTTGATAAAAATGCATTGTTCGTAATAATGTTTTCTTTTTATTAAAAAGTATTGCTATTATTTTTGCTATTGTTGATAATTTCACTAGAAATTGTATTGTTAATTTTTATAAAAATGCCTAGCTCATGTTTTTACTATAAAAAGGTATACAGGTATACTTCGGGGTTAAGTAGTTTCGCGTTAAGTCGTTCTCGAGTATACGTCATTTATAAAAAAAAAACTAGCAGTATAGCCCGGCATGGCTCGGGTGTAATGAAAGCTTTAAAACTAATCCATATTTGTGTGAAGTTTGGTGAGTATCGGATAAAAATTGTGGATTTGTAGAAAGGACATACAGACAGATAAACAGACACACACACAAACATCTTGCCTTATATATATATTATCGATTTTCTGCACTATTGTAAAAACTGCAACATTGAAACTTCTGAATATCATTTCTTATGTCTTTGTCTAGTGTATCAAATTTGATTAAAATCAGACCACTCCTTCTATAACCCGATTTTTTCGATTATCGATTTTCGATATTTATCGGGGGTTCCTCGACACAAAACCTAGCTAAAGCCACTCGCAGACGCTTATAGTACAACTGTGTAAATTTTCAAGAAAATCGGTTCAGCCATTTTGGAGTCTATAGGTAACGGACACAAACACACACAGACACATACACACAGAGAGACAAAGTTCCATTTATAAATAAGTTTATATATGAAAAGATACAAATCAATTTGAAGTCATTTTATTCAACTTTACGTTACAAATATTGATGTAATTTTTTTAAAACATCGGAAAAAGCACATAAAATCATGTTATTCTACAATAAATAAGAATAAAAGTGTATAATATCATATAATTGTATATAAATATAGGTGAACATTTAACATAATTAGTTTATTTTCTACTCTGGCAAATTAATTTTAATAACTGTTTTTTGTTATTTAACCTTACAAAATTATTTTATTTTTTACTGCCTTAGAGCAAACCACTTACACAAATAAATAGACCGCAGTGTACTGTAAAGATCGTCAAATAGTATGCAGCTATATTTACATGTATACATATATTTGTAAATTTAGATTACTTTTTTCTGTCCATTTTTGGAATTATATTGCCCCAAGCAATGCAGTTCACTGAGACTTGTTCGCAGGGGGTAACATCGGAGGAAAGTTATGAGAAATAGTGGCAGGTTACAGGTGGTGTCAGGAAGTGGGCAAGAGAAAGATGAGAATACGAATGAGAGTGGAGTGGACGGAGAACGTCAGAGCATGAGAGAGAGGATGCAAGTTAGGGAGATAGGAGATGATTATTGATTTTACATTTAAATTGTTAGAGATTGTATCTGTCGAGGAAGCAAGTAAATGGAAGGGAATTCCACAAGCAGGAAAAACGAGAAAAGAAGCAGCTGGAGTAGAATTTGCGTTTACATTTTATTGGTTTTATTGGTTTCACATTAAAAGGGTGGGACATGGTTGCCAATTTTGTAGCTCGGGTAAATTTATATATAGGGGGTGAAAGTGTTTGTAGACTAGATTAAAAACTAAACCTTATTTGCTGATAAGCTTAAGATAGATTCTTATTGACTATATTTAATTCAAATGCATTTATGCATAAAATACAGAAGTCAGAATGGTTATTTGTGGTTTAGTCAAGTTACAAGTAAATTCGGAGACAAGTAAATTCGACTGAAGTCGTTTTTCTACTTCAGTCGCTTATCTTGGAACAAATTTCCGATATAAAGTGAGCTATACTTGTTCATTCTTTGCATATTCATTTCTGTTTATGAATTCACTATTTGCCCTAATTTGAAGTCCTAAGAAGTTCTACCAGCCCCATTTTTGGCGAACCTGGAGGAGAAGACCAATTAAGATGTTGTTTCACGTTTTTACAAACCTCTAATCTCCCGAAGCCATGCTGCTGGATGTAATTTATTGCCATACCCAGGACTATTCAATTTCTAATTTGTATGTTAGGCTGTTTCTTTTGCTAACAAGAATTCTGTATTCTTGCAGTTGATGTTTACTCGTTTAAGATATTTTTTCTAGAAAGTCGAAGCCCAATGTTAGTGATCCGTATTATACGCGAATAATTGCGGTATTAAAATGTCAACAAGTGTAAAGCATTAAAAACTGACCTACGTCAGAATCATTCACAGTTTCAAAATTGGAGGGTTGGCAGCACTAAAATGAACTTTGCAAAGGATTTAAGAAGGAATAATAAAAGAGTGCTGATGTTTCTCTTGAATACAATAACGTCTGAGTTCGTAATTATGTTTGTTTTTAAAGAAAACTATTTTGAAACCTTTCGTGTTGGTCTGTCATCATTTTTTTTCTTCGAGAATAATTGTATGTGATTTTTCTTTTTGTCAACTATCCTATTCGTTAGCCAAGGACAGATAACAAAGGAAAAAATGTAGCTTAATGAAAGGCGACACAGAAAGAAATCTCTTTAGTTATTACAGAAATATAATTTCAGTTTTAATGTTAGATTATTATTATTATGTCATTTTTTATCACATTTCGATTTCTGCTATGGTCGCACTACCAACCAAGTCTGCGGAAAGATCTAAGGCATGTCGTGGCGTGTTGTTATGGCTCCATTTCATGTTTTTCTATCTTCCCTATCATCCCTAGCGTTACATAGACAAAGTTCTCCTTAGTGTGTGGGCTGTACTTAATAAGACAATTGTTTGTATATCTCTTAAGCTGGGGTTTCTAGGGATTATTTCAATGTGTTGTTTTGTTCCATTTTTTATGGGTAAAAACAGACTAGAGCCTGACCCCGCATATGAGGAGTTTACGGTGAGTTTTCGCTTGCGCGGAAAAAAAAAATGGCATTATTTTCAGTCTCCTTTTCATCATGTTTAGAATCTTATCTACGATCCACTCATTTTTTCTTTTACGCCTGTTTTCCTTCGAACGAAGCATTGGCCGACGTCACTAAGGCTTTTTTTTGGGGGGGGGGGGGAGGCGTCCCATTCTGAATTTCCGTTTCCAATTTGACCCTTGTATAATTTTTCACGTCTATCCTTGTACTTTTCCTGCAGGTTTAGGTCATTCACGAGTGTGTTGTATTGCAGTCTGGGTGCTGCATTTGGCCTTTTCATTTTCCGTAGTTTCACCCTTAGTGTGTGTGTGTGTGTGTGTGTGTGTGTGTGTGTGTGTGTGTGTGTGTGTGTGTGTGCGGTGTGTGTGTGTGTGCGCGTGTGTGTGTGTGTGTGCGCGTGCGTGTGTGTGTGCGTGTGTGCGTGTGCGTGTGCGTGTGTGTGTGTGTGTGTGTGCGTGTGTGTGTGTGCCTCTGTTCTTTTTCTTTTCTACTTATTGTTGGAATGTTCTGCCATTTATTTACATTTAACCAGGCTCCGCATTCTACGATGATGTTTTTATTAACCAATAATCTTTTCCGGATTTATTTTTATACACCACTCAACACTATCATATATATATATATATATATATATATATATGCTTGTGCGTGAGTTTGTGTGTGTGTGTGTGCGTGTGTGTGAACATTGAGTTCAACATTCAGCAGTAAGTACGATTGTGTTTAAGCATGAAACAGATGTCGCCGCTTGATGTTGACTTCAGTGTCCACTTTTATATTTGCAGACGCCCTATGCTAATAGTGAGCACTTCAAGTCATAAATATAACATGCCTCACAACTGCATTTTATCATATATATATATATATATATATATATATATATATATATATGCATGCACAACTTAGAGAACAATACACGAAAGTTAGAAAAATACATTAAAAAATCTAATCAGACAATGTCGGTTCTTTTAATCAGACGTGTTTGGATGCATACTTCCTCTCTAAATATACCTCATATATATGTTTGAATATATATATATATATATATATATATATATATATATATATATATATAATTAAATGTATATGCGTTGTGCTCTGTACAGTGTTTACGTTGTAGATCCTTTAAAAATATTTGCTTTGACATATTATTTAACCTTTACTTTTGTTTCATCATGAATAATACAGGAAGGCGGGAAAAATCTCTCTTATTTCAAGTGGATTATGGAAACGATTATTTTAAAAATAAATGAAGAAATAAATTTTATCTGATTCATCTTAGTCTAAAGTTTGTTTACGCGTACATGAATTTTCCACTTTTTTTTCATTAAAATCTAATTCTCTGGAGAATAAGGTAATAATATTTTTTTAAATAATTATTTTTAAATCGATTGAATTCTTTCCAGTAAATCTGTTGCTTTTGTTTTTGTTTAAAAATGTAAAAAAAAGAAAAAAAGAAAAAAGTATGGGGATCATTCTACAATAAAAGCAAAAGTAACATAATTATTCTTTTATTATTTAAATTCTCATTTAGAATTGGTTACAATGTTTGTTTAGGGATGTGCGTTGTGGTACAGTGGATATCGACTCGGAACGAGAAATCGGGGTGCCGAGTTCGAATTCTAGTTGAATTCTTTGCATTAACGTACGCACAAATACCCTTGGGAAAGGTATTAATGCGTCTCTTGCCTCCAGTTATGGGTTAAATAATAGGACAGATTGTTTAAATTCTCATTTAGAATTGGTTACAATGTTTGTTTAGAGATGTGCGTTGTGGTACAGTGGATATCGACTCGGAACGAGAAATCGGGGTGTCGAGTTCGAATTCTAGTTGAATTCTTTGCATTAACGTACGCACAAATACCCTTGGGAAAGGTATTAATGCGTCTCTTGCCTCCAGTTATGGGTTAAATAATAGGACAGATTGTTTAAATTCTCATTTAGAATTGGTTACAATGTTTGTTTAGAGATGTGCGTTGTGGTACAGTGGATATCGACTCGGAACGAGAAATCGGGGTGCCGAGTTCGAATTCTAGTTGAATTCTTTGCATTAACGTACGCACAAATACCCTTGGGAAAGGTATTAATGCGTCTCTTGCCTCCAGTTATGGGTTAAACAATAGGACAGATTGTTTAAATTCTCATTTAGAATTGGTTACAATGTTTGTTTAGAGATGTGCGTTGTGGTACAGTGGATATCGACTCGGAACGAGAAATCGGGGTGCCGAGTTCGAATTCTAGTTGAATTCTTTGCATTAACGTACGCACAAATACCATTGGGAAAGGTATTAATGCGTCTCTTGCCTCCAGTTATGGGTTAAACAATAGGACAGATTGTTTAAATTCTCATTTAGAATTGGTTACAATGTTTGTTTAGAGATGTGCGTTGTGGTACAGTGGATATCGACTCGGAACGAGAAATCGGGGTGCCGAGTTCGAATTCTAATTGAATTCTTTGCATTAACGTACGCACAAATACCCTTGGGAAAGGTATTAATGCGTCTCTTGCCTCCAGTTATGGGTTAAATAATAGGACAGATTGTTTAAATTCTCATTTAGAATTGGTTACAAGGTTTGTTTAGGGATGTGCGTTGTGGTACAGTGGATATCGACTCGGAACGAGAAATCGGGGTGCCGAGTTCGAATTCTAGTTGAATTCTTTGCATTAACGTACGCACAAATACCCTTGGGAAAGGTATTAATGCGTCTCTTGCCTCCAGTTATGGGTTAAATAATAGGACAGATTGTTTAAATTCTCATTTAGAATTGGTTACAATGTTTGTTTAGAGATGTGCGTTGTGGTACAGTGGATATCGACTCGGAAAGAGAAATCGGGGTGCCGAGTTCGAATTCTAGTTGAATTCTTTGCATTAACGTACGCACAAATACCCTTGGGAAAGGTATTAATGCGTCTCTTGCCTCCAGTTATGGGTTAAACAATAGAACAGATCAGGTTCTGTAGCCTTGGTCGGCAACCAGTCTACCGCAGAAAGCAATGGCTACCTACTGCGTGATAATCTTCTGCCCAGTCAGTCATGTCTCGAAAGAGACATGATCGCCCAAAGTGTGTATCATGTATAGCACTTAACTGACGACTACATCGCGTTGAAACATTGTTTACACTACAACTACGAAGTTAAGCAACGTCTTATCTGGTCCTTACGTAGATGGGTGACAGCTTGAGAGTACCAGCTACTGTTAGATTCGATGCGCAGATGGTGTAATGGATAACAGCTCAGAATTGTTACTCGGATATCAGAGTTCTGATTCCAGTTGGGTTCGTCATATTCACTTTCGTGCAAATACCCTTGAGAAATGCATGAATACACCTACTCTTCTGATACTATAGGATAATTAGCAAAACTTCTATCATAAATCTTTATTATCTGCAAAAATAAAATAAAATTGTGAAAAAAACTTGTCGGCATTAAATAACCCATAGAGATGTTGATATGCCGCTAACCAAAAACGACCAAACAACCAACAGGTACATCGGTACTCACACAAAGAGACTATATTTGCTTTTCATCACACACACACACACACACACACACACACATATATATATATATATATATGCGTTTGTGTTAAACGCACAGGCATACACTACATGAGATTATATGATACAAGTCACGAGTCATAATTTTAACTAGCCACAAAAAAGGATATATATAAATCGATGTACTTCAGTGATTAACCCAAGGTGTCGGCAAAATGTACTTTGCACAAAGCGCAAAGCTTTACGCATCAGCCAATTGATCTGAAAAATGCCCTCCTAGCCACCAGATGCAAATCAGAGACTCACACGATGTCAAAGATTATTGGAATGGTACTAAAGCCAGTTTCGTTTGACAGGATAGCCTAGTACGTACGAGTGCTACTGATACCATGCATTCCAATATTAAGATATTGGGTGCGTCCAAAATAAACAAGTTTCATTCTTCAAAATTGCCTTATGGAAAAGTCTATAAATGCAAATGGGTAAGCAAATAAGTAAAATATGTATGCGCGCGCGAAAAAAAGACAAACACACACACACACACACACACACACACACACATATATATATATATATATATATATATATATATATATTAAATATCTCATACATGAGTGCTAATGGCAATAAAACTGATCGGTATAAAACAAGAAAGCTAAATGGTGAACTTCTAATAAACAAAGATTTATTTCTCACCGTATATATATATATATATGTGTGTGTGTGTGTGTGTGTGTGTGTGTGTTTAATTATATATATATATATATGTGTGTGTGTGTGTGCTTAATTATATATATATATATAGATATATATGTGTGTGTGTGTGTGTGTGTGTTTAATTAAGCGGTTCTTCAAGGAACGCTGGCTATTTATAAGTTATAAGTTTGTGTCTATATATATATATATATATATATATATATATATATATAAAGAGTAATAATTAATGGAATAACAACCCAAAGTTCGTAGCATTTACCTTTTATAAGTGTTCGATAAGTAGTAGATCAATAGTTATGGTAATATTCGTACTTTTAATAAATACCAACATATATTCGTATAATTAGTGTATATATATATATATATATATATATATATATACACTAGAAATGATTATGAGGTCACCCCACTGTTTAAAAAATGATGTATTTCATACTATTTTTTAGTATTTATTGCCAAGTGAATAATTGTAAATGAAAAAAAGGTATGTTTCTTTTGTTAATACGGCACAATAACATGTGCATCAAATGAATTTATAAATATTTAATTTTATACCTATATTGCAGTTTCATCAATGAAAGAATGATGAAAATTTACGGTGATTCGGATGAGTTCATGTAAAATTTTGCAAAGTAATAATAAAAAAATAATTCTATTTCTATTTGGCAATAAATACTAAAAATAGTATGAAATAATTTCTTTTTAAAAAACGGGGGTAGCCTAATAATTATGGCCGGTAGTGGATATACATATGGTGCATATGAGAGTGAGAGAGAGTAAGAGAGAGTACATAGAGATAGAGAGGGTATTTGAAAATCTAGGCTTGCTTGAAACACATTTCCTCAGAGATAATTTACCATGAGGTCCAAAATTTACTCTTAGTGGCGCGAATGAACGTTGGTTAGGGTTAGGGTATCACTTTTAATTATATTTCTAATAACATTTTAGTAATTAATTAATTAATTAATTAATTAATTAATTACTCTCATGACCAGTTGAAGCCATTTCTGTCTCCATGTCTTTAGTTGGGACTCAGTAGAACATGTATATACAACAATGAAATAAGGGAATAATAATAATAAAAATAATAATAATTTGCAGTTAAAGAGAAGTTAGTTAATGACGGGGCAAACAGTTTGTACATTTAAGGGATTAGTATGTATATTATTGATATCTTTGTTTAATCAATACAATATACACTCCTGATCAAAAATTTAAGACCACTTAAAAATTTTTAAAAAGAATTTTTTTTTTTATGGATAAATTTTAAACTCCTCCCACTTAAGGTTAACAATACTACAATCTAAAAGGTTATGGAAACAAAAAGCTACATTCCAAACATTTTATTTAGAAAGTTACATTTTTATAAAATGAAGCGATTTATACATGAGCAAAATTATAAGACCCGGGGTATAAATTGTTAGATCTATGGCAATTCCAATGTTTTTAGTTCAGTTATAGATTAGCAATCACTGCGTAAAGGTGTTACCATGCCTAAAGCAAGCAAACTTACCAAAGTTGAGCGTTCACGAATTCTAGAATTCCGTAAGCAAGGTTTGTCACAGCGGGCGATCGCAGCTAAGGTAAATCGCAGTAAAACTGTGATTTGCAACTTTCTAAAGAACAGTGAGAATTATGGAAAAGCAAAATCCTTTGGTAGGCCCCCAAAAATTTCTCCTGCATTAAGTAGGAGAATAAGACGGGTTGTTATGAAAGACGGGGGACTTACTTCTAGTCAAATTAAGGCAGTCACAGATGCTGATTGCATTCCCGTAACCATCAGACAACACTTAAGACAAAAAGGCATGGTAAATAAAAAGCGTAAACAAATTCCTTGGCTGATTCCACGTCACAGGTTGGACCGCTTAAAGTTTGGTCGTGAATACCAAACATGGGACGTTGAGAAGTGGAAGAAAGTCCTGTTTTCTGATGAGAAAAAAATTCAATCTCGATGGTCCTGATGGCTTCCAACGATATTGGTATAACAAAAACATGCCTCCTGAAATTTTCTCCGCACGTCATAGTGGTGGTGGGTTCCTAATGGTATGAGGTGCCTTTTCTTACAGAGGGACGATGGAGCTCCAGGTGATGCAGGGTCGTCAGAGAGCGGTTGGTTGTGTTAACATGCTACAAAAAGAATCTTTGATGACGGAGGGTCATCGTTTGTGTGGGGATGGATGGTTATTCCAACAGGATAATGCTGCAATCCATGCTGCAAGACGGACCTTGACCTTTCTACAAGAAAATGGGGTCTATCTCTTGGGACATCCTGCATGCTCACCGGACTTGAACCCAATTGAAAATGTTTGGGGATGGGTGACAAGAGATGTTTATCGAAATGGCAAACAATATTCAACAAAAGATGAACTTTGTGAAGCCATCTTCGGAAGCTGGAGCAAAATCCCCCGCACTTTAATTGAAACGCTTATTTCTAGCATGCGCTACAGAATTTTTGAAGTCATCAAAAGCAGTGGAGGTAGACTTCATTATTAAATTTGGTTGTTAAATATTTTCATACATTTTTTGTACAATTTCGTAAAATTTTTGTCTCTGGTCTTATAATTTTGATCATGTGTAAATGGCCTCATTTTATAAAAATGTAAATTTCTAAATAAAATGTTTGGAATGTAGCTTTTTGTTTCCATAACCTTTTTGATTGTAGTCTTGATAACCTTACGTGGGAGGAGTTTAAAATCTATCTGTAAAAAATAATTTCTTTTTAAAGATTTTTAAGTGGTCTTAAATTTTTGAACGTGAGTGTATACTGTTCACACGTTTTGTGCACATGTTTTGCTTTTCATTTCTGTATACCATCATTTGAAATTGACGATATATATATATATATATATATATATATATATATACTACCGGTCATAATTATTACGTCACCCTAGTGTTTAAAAAATATTTTAAGTATTTATTGTCCAGTGAATAACTGTAAATGAAAATAGAATGGTTCTTTTATTAATTCTGCACAAAAACATGAGCATTAAATGAATTGTTAAATATTTAATAAATACCTCTATTGCAGTTTCATCAAAATAACCTCCA
>JBBBDQ010001415.1:1082500-1126174 GCA_037127315.1 Ascarosepion bandense | reverse complement strand
ATTTATATATATATATATATTGTGTGTATTTTGGCAGCATTTTTTCATTAATACAGGTTTCATTGAATAATATAGACAAGTTCTGTCTATTTATTTTGTGTAAGATCCGTTCGTATGATCTGATTGATGAGTGTCTGTTTTAAACTAAAAAACATAAAACAGACACTCATCAACAATAATTTTCCTAACTACATAGTTGATAAACAAATACGACATTTCCTTGCAAACCTTAACACGAAAAAAAACCACATGGTAATAGCCCAACCAACCCCAAACATATCACTCTCTTATATCGTAGCCAAATGCACACCAACTACCAACTAGATGAAAATATCCTAAAAAAACTCATAAACACTAATATCTCTCCGACAGACCCCAACAAAAGAATTAAATTTATCATATATTACGCTAAATCCACAACATCCAACTCAATCGTCCGCAACGACTCCCCCCCTACCGTTAGCTATTTGCAAAAAAAAAACAATGTAGTGTATAAATTTAAATACCCCTTTCGAGAATGTATCTCTAACAAACTAAATAATACCTACATTGGACATACTACTAACTCGCTTTCGCGGAGACTTACATTGCACTCAAATGAAAATTCTAACATATTCCGACATTTAAAACACCATGGATATCAACACACACTTCTTAGGAAAACACTTGTTGAAAATACGCATATACTTAGACAAGAAAATAATAAACGAAAACTTAAAATTCTAGAAGCTATCTATATCAAACAGTTTAAACCTAGCCTAAATAAAATAAATTTCGACACCTCTACTAACATACTTCAATGCCTATAATCGACGGGAGAGGTCATAGTTATTATACTTACCCCCTACACCATAGTAGCAGCAGTTCCCAGACCAATCCCCTCATGCCACTATACACTCAATTGAACAAAAAACCCACTACCACCATTCCTTCTCGGCCTACAGCCATGTGCGACACAAAAAATGGACCTGTCTAATTTTCTCTGTATAACTCCACTCTGTTAATAAGAATTTAAATGTTCTATGTTCACTGAACATTAAATGTTCATCCTTTGATAATGGCTTATGTAAGCCGAAAGCTCAGACCTGATAAAAATCAACGATTATTGCGATTTCTTTTCGTCTTTCCATGACAACACTATCAAGCTAATCAGATCATACGAAAGCATCTTACACAAAATAAATAGACAAAACTTGTCTATATTATTCAATGAAACCTATATATATATATATATATATATATATATATATATATATATAAATGTATAGGTGGTGGACACACAAACAATACAAATTGAAATCAGTTTTATCAAATTTTAACTTAGTATAAATTGCAACATCCACTTTCTTGTAAAAGCATTAAGGCAAAACTCCCGTCCAGTTTACCACGCAAGGATACACTCCCATTTGTCCCATGAAAATGTGATATTGTGGATAAACAATAACATAATGAGAGAGTAATTTATGTAGACTGGTCCGTATGTGTCCACACACACACACACACACACACACACACACACACACACACACACACACACACACACACCAAAAAATGAATTGTAAACGGGTAATTAGACACCTGCTATTAAAGAATATATGACTTAATTGCAAAATCCTATCTATAATAACAAAGTCTGTTGTCTATTTATTAGTATTTGTGTGTATATATATATATACTAGCAGTATAGCCCGGCGTGGCTCGGGTGTAATGAAAGCTTTAAAACTAATCCATGTTCCTGGAGCTCAGACTCTTCAGACGTTGGCTCAAAAGACTAAAAAGCAATAGTTGTTTCCAGTTAAAGCGAAACCGTAGACTGAATGAAAAATGAATGGATGTAAGTCAAATTTTGATTTTCTGGTATCGATATCAAATACGTTTTTTTCGTCGTAAACTGAATTTCTAAGGCTAAATAAGACCTCTGAGTAATTGGTAAAATGGCTGAGACAAAGAACTACAATTATACCTACTTAGAGCCAAACCCAAAGCAAAAACTAAAATAAAAGGGCTGAAAAAAAAAATACAGATATACAGGCAGATAATAACACACACACAGACATCTTGCCTTTTATATATTGATTTTCTGCACTATTGTAAGAACTGCAACCTTGACACTTCTGAATATTGTTCCTCTTGTCTTTGTCTATGAGTGTATCAAATTTGATTAAAATCGGACCACTCTTTCTATAACCCGCTTTTTATTGGGGGTACCTCGACACAAAACCTAAGAACACTCACAGACGCTTATCGTACAACTGTGTAAATTTTCAAGAAAATCGGTTCAGCCGTTTCAGAGTCTATAGGTAACGGATACGCACACACACAGACACACACACACACGGAGACAAAGTTCCATTTATAAATAAGTTTAGATACCTAATGTCAGGCACATGACAATAGCGAGGCAGCGTCAGATAAAGTCATTCTCTTTCTAACCAGTTATTAAAATTTACATCTAGTTATGAAAGCTCTTGCCGTATGTTTGCTCTTCAACAGTACCTAATTATTATATTTTTGCAATAGTTATGCCTTCGAGTAGAGAAGAACATATATATATATATATATATATATATATATATATATATATATATATATATTGGTGAAAATAAACAGTAGTGATATTAAATATATTTATGTTATAAATTCTAAATAAATATTATTCGGTCTATTTTGTATTGGGCACTTTTTTAAGAACAATGTTTTTGATACAGAATTTTATTTTATGTATACCTACCCTACATTTGCTAATATATATATATATATATATATATATATATATATATATATACAATGAAATAATTACTATTTGGTATCTATTTTACTATCTATTTTTCTGGAGGCTGATTTTTCAGAAAATTTTATAGGAACATACATCAAATGATTTAGGCTTCTTAATTTTAGTTCTAAAAGGCGTCCGCTTGCAGCTGATAATGCCAAAACAAGAACACGCTTGATCACCAATAGTCACTGAAAGTAACATTTCGGAAATTAGATAAGGATTGAGCATCAGAAGGAGACAACTGAAGTACCTGTGACACGCAATGAGGAAAGAGTGCTTGGAGAATCTGATACTGACTGGCAAGATAGAAGGAAGGAGAGACAGAGGAAGGCAGCCGATGACATATCTGCAGGGCCTGATCAGGTGGATGACGGAACGGGGGTTGCCAGGAGCAACAGGATCAAACATACTAAGAGCCACAAGTGATAGGGAGACGTGGAGAACCATGATCGCCTACGTCCTGAAGGGACAGGGCACATAGAAGAAGAAGAATACTGAAATAACATTTTATAACTTGATTATTTGTCACAAACTGTTTTGTAGATTATTAATAGATCTTTTCTCTGTGCTTTTTTTAGCAGCTGTGTTTTACCTGTTGAAGCTTACAGGATGTTTCAAAGATGCGCACTCTCACTTTCTCCCCCTCTCACTGATAGGAGGATACTTTAAGGATGTTCTCTCTCTCTCTCTCTCTCACAGATACACAAGCACACTTACACACACACACACACACACGCACACACACGAACACACACACACACACAGACACAGACACAGGCACACACACACACACACACACACAGTTACACACACGAACACACACACACACACACGCATATATATATATTTCTTTTTCTCATTGATCTGAGTTCAGTTTGTAATATAGTTGCTCCAGTGCACACCATTAATGAGGCAGACTTCACACTGATAAAAGGATTCAATTTAACGGATGAGAGGACGGTACATGACCCATGGTTTGGCATCTATTTGAACGTAGTCAGTACCACATTTTTAGATGATATATTAGAGTGGGTAGAAATTTAGTAGCCATTTTGAATCGGCACCGTTTAAATACATGTTTTGCCTTCACACCTGGAAGAAATTTATGAAATATGCGAAAAGATAACTGATATGAATATTATTCGTAAAGGTGACATTTCAACGTTATTTTCTTCAGATTTGTGTGTGGATTGTGAAATTTAAATGCATTTACCTCAGAAGTTTAAAATAATCCTAACTTATTTATAAATGGAACTTTGTCTGTGTCTGTGTGTGTGTCTGTGTCCGTTACGTATAGACTTCGAAACGGCTGAACCGATTTTCTTGAAAATTTACACAGTTGTACTATAAGCGTCTGCGAGTGTTTTTAGCTAGATTTTGTGTCGAGGTACCCCAGATTAATATCGAAAATCGATAATCGAAAAATCAGGTTATAGAAGGAGTGGTCAGATTTTAATCAAATTTGATACACTCATAGACAAAAACATAAGAAACGATATTCAGAAGTTTCAAGGTTGGAGTTATTACAATAGTGCAGAAAATCGATAATGTATACATATATAAGGCAAGATGTTTGTGCGTGTGTCTGTTTATCTTCCTGTATGTCTGTATTTTTCCAGCCCTTTTATTTTAGTTTTTGCTTCGGGTTTGGCTCTAAGTAAGTATAATTGTAGTTCTTAGTCTCAGCCATGATACCATTTACTCAGAGGACTTATTTAGCCTTAGAAATTCCATTTACGACGAAAAAATCTTATTTGATATCGATCCCAAGAAATCAAAATTTGACTTACATCCATTCATTTTTCTTTCAGTCTACGGTTTTCGCTTTAACTGGAAACAACTATTGCTCTTTAGTCTTTCGTTCCAACGTCCAAAAAGTCTGAGCTCCAGGACCATGGATAAGTTTTAAAGCTTTCATGACACCCGAGCAACGCCAGGCTATACTGCTAGTATTTTATCATTTGATACCATTTTAATTCCACAAAGATATATATGCTTAACAAACAGAAAGAAATAAAATATATACTTGTATCCTTTATGAGTTTTCTAGTGATTTGAAGTAGAAATTTTAATAAGGGAATACCAGAAACTGTCACACGACACGGGACATGGTTTAGAGAAACTATTGATAACGGTCGCTAGAAGCGCGTTGTGTATTGGTCAACGATGAAAAAGCGAACGCCTTTAACACAACGTTCCAAACCTGACTTGTAGTTGTAAAAAAATCGCAAGTGACTGACACGTCAACACACACACACACAAAAAAACACTATCCGGTGGGAAAATCTGCCGATGGCACCAGGAGTGACAGTACTGCCTTAGCCACCGAAACTATGTTCCTTCTCCTAGTTGGTGGTTGGTATCGAACGTGCATTCTCATATAGAAAAAATATATAAAATCTGCTGTTAAATGGGACAGGGAATGACTTGTTAATCTGAACGCATTCAAAACGAAACTTCTTTCTATCAGCTGATAGATACATGTTGCCTACCCCCTATACATGAATTTACTAGAGCCACAAGATTAGCAACAAGGTCCCACCATTTTACTGCGAAATCAACAAAATGTAAACGCAAATTCTTCTCGTACTTCCCGCCTGTTGAATTCCCTTTCGTTTATTTGCTTCCCCAACACCTACAATCTCCAAGAATTTAAATGTAAAGTCAATAGTCATCTCCTATCTCCCTAACTTGAATCCTCTCTCTCATGCTCCTTTCTCCATCCACTCCACTCTCATCAGTATTCTCATCCTTCTCTTACCCACTTTCTGACACACCTTGTAACCTGTCACACTTTCTCATAACTTTCCTCATATGTAACCCCTTGCACAACAGTGGCAGTAAAATGCCTTGCTTGGGGGGATATGATTATAAAAAAAAAGTCAGTAAGGCTTATGCTAACCCATAGGAAAGTAACTTGTTACGCCTTCTCGGGCTAATATTCTTGGTTGCTATGAAGTGAAATCATTATATTGATTTACTTGGTAAGTTTGATGTTAAGACATTGATTCACTAGATAAATTTTCCCTCCTCCAGAATCTACCTTACATATTTATAAGTCAGCCTTTCGCCTATGCTTTGAATATTGCTGCCACATATGGTTCAGTACTTCTGCTATATATTTAAAATTTCTTGATAAAATCCAAATCAGAATCAGCGATATTATTAGGCCTGACCAGGTATCTTTTCCACCGTTTTAATTTAGCTTCCTTGTGACTTTTTCATAAACACTTTCATGGTAATTGTTCGGATGATCTTTCCATTAAGGTACCTAAAAATTGTGAATTCATTCATTGTACAAGGCTGGCTAAAATAAGACCCAGAGGCGTATTGACATGCCCAAGGACGCAACCAAATGCTAAGTAAAGACAGGAAAATTCCGTTGGAAACCAAAAAAAAAAAAAAGCAAAGAATAATGGACTGTTATTTGATAGCCGTCCTCCTATATGGCAGTAAATGCTGAATATTCTTATCAAAGACAAAGAAAAGACTTGAAGTAGCCGAAATGTTTACAGAAGGGCGATACCTTGTTCAGGACATATGCGCAGGCACAAGGGTTTGGAGTGAATGGAAACGAACTGGAAACTTATACCTAACATCAGGAAGAGACAGTTAAAGTTTCTGGGAAACGTAATGTGGAAGGTGGGCTTAAAGAATCTGATACTCACAGGACGAATAAAATGAAAAAAAAACAGGGGAAAAATAGTACATTACATACTTGATGGGCTTAAGCAAATGGACGGCAGCGCAGAGTTTGAAATGGGTAAAAAATATGGTTCTACAGAAGGATGCTGTGAATATCATGGATCGAGTATGTGAGCAATGATGAGGTTTTAGAAATGATTAAAACGAATAGGAAATAAATACTGTGAATCAGGAAGAGACAGCTAAAATTCCTGGGACATGCAATGACGAAAGAGGGCTTGGAGAACCTAAGACTAACAGGCCAGATAGAGGGAAAAAGAGAAATGGGAAAGCAGCGGATAACATATTTGAAAGACCTAATCAGGTGGATGATGGAACGAGGGTTGCTTGGTGTAGCAGTAGAGGGCGTGCTAAGAGCCACTAGGGATAGGGAGATGTGGAAAGCTATGATCGCCTACGTCCTGAAGGGACAGGGCTCATAGAAGAAGAATATATATACCAACTGTTTATAAAAAATTATAATCTGGATATAAAATGAGGGATTAAGTCTATATTATAATCAATATATAAACTGGTCCCTCATTTTGTGGCCATGGTAGTTTCTATACATTTATATTCTAGATTTATGGGCTTGAGCTAGTGGATGACAAAACGGGGGTTGCATGGTGTAACAGGAGAAGGCGTGCTAAGAGCTACTAGTGATAAGGAGATGTAAAAAGACATGATCGCCTACGTCCCGAAGGGCAGGGCAAATAGAAGAAGAAGAACAAGAGAAAGTGTGTTAAGACATGACTAACCGGGCAGAAGATTTTTTTCGGAGTAGGTTGTCATTAATTTCTGGTAGACAAAGATATAGAACCCATTCTGTTCTTTGATCCATAACTGAAGAGAAGAGACGGATGCCTTTCTCAAGGGTATTTGCGTTTAAGTGAATGCAAAGAATTCAAGTGAAATTCGAACATGGTTCTCCGATTTATCGTTCCGAGCCGATGTCCACTGCACCACTACCAAGGCGGAGGATATTTAAATGTTTCATTATGAAAAACTTCTCCGATTAAGCACAGGATTGGGTTAGTAATGCGAATATTAATAAAAACCTCTGCTTTCTATGGTAGTCATTTAAGATGAGTATGTAATGGTAAGGTGCAAGCCAAAATACCAAATAAAGGTGGGGGATACCAGAATCAAGCAAGTACAAAAATTTAAATTCCTAGGAAGTGTTCTAACAGGAGATGGAAAGTGCGACACAGAGATCCAAAGGCGAATTGGCATGGCAAAGGACGCGTTCCAGAAGCTGAGCAATGTACTAACACACAGGAAAATTTCACTAGAAACAAAGAAAAGAGTGGATTGCTATGTGATGTCAGTTCTTCAATACGGCAGTGAATGCTGGCCAATATCATCGAAAATGAGGACAAAACTTGAAGCAGCGGAAATGTGGTTCTACAGAAGGATGATGCGGATATCGTGGACTGAGCATGCAAGCAACGATGAGGTGTTGGAAAGATTGGCAACAGAAAGGAAATTAATACTGAGCATCAGGAAGAGATAACTGATGTTCCTGGGACATGCAATAAGGAAGGAGAGATTGGAGAACCTGATACTGACTGGCCAGATAGAAGGAACAAGAGACAGAGGAAGGCAGCGGATAACATATTTGCAGAGCTTGATCAGGTGGAGGACGGAACGGGTGTTGCGAGGTGTAACAGGAGCAAACATACTAAGAGCTACAAGGGATAGGGAGACGTGGAGAAACATGATTGCCTACGTCCTGAAGGGACTGTGCACATAGAAGAAGAAGAAGAAGAAGAAGAAGAAGAAGAAGAAGAAGAAGAAGAAGAATGTAATGTTATCTGTCCTTTCAATATGACAGGAAGTGCTGCAAAATCTCATCAAATATAAATGAAAGACTTAAAGCAATTGAAATTTGGTTCTACAGAAGGATGCTGAGGATACCATGAATCGAACATGTGAGCGACGAAAAAGTTTTAGGGAGGATAGAAACGAATAGGAAATTTAAACAACATCAAGAAACTGCAGTTGAAGTCTCTGGGACTGGAATGAGGTAGCAAACCTTGGTTAATCTAATGTTCACAGGAGAGATAGAGTGAAAGAGAGACAGGAGAAAGCAATGAATGACATAACTGATTGGCTTGAGTAAATGGATGATAGAGAAAAGTTTGGAAGAGGTAAACAAGTAAAGAGCAACAATGGACAGGGATATGTGGAGAGCCATTATTGCCTGCGTCATAAAGAAGAAAAAGAAGAAGAAGAAGAAAAAGTAGAAAAATGCATTGTCATGCTTAATGGGTCGGAGAATAGAGAAATTGGTGAGCCATGTTCCATTCTTGACGATTTCCTTACGCCAAATTTAGACATGATTTATTTCTTCTCGCGTCAGTTAAGAGTTAAGTACTGGGATAGACTGGAATCTCTAGCTTTGGTTAAAATCTAGAAAAAAATGGAGAGGTTGGTGATCAAAGAAAAGCTATTTAGCTTTGGCTAGCAATCTTTTTAATAATGGTGATTCCTTTCAACAATTTCGTTTACTTATGTGACATATCGAGGAAGTTCTGCAGTATGTCGCAGTAGGTCTAACTGGACGTTTTGATATATCTTTTGAATTTTCCCCGAAAAATCTATCCAAATCGAGAAATCAAATACAGATTTTTTTTCTGTCTTCGGAAAAAAAATATTTCGAGCCTTAGGTTGGAAACCAATGTTTCGATTGCTTCTAATGCAATTAGCAATCAAGCAAACATGTAGCCTTGTCCAGTAAGCAAATTCTTCTTCTTTTTTTTTTTTTTTTTTAGACTTTTGATATAACGTGTATAGAATGAAAGAGTCGATAAGATTTAAGAAAAAAAAACTTGTTTTTCATGCTTTTATTGGTTGGGACTAAAACTGCATTTATAAAACGGGTCAATTTTTTAGGCGCAAAAGATACAACTTTATTTTAACACATTCATTTAAAAAAATCATTTTTCTCTTTCAAGATGGCGATTTTATTTTAGGTCTTTTTTTCTTAATCATTCAATTTATTGGAAAACTTCTAAATTTATTTCAAATTATTTGTCATTTATTTTGACACTCTCCATTATTTCTTGCAGAATATTTACTGGTTTTTCTATTTATTTATTTTTTTTCCCCTTTTTTGTCCATCCTTCTTAGCCATTCCTTAAAATTTACTCTTTTTTTCTTTTATTAAATTTATATTTGTCTATGAATATTCGTTTTCAGCTAAATGTTTTCTCTTACTATTTTCTGTTATTTACCTTTCTTTCTTTCTTTCTTTCTTTCTTTCTGTTTCCTTTTCTCTCTTCTATCCATTTTCTCTTCCTTTCTTTCTGTCTTTTATATCCTTTTTTGTTACATTACTTTTGTTTCTTCCTTTTTTCATATACATTCTTATTTCTTCTCTTAATACCACTTTCTTCTTTCTTTCTTTCTTCTATTATTTATCTTTCTTTCATTATATCTCTATTGCTCCTTTTCTTTGTTTCTTTCTTTCTCTTTTCCTTCTTTTTTCTTTCTTTTATCATTAGCTCTTTCTTCTTATCTTTCTTATTCTGTCATTGTTTCTTTCTTTCTTCAAACAAAATCACTTTCTTTCTTTCTTTCTTTCTTTTTATATTTCTTTTTATCTTTATTTTCTTCTTTTCTTTCATCATTAACCTGTTCTTCTTTCTTTCTTTCTTTCTTTCGATTTTCTTTTTTCTCTTCGCTCTTCTTTGTTTCCTTACTTTTCCTACTGTTTCATTTTTCTTTCCTTTTTCTTTCTTTCTGTCCTATTTTCTTCTCTCTTTACCACTTTCTTTCTTTCTTTCTTTCTTTCTTTCTTTCTTTCTTTCTTTCTTTGCTGATTGATTTTTTTCTATTTCGTTGAAATTCTTCCTTTCCACCATTTTTTCTTCTTCATTTTAAGTCTTTATCGAAATATTTTTCATTTACTTTCCTGTTTTCTCGTTCTTCTTTTCATTTTCTTGCTTTTTTTCTTAGATTTCAGCTTTTTTCCTTTCATTATACACTTCTTTTTCTTTCTTCATTTTCTTTTTCTTTTCGTTCTGATTGACCTTTTCTATCCTTTTCTTCATTTTTACATTTTTTCTTTTTCTCAAGACAAAAAACGACGGAAGTTCTAATGATAAACTAACTCCTTTATTTCTTTTTTTTTTTTTTGCTTCCCTTGTATTTTCTTTTATTTGCACAGCAAATGATAAAAAATAATTAAAATTGATTTTTTTTCACTTCGCTTTTCTTAATTTTTCTTGCAATTTTCCCTCGTCTTTCTATTTTTCCCCGATACTTCTTGTTCACTCGATACTCAAAGGTCAGACTTCCTAATTAACTGGAAACGGGCAATGATAAAAATAACCGGACAATATTATTTCCACGATAACCTTTTCGCCCGTAATGAATGCTTGATGAGGATATGGTCACGTGCCCATCCGGACGACAAATTCACTTTCACTCATTCTCTTTACGTTTTCTTTTCTTTTTTCTTGTATTTTTTTTTATTTCCTTCCTCAAATATTTTTCCCACATTCTATTTCCTTTAGAAAAACCTGACGTCATTTTATTTTTTCGTATTTCTTTTTTTTTTCTTTCTTTTTTCTTCTTTTTATTCGTTGTCTTTGTTGCTTTTACTACTTGTTTTTTTTTGCCATGTCCTAGGTACTGATAAATGCCTCTCTTTTTCTTTGTGCTCTTATTTGACGTATTAGTTTTCTTTCTTTCTTTTTTCTTCTTATTTTTTCTTATTGTTTATTTTTCTTTTCTTCATATTATTTTGCTACTTCTTTTTTTATTTGTTTGTTATTATCATTTTTCTTTTTTTACTTATTTTTCTTGTTTCCCTTGAACTTTTTTATTATTTTTATTCTTATTATTTTTCACATTTTTCTTGCATTTCTCCTTGTTTTACTTTTTATTTTTATTCATGGTATCTTCTTCTTCTTTTTTCTTCTTCTATCTTCTTCTTCTTCTTTTTCTCCTTCTTTTTTCTTCTTCTTTTATCATCTTTTTCTTCTTCTTCTTTTTCTCCTTCTTCTTCTTCTTCTTCTTTTTCTTCTTCTTCTTTGTGCCTTGTTTTTTCAGGACGTAGGCGATCATGACCTTCCACGTCTCCCTCTCTCTGGTGGCTCTTAGCACGCTTTAGCCTGTAACATATCGCAGCCCTCAGTTTACCATCCACCTGCTCAGCCTCTTCAAATATGTTATCCGCTGCTTTCCTCTTTCTTTTTCCCCTCTATTTGGCCTGTTAGTATTAGGTTCTCCAAGTCCTTCTTCCTGATTGCATGTCCCAAGAAGCTTTAGTTGTCTCTTCCAGTATTAATTGCCTTTTCATTTCCAACACCTCATCATTGCTCACATGCTCGGTTCATAATATCCGCAGCATCCTTCTGTAGAACCACATTTCAGCTGCTTCAAGTGTTTTCTTCATCTTTAATGATATTATCCAACATTCATTGGCATATTGAAGAAGTGACATGACATAGCAATCTAGTACTCTCTTCTTTGTTTCTAGTGAAAGTTTCCTCTCTCTTAATATTTTACTCAGTTTCTGGAACGGGTCCTTCGCCATGCCAATTCGCCTTCGGATTTTTGTGCCACACTATTATTTTTTTATTTTTCTTCACATTATTTGTGTCCTTGATCTTTTTTTTTATTTTCTGATTAATTTTTTATTTCTCTTTTTCGCATTTTTATTTTCTTTTTCTTTTTTTTTTCCACCGTATTATTATTTCGCGTTGGTTCTTCCTTTTCTTGTTATTTTTGTTCTTATTCTTATCCTCATCTTTATTTTCTTCTTTTTTCTTCTTATTTTCTTCTTCGTATTATTCATATATACTTATTTGAATTTTTATGCTGGTATTTTTCGTCTCTTTATTTTTCTTCTCCTTTCGGTATCTTCATCCCTGACGCTTCTATATATTCACGTTATGTACGCTTTCGATCAAAACAGGAACAAGGGGAAAATAAATTTTTAAATGTTGTATAATCTAAATTAATTATATAGTATCAATGCATGCTTCATTCTCTCTATACTTATTTTAAAATCATTTCACCCCATGCAAGAAGATAATGCCACTAAGGCAGAGTAGGTTATAGAGGATGAAAGAATGAGAAACATTATGTGATAATAAGTGATGAGAAGGCAATAAAGAAAAATATTTCAGGAAAACAGAATATAGCTATTGACGTTGCTTTTAACTTTTTGAAAATTATAGGTGACAGAAAAGAAAGGAATCGGAAGGGAGTTCCATAGTTTAAAAACGCAAGAAAAAACTATTATTACAGTATTATTACAGTATACAGTATTATTGTATCTAGGTAGTTCAACGGCAAACAAGTGAGATCTAGATGCCAAACGAGTAGCAGACTTGAATTCTGGGTAATAGGGAAAAAGCTCATCAGAATAGTTGCCATGAAAATATTTATAAAAAAGACAGAGGAAAGCCACGTCACATCGCTGATAAAGTGACTGAAGTCGAGGTACGTGTTCAGAATTGATGGCCTTACAGACGCTTTATTGTATCTTGTCAATTTGTTTGGTCTGATTTTTTATGGCATCTCAATGTATTATTTAATGCCAACAAGCTTTTAAAAATACATTTTTATGAATAGAATATATATTCTTTGTAAGTAATAAGTTTGTAGATCAGCTTTCTTTTATGTATTTTTGTAAAGTGGTTTTTGTTGAGAGTCAGCTGAATTGCTGGTATGTATTTTTTTTCAAAAATGTATTGCTTGTAATATTTTTTTTCCAAAAATGTATTG
The DNA here is from genome assembly GCA_037127315.1 of Ascarosepion bandense. Taxonomy (NCBI): domain Eukaryota; kingdom Metazoa; phylum Mollusca; class Cephalopoda; order Sepiida; family Sepiidae; genus Ascarosepion; species Ascarosepion bandense. The sequence continues at coordinate 1,112,973 of JBBBDQ010001415.1, read as the reverse complement.
CTGGTAATATTTTATTTTTTTTCACAAATCTATTACTGGTAATATTTTTTCTTTCAAAAATATATTCCTGGGAACTTTACCATAAAAACCATATTTATATTTACTGGCGTGATTATTTACGATAAATTGTTATTACGTAATAACAATTTATCGTAAATAATCAGGCCAGTAGATATAAATATATAATACTGTTTAATTAAAAATAGAATATCTACTTAAATACGAGTATCGATAAAAAATAATGTTCAAACATTTCAGTTCAAATTGTCGGTTGTTTATAACCAAGTTTCGTTAAAATTCGTTGATTTCAGTAATATATATATATATATATATATATATATAAATGAAGAAGGGTGACTTTGAGCGAGGGAATGCAGGCGCGAATATTTTTTCATATACGGCCTACCATAATATTTCGTCTGTTTGTCAAGTACTCTATAAGCTACTTCATACTTCAACGGCTGCGTTAAAAGATCGGACCCCCTTCTTTGCTCAAAATATTGATTGTCACTGCTTTTTAAAAAAAGAAAGTAAATACTTTTCATTAATCTTGTTCACAATGCATCAAATTAACATTTAATATTTTAACAAAACGTAGACACTTTTATTTTTTAAAAATCTTTAAGTAAGTTCCTTACCGCTTGAGAACTGGTGACAGAAAATGGCGTTGATTGATGACAGCAAAAAGTGACAATTGGTAATTTTGACGTAAAATCTATGTCGAAATTAGAGTTGTAGGAATGTTATATTACATAATACATTCTCTAGATAGATACATATAACAATCCATGTATTTAGTTAAAAGTAAAAAGTAAACTGTCTCTGATATGTCGAAACACTAGATCACAATATGGGAGTTGCTGGTTGACATCCTGCCGAAGTTAGATATTTTCTAAATAAGATTTTTTATATTCTGGCCATATATATATATATATATATATATATAATAAAATAAAATTCGATGTTCAAATATATATATATATATATAAAGAGAGAGAGAGATATTTTCTAAAATATTTTTTATATTCTAGCCATATATATATATATATATATATATATATATATATATATATATATATATATAAAATAAAATAAATTTCGATGTTCAAATATATGTATATATATTTTTTTTTTCTAAATTTTTTTTTTATATTCTGGCCATATATATATATATATATATATATATATATATAAAATAAAATAAATTTCGATGTTCAAATATATATAAATATATAGATATTAAAATATTTCTTATATTCTGGCCATATATATATATATAAAATAAAATAAATTTTGATGTTCAAATATATATATATATATATATAGATGTCATAATTTTTAGTAAATATCAAAAAGTTTCCCCCTTTCAGCCATAACCGATTTTCAAATGTGGTGCAGTGGATGTAGGCTCAGAACGAGAAATCGGAGGGTCAAATTCGAATTCCAGTTGAATTCGTTGCATTTACTTACCCATAAATGCCATGGAAAAAGGTATTAATCTGTCGATTCTACCTCCAGCTATGGGTTAAATAGAAGGAAACATTATGTTATGTAGCCTTAGGGGCCAAGTAGTCTATGGCAGAAAGTAATAGCAACCTACAGCGGGAAAATCTTCTGCAAAATCAGTCATGTCTTTTTCAAGACATGATCACGAAGTGTTTATCGGCACTTAACTAACTGACTAACATTAGATCATCTAAGACGTTGTAAAGAAGATTGAGTGTGGAAGTCAAAATTTTGTTGGTTATATTTTTTTATTATATTTAAGCGCTCAGATTCAAATTAAATTGTAAAGATTTTGATCGAAGCTCTCAAACGAACGAACAAAAAAGTTCTCTTCTGAATGTCCTGCTTTCAATATGCCTTGTATATCTAAAAAACAGTCCAATCCTCTTTCATAATTACATTCCTGGAACTTTCAGCTCTTTCCGAATCTATGTACAAGAGCCCTTTTTGTTTTCATTTTCCTTATACAGTCCTCATTGCTTACATCTGCTGCTTTTTGTAAGTCAACCTTCTTCTGTTGAACTACATTAATTTTATCTTAAGTTCACTCTACATCTGTGAGAAAATTGTCCATCATTAACTGCCTTATCAGTCAGTTAAGTGCCATACGTAATACACGCTTGGGCAATCATGTCTCGAAAGAGACATAGCTGACTGGGCAGAAGATTATCCCGCAGTAGGTTGCTATTACATTCTGCGGTAGACTGGTTGTCAACCAAGGCTATAGAACCCAATCTGTTCTGTTATTTAACCCATAACTAGAGAGAAGAGACGGATTAATACTTTTCCTGAGAGTATTTGTGCATAAGATAGTGCAGTGAATTCAACTAGAATTCGAAATCGGCTCTACCAATTTTTCGTTCCCAGCTGATACACTCTACCGCAACGTACACCCCTTAGAGGATTAGCTTATGATTAGCAAAACACGCGCAATATTTCTTCGTTCAATCAAGTGACAGGGACCAACAAAATCAGACTTATAGATACTCCACTCAGTGACTACATAATCGAAGAATAACGCCCCGTAGTGGCCAGAGGGCGTCAAATCTGCGCACGTCTATCTCTAGCCATGTACGGATTTTGTATGTCAACCTCTTTCTGTTGGGCTACATTTATTTTCACTCTAAGCTTCTTTTCTCGCATTTCCCGCCTGTAGGAATTCCCTTCCACTTGGTTCCCCGACAGCTACAATCTCTAGGAGTTTAAATGTAAGGTTAATAGACATCTTGTAGCACACTAACTCGCATCCATTCTCTCAAACACTCTTCCCATCTACCCAACCCTCATCCTCGGTATCCTTACCCGTCTTTCACCCTCCTTCTGACAGTTCCTATATCTAACCACTCTTTCTCATCACTTTACCCTATGTAACCCCCTGCTCAATAGTGGCAGTGGAATGCCTTGCTTGGGGTTAAATGATTTTTTTAAAATTCTGTGAGAAAATTGTCCAGCACTAAATGCCATATCAGTCAGTTAAGCACCATACGTGATACACGCTTGGGGGATCATGTCTCGAAAGAGACATTACTAACTAGAAGATTTTCGTGTAGTTAGTTGCCATTACCTTATGCGGTAGACTATTTGCTAACCAAGGCTACAGAACACAATCTGTTCTGTTATTCGACCCATAGCTGAAGAAAAGGGACGGATTTGTGCGTAAGTGAATTCAACTAGAGTTCGAACTCGGCTCTCTGATTTCTCCTTCCTGGCCGATATTCACTGCACCATAACGCACATTTCTCTAACAAAATTTTCCTGTTTCCTTTTGCTTAAGATTTTCAATATATTTCGCTGTTTCCGTATGACATTTTCTATCCTCCTGCCTTTCCGACATATTTCAATTTCTCTGTCTAGCATCTTGAGACATACCTCTAACTTCTCCTTCTTCTATGTGCCGTGTTCCTTTCATGACGCAGGCGATCTTGGCCCTCTACATTTTTCTGCCCCTTGCAGCTCTTAATATATTTTGACTTGTTAATTTTCCCGAACCATGTTCTACCATCAGTTTGCTTAAACCTATCAAGTATAACACGCGCCTTTGCTCTTGTCTCTCGTTTCATCTATCCGCCCTGTGAGTATCAAATTTACCATGCCCTCCTTCCTTATTACTTGTCCCTATTTATTTATAATATTCTTTATTTATATCGATTTTTTCTGTCTCTCAATATATTTTAGCTTTTATAACACATCCTTCGGCATGCCAATACGTTTTTGGATCTCAGTGTCGCACTTTCCGTCCTCATACAGAACTCTTCCAAGGTATTTAAACTTCTGTACATGTTTGAATTTAGTATCCCTGGCCTTTATCATTTGGTTCCACTTTTTGCTGATGACCATACATCCAATTCTCTCTCTAACTAACGGATCTATATTTACTTTCCTTAAAGTTCAGAGTTCTTCCTTTTCATTTTTCCCTGCGAATATCATGGATCCTGCATGTGAGCAATGATGAAGTTTTGGAAATGATTGAAACGAAAAGAAAATTAATGCTGAGAATCAGGAAGTGACAGCTGATTTTCCTGAGACATGCAATGAGGAAGGAGGGCTTGGTGGAGCAGATACTAACAGACCAAATAGAGGGAAAAAAGAGACAGGAGAAATCAGTTGGTAACATATTTGAAGTACCTAATCAGGTGGATGTGCGGCTCGGAGAGCCGAGTTCGAATTACAGTCGAATTCCTTGCATACACTTACGCGCAAATACCCTTGGGAAAGGTATTAATCCGTCTATTCCTTACAGTTATGAATTAAATAACAGGACAGATTGGGTTCTATAGCCTTGGTCGGCAACCAGTCTACCGCAGAAAGCAATGGCAACCTATTGCTGGATAATCTTCAGCCCAGTCAATCATGTCTGTTTTGAGACATGATTGCCCAAAGCGTGTATCACGAATGGCACTTAACTGACTGACCGATCCTTAGGTTAAATAACAGGACAGATTGGGTTCTATAGCCTTGGTCGGCAACCAGTCTACCACAGAAAGCAATGGCAACCTACTGCGGGATAATCTTCTGCACAGTCAGTCATGTCTGTTTCAAGACATGATTTCCCAAAGCGTGTATCACGTATGGCACTTAACTGACTGACCGATGCTTAGGTTAAATAACAGGACAGATTGGGTTCTATAGCCTTGGTCGGCAACCAGTCTACCGCAGAAAGCAATGGCAACCTACTGCGGGATAATCTTCTGCACAGTCAGTCATGTCTGTTTCGAGACATGATTGCCCAAGGCGTGTATCACGTATGGCACTTAACTGACTGAATCAGGTGGATGATGGAATGAGGATTGCATGGTGCAACAGGAGAAGGCATGCTAAGAGCCTCCAGGGATAGGGAGACGTGGAAAGCCATGATCGCTTACGTCCTGAAAGGACAGGGCTCATAGAAGACGAAGTCTTTAAAGAGTTACTGCAGTTTTTTTTTCTTGTCTTACAGGAATACACCGTGAGTTTCTTGCTTTCCGTTTTCGAGATCGTTCCCACCTCTAATAAATCCCGGTAGGATTTTTATCTTTCACAGGATTACCTCATCGAACAAAAAAAACCTCTTGTTAATCCTTTATGATAATATATTCTTATCTTACGTTCGTTTTTGTTTGCATGTATATTATTAATCCAGTTTTCGTGTGTAACGATTCAATAATGGGTTATTCTAATACTTTTGCCAGTCTAGCGCTAAATACCCAGTGAGATAAAAAAGAAAAAATACTGCTTACTTTCATGGTTCTGGGTATGACAATAAACTGCATCCGGCAGCAAGGCTTCTGATTGGGAGTTTGTGAGGAGCATGGAACCACCTCTTAATTTTTGTTGTACCAAGGTCCACTCTGACTCGGAGTGGTAGCACCTGTTAGGTTCCCAGCTATGGGCAAATAGCTAATCCCCAGACTGGGATCAAAACACTATGAAAGTATAACAAATAGACTTTTATAGAAATATATACATAAAAATAGACATTTATGGAAAGATAAACATTTCTGAAGGAAAAATGTTATTGTCATATGATATTTTTGAAGGAAAAACATTATTACTAGCAATCCATTTTTGAATACAAAAGTAGAAGACATCTTCAGTTTTCTAAAATAAAATTTAAAAGAATTTAAAAAATTAATCAAAATCTGACGAAATCAACCTACTCACTATAACCAAACATTAAAAAAATAACTTAAAACCCCATCTTTTTGGCATTAAATAATCCACAGAGGTTGATATGCCATTAAACAAAACTCAAACTCAAGCTAGTTACATTCAATGCCTCGAGAACCATACTAGTTACATTTCATCTTCTATCAGTAGTCACGATGAACAGAAATTTCCTCGAGGAGGCACCGTGCCGATGAAAGACCTTGAGGCGTAAACACGCACCTGATTTCAAGTGAAACTAGTACAAGATCCACTGCTATGGCTGTCGTTAAAATGGCCAGCTTCCTGTAATTACCTGATTCCTTCTGTTATTCTCTCTATATATACAAGAGTCAGATCAAGCCAAAAACAGAGTATTATTGTCATATTTAGGCAGGAGCTGCCCAGACCACAATCTCCAGCCTTGATAGCGTTCAAAAGCATCTCTGAGACCGTACGGGTAACGATTTATTTTCCACCCTCCAAACTCTCCCTCACCGTCGGGATGTGGAAAATCTATCGCTGCTGCCACTGAAAGTTCTCGGATGAACTACATTTCCTGGTCCCACCAATTCATACATTCACGGCATGTGAAACCATACCACTATTATAAACCGCTCACATTCCCTTCCGTATACCATTGGTGAGAAGTAAGTTCCACCTCAAAACGACTGCTCTGTGGAACCAACTTCCAAGAGTATATAATTCTAGATCACTGCAATTTTAACCTGTTAGAGTCTGCTTTAAATAATATCTTCTCTTCCTATCTGCACAAACTGCCTCTTAATATAACTCCCTACCTTGAGTGGCCCCATGCCTTGTACAAAATGAACTTCCCTGTTAAATAAATAACATAGTTTTCTTCGCAGTTAAAATAGATGTCTGAAGATATCGACGAAAAATGTTATTTGAATTGCTCAATTTGATAGCATTTTGATAATAAATATGTAATTTTTTTTCCAGGTATCTTTCACGAAACCACACTTGTCTTGTTTTATTCTGTTATTCGTTCTATTGATTCGAATCCGAAGCATAAGCGTTGTTATGCGATCCATTAAACTGATGGTCCCAGGAGATCGCTATAAAGATGGATCTACTAAAATGGCATGTCTACACCGGAATATATCTCATTTATTATTTGCGTAAACTGGTTGACCCCGAACTTGTCTAAGGTTGACTGCATCTTTATTACAATCCCATCTGAACCTGCTTTTTTTTCCTTGTCCATCTTGCCATGTTGGTCTTATATTTGTTTGTGCATATTGGGTTCCTTCAGTCCATAGTTCAATTTCCAGTTCTTTTTAACCCTTAGTGTTTTTGTCGTATGTGCTTTGTGGTACAGGATGTGAGTTGTGGTGCAGTGAATATCGACTCGGAACAACAAATCGGGTTGCCGAGTTCGAATTACAGTTGAATTCTTTGCATTCACTTACGCGCATATATCCTTGAGACAGGTATTAATCCGTCTTTTTCCTTCCAATTATGGGGTAAATAACAGGACAGATTGCGTTTTATAGCCTTGGTTGGCAAACAGTTTACCGCAGAAAGCAATGGCAACCTACTGTGGGATAATTTTCTGCCTAGTCAGTCATATCTCGTTTGAGACATGATCGCCCAAAGCGTGTATCACGTATAGCACATAACTGACTGAGTGACATATCTTCTAATCTCTCTTCCGCCAATGATTTATGCAATCTCGTTAGGTTATGCGCTGATTTCCTGCGTCTTTCTTGCATTTAATATCAGTCAGTCAATAGCCTTTTATCAAGATCAGTCAGTTAATTGCTGTAGGTGATACAAACTGCTGCGATCCTGTCACTTTTGAGACATGAATGAATATGCAGAAGATTTTCCGGCAGTAGGTTGCCTTTATTTTCTGTGGTAGACCGGTTGTCTACCGAGGCTATAGAATCCCGCTATTTAATCCTTTTATCTTGATCAGTGCGTTAATTGCCGTACGTAATATATGGTTGGACGATCACGAAATATGACTGTCTAGACAGAAGTTTTCCCTGCGGTAGTTTGCTATTACTTTCTGCGATAGACCGGTTGCCAACTAAGGCTGTAGAACCCAATTTTTCCTTCTAATTAACCTTTTTATCTAGATACATCAATTAATTACCATACATAATACACACTTTGATGATCATGTCTCGACATTGACATGACTATCTAGGCAGATGATTTTCATACAGTAGGTGGCCATTACTTTCTGTGGTGTTCTCGCTCGATCACCGAAGTTAAGCAACGTTGAGCCTGGTCGGTACTTAGATGGGTGACCGCTTGGGAATATCAGGTGCTGAAAGCGCTTAGTGACGCATGTGCGCTGTGGTGCAGTGGATATCGGCTCAGAAATAGAAATAGGTGAGCCGAGTTCGAATTCTAGTTGAATACCCTGCATTAACTTAAGCACTGGTACCCTTGAGAAAGGTATTAATCCGTCCCTTCCCTCCAGTATGGGTTAAATAACAAGGGTAGGACTTGGGAACCCTGCCCTTAAAAACAAATGCCAATGAATCTTGGTACTCGAAAAGAAAAAAAAGTATTACTAGACACAAAACTTATATAAAAACAATAATAAATTTTTGAAAGTAAAAGGTATTACCAGCAATAAATAAATAAAATTTAGATGGCAATAAACGACCCGCCGAGGTTGATATGTCATATAAAACAAAAGCAAAAACTTTCTGTAGTAGACTGGTTGCCAACTAAGGCTGTAGAACCCAAACTGTTATCCAGCCCATAGCTGGAAGGAAAAGAGGTAGATTAATACCTTTCCAAACGGTGTTTGTTCGTTAGTAAATGAAACGAATCCAACTGAAATTCGAACTCAGCTCTCCGATTTCACATTCGCAGCCAATATCCATTACACAAAAACGCACGCCGTACCTTCAATATATTCTGCGTTTGTCAAATTCCCCACGATATCTTCTTTCATTACGTGTCATAAAATCTCAAATGTCTCTTTCTATTCACTGCCATTTTCTCTAAAAAATTCCTCGTTGCTCACGTGTTCAGTCCAGAGTATCTTTCTGCAGAACCACATTTCTATTTCTAAAGCCGCTTTCTCGTCTGTAATGAGATGGCCCGACATTCACTACCATATAGAAGTACCGATATTACATAATGGTTATATAATAATAGTCAAGTACTCATTTCTTTGTTTCTAGTGACATTTAGCTCTTTCTTAATGCTTAGCTTTTAGATGGCATTTTTTCGCTATTCAAATTCGACTTCATGTTTTGTTGTCAAAATTTCTCCTTTTCTCTATTTAAAACAATTCTTAGTCATTTAAAATTTTGCACTTGCTTAATTTGATTTCTCCAATTTGTAAATCTCATAATTTTTTTCTCTCGGAAAACTATACATTCTGTCATCTTCTTATATATACTGCCTGGTTCTGGATCTCGACGAACTATGATGACGATCGTTTTGCAGACAACGACGGTGACACTGCTGTGGAATAAGAAGGTAACCGGGAGAGAGATCGCGCACGTTGCTGCTTCTTCAGCCAGCGGGGATCTCCCTTCTGTCTATCTTTCTCTCTCTTTCTCCCTCTTTTTTCATTTCTTCTCTTCTATTTTCTCTTCCTCTCTTTTCGGGCAGAAATCCCAGACTTATATAAACCCAAAATTCTTCTGCATTTTTGCATTTTCGTTTTGTCGTTTAATTGAAGTAATCTACGGCCAGATACATCTGTCAAACATTTTCGCCGGCTATCGTCTTTCAAGTCGTTTGTTGCCTGTTTTTTTCTGCCTTTGATGTCAATCGCATTTTCATCGGCTATCACCTTTCAAGCCTTTGTTGTTACACGCTGCCTCCATCCACAACCAGAATATATTTTTGTGAATCATATTTTGCCGATGAAGGTAATACATTACCATCTTTCAGTTGATGTTTCGTTTTTTCTTCCCGCTTTCATTTATTACCTTATGGATGACTTCTTGTAGCTTTGTTTATGTGCCCAGTTTAATATTTCCGTTTTTTATGTCTTTGTGTATTGCAGGTTTCTCACTTTTGTCGTTGAATAGTTCTTCGATGCGTGTGTTACATCACTGAAGTATCTTTTTTTTCTATTATGAGTGTTCCAACTTTACAATATTTTGTATCCTGTTGAGGTGCTAATCTTTGGTCCTATTGTCTCTTTCATATCAATATGTATGCATTCCGTATTTAAGAAGCTCGCCTTTTCTATTTATTCTTTACATTTAGTTGTTCGTGATTTTTCATGTCTGTGCGTTTTTTTAACGATTGGGCATAATATTTATCTTCTGTACCATTCCTTGGTATTGTTTGCTGCTTTTTTTCATCATTTCAAATATTTCAACTATCATCCACTTTTATTCCAGTCTCCCTTTTCTTGGCGTATCTAATTCACCGATATCATTACAGCTTACTCTCTCTCTCTCTCTCTCTCTCTCTCTCTCTCCCTCTCTCCCTCTCTCTCTCTCTCTCTCTCTCTCTCTCTCGGGTGCTTTATTTGGGATTGCTGATCTTATCCTAAGCTATTATAAATAATTCTGTACATCTTTGCGAGTGTCTGTTGTTCTGAAGTTTAGGCGTTGTTTGGATATCTTCAAACAAAGGGTTAATTACTAAGACTCGTATCACTAAATCCATTTTTCCACCCTCTGCAATTCTTATAATCTAAAAATATTTTCCTGTTTTAAATCACAAGTAAACTGTTTCATAAACTGGAGAATACAAATCAGTCAAGCAATACGATTACTACAATATTAAAAAATAATAATATGATTAAGATAAAGAACAAAAAGAAGACGAACTATTCATTTTCAGTTAAACGAGATCAATCTTTTCTCACTGTTGACAGTATCCCAGAACACATTTCTTTATGTCTTAACCTACTGCTCTTCAAGTTTTTCTCCTCTTGTATATATGATCCGCAATCTCAGTTATCTCCCTTTAGTTTCACGTATCACTGGAATGTTAGTTTACTGCTTGATATTTTCTAGATGCCCACATTGACGCCATGTCCGCACACTCCATCAGTTTTCCGTTTTTTGATTAATTTTTTGCTTTATTTTATTTTTATTTTTAGAGTTTCTTTCACTTAGCATTTAACACCGCATTTTTATTTTCAAATGTTTTTTTTTCTGTTTTAATAGTTGTTTTTAATTCTTTTTTTAATTAATTACCGATTTTTCTTTCTTTCGTTCGGTTTTTTGTTTCTTTAGTATTTATTTGTTTCTATTTTTCGTATTTTATTTAGATCATTTTTTAAAATTTTTTGTATTAATTCCTGTTGTTTTTTCTTCCTTCCTCATTTTCATTTTGTTCATGCATATTTTGTCTTTCTATTTTCTTTCTTTATTTCTTTCTGCCTTATTTTATTGTGTTTTCGTAAATTTGTCTTACATTCTTACCTACTTTTTTATGAGCCCTTTCTTTCTTTCTCTTCTCTTCTTATAATTGTCTTTCCTGTTGACTTACTTTCTTTCATTCTCATATTTGTCTTACTTTCCTTGTGATTTTGTTTTTTCTTTCTTTTTTTACCATCATTTTTTCTTTCTGTCTTTCTTATTTTGTTTTCTATTCTTTTTTCTTTCATTTTTATATTTGTTACATTTGTCTCACTTGTTATTTTGTTTTTGCTTTCTTATTTTATTTTTCTTTCTTTCTTTCTTTCTTTCTTTTTTCTTTCTTTCTTTCTTTGTTATACTTTATTATATTTGTCTTTCTTAAGCTCTTGTTTATATGCGTCTGTTTTCTTCATTCTTTCTCTCTTTTTTGGTCTTCCATTCTCATTATTGTCTTTCTTTTCGACTTTCTTTCTTTCATTCTAAAATTTCATAGTTAGTTTTTCTTATTCTTTGTTTGTTTGTTTGTTTCATTTCTTGTAGGTCTTCCATTCCCATAAATGTTTTCCTTTTCGACTTTCTTTCTTTTATTCTTAAATTGCCTAACTTTCCTAGTTATTTTTTCTTATTCTTTCTTTCTTTCTTTCTTTCTTTCTTTCTTTCTTTCTTTCTTTCTTTCTTTCTTGGTCTTCCATCCCCATAATTGTTTTCTTTTTCGACTTTCTTTCTTTCATTCATAAATTGCCTAACTTTCCTAGTTATTTTTGCTTTTTCTTTCTTTCTTTCTTTCTTTCTTTCTTTCTTTCTTTCTTTCTTTCTTTGTAGGTCTTTCATTCCCATAATTGTTTTCTTTTTTCGACTTTCTTTCTTCATTCTAAAATTGTCTAATTTTCCTAGGTATTTTTTATTTTATCTTTCTTTTTTTGTTTGTTTGTTTGTTTGTTTGTTTGTTGGTCTTCCATTTCCATAATTGTTTTCTTTTTCGAATTTCATTCTTTCATTCTTAAATTTTCTAACTTTCTTAGTAATTCATTCTTTCTTTCTTTCTTTCTTTCTTTCTTTCTTTCTTTCTTTGTTGGCGTTCCATTCCTATAATTGTTTTCCTTTTCGACTTTCTTTCTTTCATTCTTAAATTGTCTAACTTTTTCAGTTATTTTTGCTTATTTTTTCTTTTTTTCTTTTTCTTTCTTTCTTTCTTTCTTTCTTATTTTTGTTTTCATGTTTATATTTATGTTTCTTTCGTATTTTGACTTTTTTCTTTCATTTTAATATTTGTCTTTCTTTCTTAGTTATTTTCTTTTATCGTTCTTATTTTATCTTTTTCTTTCTTATTTTGTTGTGTTTTCTTACATTAGTCTTTATTACTTACGTTCTTATTTATATGTCTTTTTTCGTTCTTTCTTTCTTATTTTGTCTTCTATTCTTATAATTGTCTTTCTTTTTCAATTTCTTTCTTTCATTCTTATGGTTGTCTTATTTCCTTATGTTGCTTTTCTTTCCAATTCTTTCTTTCTTTTTTTTGCTTTACGTTTTCAGCCACTTTTAATTTTTATTATCTTTAGTCGTTTTTTCTTTCGCAAAATATGTTCTTGTTTTATTTTTATCTTTCCTTTCTCTCTTTCTGTTTTTCAATCTTCCTCTTTGTCCGTTCCCACTCACTATATACTATTTTTCATTTCTTTCTCTTTTGTTGTTTGTTTCTTTCTGACTTTTAATGTTTCCGATTCCTTTGCTATTTATGTTTTTCTGTTTCGATTTTCACTTTCATTTCCTTTTATCAGCATTTACTTTTGTTAATTCAATATATGTTTCTTTGACGCAGTGGCTTTTCAACTTCTCGATTTTCCTTTCTGTAGGACCAAAAGCCAATCGATAGCATCTGAATCAGAGACAAAACAGAATTTTTTTTTACAATCAGTGTAATTAAAACATTGTTGGAATTTCTTAAGAAATGTGAAACCATTTTCTTAATTACATTAACTGAGTCAGTGTGGCGTCTGAGCCGAAGAACTTTCATTTCTCTCCCGTGAGCATCTCTTGAGCAACTTTCTCAGTAAGCTCAAGATAATGTTAATTTTCTGACACTACATTTCTGACGGTCATTGCTTGAGAAAATAGCAGCGAAAGATAGGTTTTAATAATAATAATAATAATAATAATAATAATAATAATAATAATAGAAATAATATCTAGTGGAACCCGTGGAATTTCCACGGACGGATAATTATGATTTCCTGGAAAATTTTTACCCTGTCATACTACAAATGATAGAAACGTCTTGAAACATAAAAGGTACTGGATAATAAAATACCGATAACACAGAGTGTAATCTTTTAAAAATGTCTATAAAAGTAATGTCCATAGAAGCTACTTTACTGTAATCTTATATAATATTAAGCGGCGTATGCACAGACCATAACCAAAATACTGTACGCTATTTTGTGAGAGATTTTTAAAGAGAATTTTTTTTATTACTGAAAAATCATGGTTCCTGTGTCCACCTCAAACAGAAAAGAGCAACTGAGTAATGCCCAACGGTGTAAAGGCCAAAAAGTTCGTTATTCGGTCGCGAGATACAACAAATCTACCTATTTTTGCTATATTGTACAGTACACACATACACACACACACACACACAATTACCGCTACAGCCACCAGTTTAGCTGGTACTACTACGGTAATGCTATAGGCTATTTCCTTCTACTCTCTCACTATTTACTACTCTTCGCTTTGGCAAAGGTGATAGAAAGGCTGAGGAGAGTAGAGGGGATGAAAAAGAGAGTAAGTGTGTTACTTTTCTTCAGTAACGGATAGAGGAGCTAAGTAACGAACTAAGCAACTAAGTAACTAACTAAGGAAGGAACAAGCAGAATTATTATATGATATATATATATATATATATATATATATATATTATTTTCAATTTAGCCATCGTTTATCCTATGGGGTGTTTTGTTACCCACAAATTTTAAAGTACTTGTAATTGCTTTTGGCAATATATTTCCTTTGCTTTCTTCAGACTAAGTGAGGGAAGAGTAGCACGCGGTGTGTCGCAGTTGTTGCTTACTTGTCGTGGAAAGCAGATGAGTCTTTGTCTTCTTCGGCGTATCCGGTCAGCTCAGCTGACTAACGATGTTTAGTTTCACCTAGAGCATTTTTACATTGTATATAACAAGCGAAAAGTCCGCCTTCTTCTACCGAGCGCTCATAGCTCAGAGGAGAAATCGCCGACTTATGTTATAAACGAAAATGGCATGTAGTTAAAATACCAAAACAGATCCTATTAATATTAATCTCACTAATATTTAAAATGATCCTGGATGAGAGTGTGATGTTATAGTGTTATCTATGTACAAAGCCAAATATGTATATTTTCAAATAAAACTCTGAACATTACGTATGCTGTATGGCCATTCCAGTGAGGAAATAACTCACTGATCAAAACGGTAATGGTGATTCTGATTCAGGATTTTTTTTCACTCTAGTTTGAGGAACTCCTCCCAGGATGACTTCCACTGTTTCGTGTCCGTCGTTTCAGCGGATGTTCCTTACTCGCCACGGTCGGCAATGCGGGTTAGCGGATAATATTTAATCCATAACTGGAGGGAGAAGACACGGATTAGTACTTTTCCCAGTGGTATTTGCGCGGAAGTGATTACAATGAATTCAACTGAGATTCGAACTTGGCTCTACGATTTCTCGTTTTGAGCTGATATTCACTGCACTTCAATGCACATCTAATAGTGATTAATGTGTCCAAAATGTGCAAAAGAGAAGGGGTTTGGAAGTGGGAAAAATAAAGACACAGAGGATAGAAAACGATTGAAGAAATTAAGAATGAGGCAGTTCTTGGAATAAAAAAGCTGTCAAAAAAAAAAAGATAAAAGAAAAAAGAAATTCCTTCAGGCATATGGAACACGAGAGGAACGTAGGTGTTTCAACTCACTACAGAATACCATGGTCAGTCTTAACTGCGAAAGTTTGGACTGGTGAAAGTAAAGAGTTTAAACAGTTCTTCATATCTGTCCCAAAAATAACCATAATTGATTAACTAAGCGCCGCTTAGATGTGGCACAAGACTGAAGATAATGGCTACCCTGTGAAAATCGAACTCATTATTCAGACAAGCTTGCTAACCATTACACGACTCCGAGGCGTCCTCCCACAACTAACCATAGTATTGTGGGGTTTCATACATTGACACCCCCCCCCACACACACACACACGCATGGTCACTCGCCGTCCACGTGATGACTGGTTCCCGCCAAAAACGATGCTAATAAAAACGGAAAACATCACGTGGTACACTAGTTAGGATTTCGTCCCGGGACAAGTGCAGACATGTCTTCCTAACTCACACAAACACACGCGCACTAATTGCGTGTAGCAATTAGTGGCACAATATTTCTTTTATTTTTCTTCTCCTACATTAACACTATGTACATTAACTTTCATTCAAACAGGACTTTACATAAAATAACTTCCTACATATAAATCCACAATTTTTCCAACCTTCGTCAGTAGAAATCCACCGACTGCTACATTCGCATGTAAGTCTCTCTCTCTCTACTCAACGCACACACAGACACAGAACTTTGTCTTCTGTCTGACTTTCTTCATCAAGGATTTGAACTTTGAACTCTTTACGATAATCTTAACAATTGTTACAAACCTTTCTTTCAGCTAGATTAAAAACTTCATACATCTTATTTTGTTTCTACGAACAGACGAAGGGGAATGACTCTTTCCTTTTCACTTTCTTATGCATGCTCTCTCAACCCCGTGTAACCTTTGTCAATACATTGTTTTTCTGGTTACTTTCGCCTTTTTGTTCTTTCTTAAATCCTGCTTTAAGATATGACCAAGGTTGCGTCGAGTCGACTCATAAATCTAAATTAGTAAGTGGACGCTTCGTCCGCTACAGTATTGCAAAATCATGTAGAAAAGAGGTTTTAGTAAAAAGTTTTATGAAAACAGATCGTTGAATATAAAGTAATTAACGACATACACAGAAAAATATATCCGTAAATTAAGTACAAGATTAGAATATTCGTAATCCATTCAATTTGCTTTTTCCCATTCACATTACTTATAAAAAAAACTTTAGAATCTATGTGTGGGTAAGTGATACAAAAGAGAAACTGGTTCATCAGACAAGGGAGATAACCGTCGAACTAAGTTAAGCACTCTGATCAGAGTTATTTCCTAAGTAAATTCTTTCATCGTGTTGTCTGATAATAAGTGGGGTTATTCAGAATTATACTGGATATTTCTTTATTTTCCTCAACGTAGACTGTGGAATAAGTTGTCAAAATGTTATATGATTAATTTACGGGTGTTAATTCGCCAATCCTTCACCTGCAACACGCGAAAAGTTTTACATATTTTCGGTAGATGTTAATTATGCATTTTTGTGTCTTTGTCTATTTCAATTGAATATACAGTTGAATTAACTAGCTTTAAATTATCTATGTATGTGCCATTCATTGTACATTTCTCTCTTTATATATATATATAAATATGTGTGTGTGTCTGTGTCTTTGTCAGTCTGTTCATCTCATTTCTCTATAAATCTATATAATTCGAATAGTATCTATCTATGTCTAGTCATATGTATATATATCTTTATCTATCTCTCTCAGTTTTTTCATATCTATCTATCTATCTATCTATCTATCTATCTATCTATCTATATATATATATATATATATATATATATATATATATATACTAAACATATGCTGTTAAAAATAAGAGACAATGAATGTCTATTATGTTTAATCATGAGCCGTTCTAAACATCGTATTCTGGCTTTAATTTCAGTTGAAAATAAAGACAAAAATTCTCCAACATTTGGATAATTATTTATTGGTTTTCTTCAGAGAGGTAGTTTTGCGGTGTGACGTCATAAAACCGCATCGCAAACTTAAGAACTGCGTTTATTATTTTTGGTAACTATTGCCGTTGCCAAGCAGAGTTTTATGTCAACACAAAATAAAATCGTCGGTGATGGAGGATTTTATAATATTTCAGTTTAATGTTGGAGAATTTTTGTCTTTATTTTCAACTGAAATTAAAGCAAAAATACGACGTTTAGAACGGCTCATGATTAAACATAATAGACATTCATTGTCTCTTATATTTAATAGAATATGTTTAGAATATATATATATATATATATATATATATATATATATATACACTAGCAGTATAGCACCTTGACTTTTATATATATATAGATATATTATCGATTTTCTGCACTATTGTAAGAACTGCAACCTTGAAAATTCTGAATATCGTTTCTTATGTCTTTGTCTATGAGTGTATCAAATTTGATTAAAATCGGACCACTCCTTCTATAACCCCATTTTTTCGATTATCGATTTTCGTATTTATCGGGGGTACCTCGACACAAAACCTAGCAAAGAACACTCGCAGACACTTATAGTATAACTGTGCAAATTTTCAAGAAAATCGGTTCAGCAGTTTTGGAATCTATCGGTAACGGATTCACACACACACACACACACACACACACACACACACACAGACAAAGTTCCATTTATAAATAAGTTTAGATATTCACCAATGCTTTGAATATTGCTGCTACATTTAGCCGTCTGCCGTTACTATATATTTAAGGATTCTTGATAAAATCCAGAGAAGACTTACGCAGTATTATTGGTCCTGATCTGGCATCTCGGCTTCGGTCACGTTCTAACCATTGTAAGATAGCTTTCCAGTACCTATAAATAGTTTCGTGGTAATTGCTCGGATGAACTATCCGCTATGGTGCCTAGACGTTAGAAATTTATGTGCAGTACTGGTCCGAATGTGCGTTTTGGCCCAGTGGATATCGGCTCGGAACAAGAAATCGGAAAGACGAGTTTGAAGTCCTATTAAATTTGTTGCATTTACTTACGCGCAAGTAACTTTGGTAAAAATATACGATTTGAATTGATCGTTATTGGTTTAATCCGCTCGGTGATGATAAACCGTAACCAATTTAGTTCTCAAGGTATTGAATGTGAACACAGAGATCCGCAGACGAGTTGGAATGACAAACGACGTATTCCAGAAGCTGAGTAGATTGCTAAGAAACAGGAAAATTTCGTTAGAAACAAAGAAGAGAGTACTGGAATGATATATGATATAGTTCTTCAATAAAGCAGTGAATGCTGGAAAATCACATCAAAGATGAAGGAAAAACTTAAAGGGACTGAAATGTGGTTATACAGAAGGGTGCTGCGGATATCATGGATCGAGCATGTGAGCAATGATGAGGTTTTGGAAAAGATAGAAACGTAAAAGTAATTAATACTGAGAATCAGGAAAGGAGAGCTAAAGTTTCTGGGACATGCAATAAGGAAGGAGCGCTTGAAAAATCTGATACTCACGGGTTTCATAGAGGTAAAGAAAGACAGGGAAAGGCAGCGTGTAACGTACTTTACGGCCCTGAGCAGGTGGATGGCAGAATGGGGTTTTCGTGGCGTAACAGAAGAAAGCGTGATAAGAGCCACCAACGATAGGGAGACTTGGAAGGCTATGATCACCTACGTCCTAAAAGGACAATGAATATACAAGAAGAATGTAACCAGACAGTTCCCTTCCCCATCGTTGAGCCGTTAGAGCTAGGTCAGAAGAAAGATCAGCTGTTAAGCTCTAGCAGGGTGTTGGAGGTGTACCTCCAGCTATGGGTTAAATAGCCGGACAGACTGGTTTATATAGCCTTGGTTACCAACCAGTCTACTGTAGAAAGTAATGGTAACCTACTGCGAGAAAATCTTCTGCTTAGTCAGTGATGTCTCTTTCGAGATATGATCGTCTAAGCGTGTATCGCACATGGCATTTAAATGACTGCCTGACAAGACTTGTAAGTAAGTTTCCTGAATTTAGATGTAACTGTAAATTCTGTGCTAGCAGTTTTTCTATCGCAATTCTTTGCTCGTGGACAATACTTCCGGCTCTAGGCTTTCCAGTCAACTTTTCTTTTAAAAGATTTATATGGAATGTCAAATCGTTATTTTCTGTCTGCTTGATAACTCTTCTTTTATTGTTCTCGTTCCTATATATTTATATATAGTATTTATTTTGTGTGAGCATATATTATATTTTTATATAATTGCGAGATTGAGTATATACATGCTGTCTGTGTCCCTTTTTTGCGTCTGTTTAATTCTAATTTTTTTATATGTATATATGTTTCATATATAAGATATGTATGTGTAAGTAAATATATGATTTCCTTAGTTTGTATTATGTGTGATCTGATGTATCTATTCTCAATTTATTTCTGGTTTACATAATACGAAACTCAATTTTTCTGTTAAAAACTTAAAAGCAAATTCTGAGTGAATTTATTTACTTTTCAACGGTCTGAATGAGACGATATAAGTAAATTTACAATCGAAATAAAACTTGATTTATAACAGTCTAAATATGTGATGAATTTTCCTCTCAATATTTTATAATGCTTTGGATAATATCCAACAAGCTCCCTATTTTTATCTAATTAAGAATTTATATTAATTCAATAAAATATTTTGGATCATCTACTATTTACTCCGTCTTAACAGGTCTGCCGTTATCTCCTTTACACACATATATATATATATATATATATTACGGAAATTAACGAATTTTAACGGAACTTGGTTATAAGCAACCGACAATTTGTAATGAATTATTTTGAACATTATTTTTACCGATACTCATATTTAAGTAGATATTCTCTTTTTAATTAAACAGTATTTTTATATTTATATCTACCGGCCTGATTATTTACGATAAATTTTTATTACGAAAAGGTGTGCTACCTAGCAGGATTCGAACCTGCGACCCCTATTACATAGAGGAAGCATACCATTTGATCTGGTACCGTCTTGACCACTCGACCATGGATAGCCTCTTGATCAGACGAAGTTTTTATCATGCTTATATAACAAAAGAGGCTGTCCATGGTCGAGTGGTCAAGACGGTACCAGATCAAATGGTATGCTTCCTCTATGTAATAGGGGTCGCAGGTTCGAATCCTGCTGGGTAGCACACATTTTCGTAATAAAAATTTATCGTAAATAATCAGGCCGGTAGATATAAATATAAAAATACTGTTTAATTAAAAAGAGAATATCTACTTAAATACGAGTATCGTTAAAAATAATGTTCAAAATAATTCATTTCAAATTGTCGGTTGCTTATAACCAAGTTCGTTAATTTCCGTAACATGTTTATATATATATATATATAGCTGTTCATTGATTTCCTTACAATATATATGTACATAGTCATTTTTTTTATTACAGTGGTTTATCAAATCTTTTTTATCACTAAACAAAAAAAAAATATGTTTCAGTACTTAGTTCTTCTTCGGGTGATATTTAGAACGAATGGTGAAAATTATTCATTTTTGAAAATTGGAAACCAATATATTTTTATTTAGAAAGTTCAGAAGGGAGAATGGGATAAGTTAAACAATGTTTATGGGTGTATCTAGCTTACACAATCAAAAGTAAGAATTAGGTTGAACTATGAAAGTGAACGTTTAGATCGTAGGGAGTGGGTTGTTAAATCATGTCATGATAAAATGACACACTTTATCAGTCTGGGAAAAATGCATATTAGGACACCAAAGTATATATTGTAATATTTTTATTATCATTATCGACCATTTGATCAGACCTAACAAGTAGGGTCTCGCGCTGCAAATGGATGACAAAACGCAGCTTAGAAGAGATACCAAGAGAAAATATTGAGAGCGACAAGAGACAGAGCCAAGTGGAAGGCCATGATCGCCTACGTCCTGAAAAGACACGGCACATAAAGAAGAAGATATATCTATAAATCCTCTATATCTGTATTGAGCTCGTTATAAAAAGTCAGTGTTAACAATGTGCGTTGTGGTGCAGTAGATATCGGCTCGGAACGAGAAATCGGGGAGTCGAGTTCGAATTCCAGCTGAATTCATTGCATTCACTTACGCACAAATACACTTGGAAAAGGTATTAACCCGTCTCTTCCCTCCAGTTATGGGTTAAATAACAGGACAGATAGGGTTCTATAGCCTTGGTCGGAAACCAGTCTACCGCAGAAAGCAATGGCAACCTACTGCGGGATAATCTTCTGTCCAGTCAGTCATGTCTCGAAAGAGACATGATCACCCAAGCGCGTATCACGTATGGCACTTAACTGACTGATATATAAAGAGCGAGAGAGCGAGACAAAGATAGAGAGATTGAGAAAGAGAGAAAAAATGAAAAATAGACAAACTGATACGTTTTTATTAGTAAAGGTTGGGGAATTAAATAACTTTTGGAGCAATTCTTAAACGGAAAAAAACCTGTTTTTTATAAATTGTAAACAAATATTCGTCTCAGTATTTTCGATAAAGTCGCTGACAAATTTAGGCTGACAAGAAAAAAAAAAAGATATCAACAAAAGAGCTGATCATATTTGTCGACACACACACACACACACACACACACACACACACACACACACACACACCGAAACATAAACTGAATATCTTTTTTTCCTAACTACAATGGCAGATCGATACGTCTGTAGCCCGAGACGAACTTAACAAGATTTTTTGTACTAAAATATTAATTCTATATTATCTGAGGCGTCGAATTAATATTCATCAGTGAATTAATTCTATTCACAAGTTGACAACTGTTTTGCTATTTGCGAAGCCTACTCTAGATTGGCATGAGGTCACAGATTTGGAGCATCCATCGAACTCATCCATCTTAACTTGACTAGATCAATATCAAGTTTCCAAATTTGAATCACCAAGGATGGACATTATTTTGACAAATACATTTTTAAGATTTTTCATCACCAGACTATACAATGTGCGATGGATGAATTGTCGTTTAAATGACGCAAAAATGAAAATAACACTGGCATCTCATTTTAACAGATATGCAGGTTGCGATGGATGAATCATCGTCCAAATGACGCAAAAATGAAAATAATACTGACATTTCATTTTAACAGATATACAGGGTGCGATGGATGAATCGTCGTTTAAATGACGCAAAAATGAAAATAACACTGGCATCTCATTTTAACAGATATGCAGGTTACGATGGATGAATTGTCGTTTAAATGACGCTAAAATAAAAATATGACTGTCAGTTTTCGATGGATGACTTAATGTTTAAATGAGGCAAAAAATAAAAATAAGATGTGTATCTCATTTTAACAGATATGCAAGTTGCTATGGATGAATTTTCGTCTAAATGGCGCAAAATCGAAAATAACATTGACATTTCTTTTTAACAGATATATTTAAAAAATGACACAAAATATCTTGAAATACGAAAGAGTAAAGTTATTGGAGAAATACACCATTGCCTTCAACCACATCTTCTAACGACTTCGGAATCTTCTTCCACTCTTCGAAACAGTCTTCTTGTTTAAGTTGTTGAATGCTGCTATAATCCTTGTGTTCAGTTCATCTTTGGTGTTTCAAGGGATTTTGTCGGTCGCTTGTTGAGCAAGTTAGTAGGTATTTTTTCTTTTTGGTTTTTGGCTATTATGACCGTCCTATTTCCTTTAATCTACTTTATAAAAATAGTGTAATACCACAGAATTGTGACATCTGTTTCTGTAATCGGTTCTGGGTGATGCTCATAACTGTTCGTTAACATCTTTTTCAAAGTGTTTACCCATTGTCCAGTAGTAAATCTTGCCCAACTCTCTTCTGACGATATTTTATATTTATTTGGCGCATGTACGGAATGTCACGAGATTAGCTGGTCTATGATCTCCTGATATCTGTTTTTAACATACCATGTAATATATTACCTTAAAGTAATTGAGAGGTAAAGCCGGCCGTAGGTAAGGTCAAAAAAGGACAAAAGTGGTTGACAGATATATCCGGCCGTAAATTATGTCAACAAAGTGCAAAAAAAGACCAAAAAAAACATCGACAACTATGAAAAGCAGCGGAACGTCCGGTATGATCGACAGATATATTCGGCCGTAGATAGTCAACAAAGCGACAAAAAAAATTAAATTTTAAAACTATATAAAGTCTAGAAATTTTGGCTCAAGAGACCAAGACTCCAAAAGGCTTTTGACTCCTGACGGCATCTTTGTGTGCGCGACATTTTCCAGTTGACCCCCACACAACCGTCACCGACGAAGAATAAAAATATAAGATTGTAATTGTTTTTTTCTACAAGTATTCGTTGATGTCTGTCAAAATCCAGCAGCAGTATAAAACAATTATACATTTGCAAACATACTATTATCATTTTATTATGTTTTTATATTTTATTTATTTATTTATTTATCTACTCTATGTTTCCTTGGAAATTCAACGGAATTTTTATAGCATTTACTTTTAGATTGAACTAGCAGTATAGCCCGGCGTTGCTCGGGTGTAAGGAAGGCTTTAAAAGTAATCCATGGTCCTGGAGCTCAGATTCTTTGGACGTTGGCATGAAAGACTAAAAAGCAATAGTTGTTTCCAGGTGAAGCGAAACCGTAGACTGAAAGGAAAATGAATGGATGTAAGTCAAATTTTGATTGCCTGGTATCGATATATATATATATATATATATATATATATATATATATATATATATTATCGATTTTCTGCACTATTGTAACAACTGCATCCTTGAAACTTCTGAATATCGTTTCTTATGTCTTTGTCTATGAGTGTATCAAATTTGATTAAAATCGGACCACTCCTTCTATAACCCGATTTTTCGACTATCAATTTTCGATATTTATTGGGAGTACCTCGACACAAAACCTAGCTAAAACACTTGCAAATACTTATAGTCTAACTGTGTAAATTTTCAAGAAAATCGGTTCAGATGTTTCGGAGTTTTTAGGTAACGGACACACTTTGAGTGCCCTGGCATTTATTTTATTATGAACAGCGCTCAATATAATACAAATAAATCATATTCATATAAAAATAATATATACACTATATAAAAATATATTAAAACAAAATTATTTTTTAAAATGAATCTTTCTTTTTATAAAAAAAAACTTTACAACAAATAAATATATAGACTAAAAATGTTAAGTAAGTGAAAAATATAGAATTGGTACTGGATGAGAATATCACATCAAAAGTAATAAAACTGAAAAGAGAAGAGGGAAAAAAATGAAAATGATAAGATCAGGTTAAAGGCAGGTTAACATCTTAACCGTTAAGGAGGAAAAAGAAACAAGGTAAAAGGGTAGGAGGGAGGAAAAAATATAAAAAGAAAAAAAAAAGAAAAAGTTGGATAGTATGTATTCCTTGGGGCCAAACCCCAAAATGAATCTCCACTGTGATTAGCCAAAAGAAACACACACGTAAATTTTATATCTTTCCACATACATACACAGCAAACCAGAGGTTTTTGTCATTTAAATGTAAATCATCTGCACAACCAACAGCAACCTTGCCTGATGATGAGACTCTATCTCGAAACATAGAATTCTCCGTGTCGCAAAGTACAATTAATCCATATTAAGCTCTATAATACTCCTTATATTGAGCACTGTTCACAATAAAATAAATGCTAGAGCACTCAAAAAAAAAAACCTTGAGTCCACTTTACCTGGAATTATATCGCTCCCATACAAGTGGAGCACTCCACACCCTTTTTTTTTTGTTTTTTAAGTTTTAACTTTTCGACAAAGCAATATGGAGATAATCGATTTCGGAATCTCACTGAAGAATATACCCAAAACAAACAAAAGGGAATATTTCATAAAACTATTACACAAAACAGAGGATGAGATGGAAGGCTCATTTCTTTCTACACAAAGAAGAAAAACCTAAAGAACACGAAGTATATGGATTCAAAAGCAAAAAGCAAAAAAAAAAAAAAAAAAAGAAAAAAAAACAGCCCCATACATTGAAAAGTTATGCACCTTCGAGAATGATTTACTCGACATAATAAGCAACACAACATTTTACAAAAGGAGAAATGATTTCCAACAACATCTTGGACAAGTAGTGAAAGAAATAAAAACATCCGACAGAGTGTTCATGAAATCGGATAAAACGGCCAATTTATACAAAGTAACACCTAAAGAATATAATACGCTAATCATGAAAAACTTGACAAAAAACTATAAAAAAGTTGGTAGGAATAAAATGAACTTAGTTGATAAAATTAACACAGCTATTAAAAAAAATCACAGATAAATTAAAAATAAACAACGGAGTACCAAAACTCAACACAAAGGAGTGCTACATAACAATAAAATATTATAAGGAAAACTTCAATATAAATCCCACCGCGAGAATGATAAATCCCACCAGACCAGAGATCGAAAAAATTAGTAAGAACATACTAGAAAGGATTAACAAACAAATTATGTAACACTTGGAATTAAGATTATGGAAAGACACCACAGATGTAACCAATTGGTTTTATAATATTGTTAGGGCGCCGCCCCTATCTGACTAATAATGGACTGTTCCCATTGCTATATATAGCAATGGTGGATTCTCTCAGAGTTGTAGAGAGTCGTACGGGTTCGTACAGAGTCGTAGAGAGTCACTTGGGAGTCAGTGCGAAGAGTTAGTCACACTTCCGGTGGCATACCGGAAGTAATCTGTTATACACACGTCTTACGACCGATTGGACTATTGTATCTCTTCTATTGTAAATACTACTAATTCACTTCTGTACTTACTAACCGTCTTTCCGCGGAATACAACTTATATTCTGATTCTGTTGTTGAGTTATTCATTTACACTTGGCGACATAATAAAATATAAAAGAAAAAAAAAAAGCAACTGATCTTTTATCCAATTTCATATCGAGGAGTACTATCCATAGATATCAACATAACTATTTATTACAGTATTGGAATTCGCCACTCTTTACTCAGATAAAACGGAGGAGGAGAGACTAATAATAATGAATGCAAAAACATCTGTGCTCATTCATAAAGAAGAACAGTGGGAAAAAATTAATTTCAAAGAGGACAATTTTGATATTACCATGGGATCTATGGACTCTACGTATCATCAAATCTGGTAGGATTATTAATATTATATAATCTTACAGCCTATAAGGAAGTAAATACTAAAGACATTGGACTATATAGCGACGATGGACTTAAGATAAAAAAAATGCCGCTAATTTCAAAATAGATAAAATTAGAAAAAATGATACATAAAGAATTTAAAAATCTTAATTTAAAAGCAACAATTAAAACAAGTATAAAAAGCAGATTTCCTCGATGTAACCTTAGATCTAGAGAAAAATATACACCAACCATACAAAAAACAAATACTGATCCTTTATACATCCACCCAAAGTCTAACCACCCTCTATCTGTCATCAAGCATATGCCCTCATCAATAGAATACAGAATTAGTAGAGATTCAGCTAATTAGGAAGTATTTAATAAGCATAGCAATTTTTATAATACTGTATTAAAAAATAGTGGATACAAAAACACAAATATTAAATATGTAAACGAAAAAAGTAACCCCCGAAGAAAAAAAGGAATAGGAATATCATCTGGTACACACCTCCTTTCAACCAGATGACTAATAGTAAATTGGGGAAAAATTCCTTGCGTTAATTAGGAAACACTTTCCGGAGAAAAATCTACTAAGTAAGATCTTTAATAAAAACACTATTAAATTAAGTTACTGCTGTATGAACAATCTAGAAAAAATTATTAAAAATCACAATAATAATATTTCAAAAACTTCAACAAAATCAATAAGAACAACCGGATAGCAGAAAATAAAAATTTAGACAAGAAAAAATGTAATTGTAAAAACCCCAAAGACTGTCCGTTAGAAAACAGTTGATTAACGGAATCAACAGTCTATCAAGGCAAAATATTTTCAAAAGAAAACCCAAATAATATAAGAATTTATATAGGGAGTACTAAAAACACTGTAAACCAGAGGACTTACCAGCACACCTCTTTATTTAATTTAATAATAACAAATACAACAATAGAACATCCCAATCGAAATATCATTGTACCTAAAGGAAACAAAAAAATCACCCACAATAAAGTGGAAAATTCTAAAAGAAGTTAAAATATGTAAGTCCTTAAATGAACAATGCTCATTATGTTTATACGAAAAACTATTAATTATTAAATCCCTTAAGAATAAAAATCTATTAACTAAACGCAATGAGATCAAAGTCATATGTAGACATTGCAAATTACTCACATTAGAAAATGGATAAAATCTAAATGAAATAACATGTATATAACCAACAAGTGCTTAAGGAAAATAATTGCTGACGAACTACATAAAAATAGATTAAAACCTAAAATTATTTTAAAAATAAATCTTTTTTTATAAAGGAAAATTTACAACAAATAAATAGATAGACCAAAAAATTATTTTCGTAAAAAAAAATATTTACAACGAATAAATAAATAGACTAAACATCATAAGTAAGTGAAAAATATAGAATTAGTACTGGATGAGAATATCACATCAAAAGTAATAAAACTGAAGAGAGAAGAGGGGAAAAATGGAAAATGATAAGATCGGGTTAAAGGCAGGTTAATGTCTTGACCGTTAAGGAAGGAAAAGAAACAAGAGAAAAGGGTAAGATGAGGGAGAAAAAAAGAAAAAAAGAAAAAAAAGAGAAGAAGTTGGTTAGTATATATTCTTTGGGGCTAAATCCCAAAATGAATCTTCGCTCTGATTAGCCAAAAGAAACACACATGTAAATTTTATATCTTCCCACATACATACACAGCAAACCAAAGGTTTTTGTCATTTAAATGTAAATCATCTGCACAAACAACAGCAACATTTCCTGATAATGAGAATCTATCTCGAAACATAGAAATTTCCCTGTCGCAATGTAAAATTAATTCATAACAATATATATATATATATATATATATATATATATATATATATATTTTAATCATTTCACCCCTAGCAAGGTGGAGACGCCACTGATGTGCAGGGGCTACATAAATGTAAAAAGATTAATTAGAAAAGAGTGAGGAGTACAAACTAGTTAGAAAGGAACAATAGAAAGCTGAGAAAGCAGGTGCGATGATAGATACATAGGTGGAGAGAAAGGGAAGGTTATACAGGGGAGGGGAGAGAGCTAGAGTCCAGTGGTTAGTAGATGAGTATTGACTGTGCATTTAAATTTCTGGAGGTTGTAGCCGTCAGTCATTGATGAAAATAAAGAAGAGCGTCGGGCCCAGGATAGAGCCCTGTGGAACACCAGCATTCGTGCTGTAGGACGAAGAGGCACGCCCATTCAGAACGACCTTCATTTTGCGGTTATTTAAGAAAGATTGGATTAGGTCAAGCAGGCGACCGGTAATACCATAACCGCGTATTTTGCATAGGAGGCCAGAGTGCCAAACCCTGTCGAAAGGCGTGGAGGTGTCCAGAGCAACCGCGCGAGCCTCGTCAGACTCATCAAGGGCCTGTAGCATGTACTCCGTTACGGTTGTTAGCAGGTCGGCCGTGGACCTGGCAAAGCGGAATCCATATTGCCTGTCGGAGAACAGTTTGTGGGCGGTGAGATGATGAACTATTTCAGCATTGATTATGGCCTCGAATACTTTCCCGAATATTGGTAGAAGACTGATAGGGCAATAGTTGGATTCTTAAATACAGGAACGACTGAAGAGAACTTCCAGCATGCAGGAAAGCAGGAAGCAGAAAGGCAGTAGTTAAACAGTTTAGAGAGGACAGGGGAAAGTTCAGGAGTATACCTCTTAAGGTCTATCACCGGGATTCCATCGTCTCCACACGCCTTATGGGGGTCGAGTTTTGAAATTACTCTGGATACTACTGTCGGGGTAATATATACGTCGTGCAGTTTGGCCTCAGTTCTAATAGGGAAGTCGGGTGGGTGTACTCCGGACGAGTCGAATATGGAGTTGGATGAGAATCTGTTGTCAAAGCACTCAGCTTTGTCCGCAGATGACGTGAGAACCTCAAATCCATGGATTAAAGGAGGTATTGAGGATTTCCTATTGTTGAGCACTTGTTTACAAATCCTCCAATAGTCCTTGGAGCCAAACTTGCGGTCAGCTATGTGCTGTTGCATTCTCTCAGCAAACAACTGTTTGGCGTCATTTAGGGTTCTCTTGCACTCATTGCGAGCAGATATGAACAGGCGCCTATTGTGATCAGTTGACTGTCTCCGGAATAGACGGAAATAATGGTTCCTGTGGGCAATGGCGGCTGAGCAGGCTGGAGAGAACCACGGAGAGGAATGAGGTTTTAAGCAATACTTCCTGGTGGGTATGAAGGCATCAATGCCAGCTTTCACCCATGACGAGACCTCAGAGGCACAGTCATCGAACACTTTTCCCTAAGGGACGTCGCAGAGGAAATCGCGAAAGGCATTCCAGTCAGCATTTTGTAGAGGTAGGAGGTCCTATACGTAGGGGGCTCCTGGGGGGAGTGAGATTGGAATGAAAAACTGAGAGAGACTACAGCGTGGTCGGAGTTGCCGAGAGGGCAAAGCTGCGAGACTTGTCAGGCGCAGAGGTGAAACATATATCTAGTAGTGAGGAATGACCCGAGGGAGTGCTTGGGAAGCGAGTGGGGAAGTCCACCACTTGCGTAAGGGATTGGGAAATAGCAAAGTTCATGACGTGAATGCCCGCTGGATTTAGTAACGGCGTTTTCAAGATACGTTAATGAACAGAGCATGCACCACTTACTTGCTACCAGATTCGACCACGCAGTCCTCTTCAGGCACGCAGATATATATGTATGTATAATTGATTAGTTTTTGGTCATAATTTAATCAGACTAGTACATAGATTATTGAAATTGTTCAATCCAATTATGTTGCAGAATTTTCGAATATTTTCAATTAGAAATGAGTTATTTCAGCACTTTAGGTTATTTTAAATTGCCTGAAAATACCGAAAGTTTGATACCTAGGTTGTGGAAATAATTCATTATTAAATGAATATATATATATATATATATATATATATATATATATATATATAGATAGATAGATAGATAGATAGATAGATAGATAGATAGATAGTGGAAAATATTTCGTGTAGCGTGTTTCGTTTCAAAGGAAATCATCGGACTAAAGTAATAAAGAAAAAATTGTTAAGAATTTTAAACTATTAAAATATTTACAGCATTTACATTATTCGGCATATTTCCTCATCTTTTTGCCATTTGTACAACTGTAAATACTGTAAATACTACCTCATCTCAGAAATATAAACAAATATTAAAATATTTTAAAGATATTTTTTTAGTTTCTTTTCTTTTTTGTTTGTGTTTCCATCACTTGGACGCACATTTTCTCTCGATCATCTTGCAATTATAGCAGGTTCTAAAGATTTTTGTCATAGCAAATTGCTTTCTCTCTTAATTATAGCAGCATCTTTTTAAAAACAACTAAGGGAACTTTAGTTAATATTTAATCAATAATTTATAACTAATAACTACAAATGGGGTTAAAGAATTTATCGGAGTGGGCCGTATGTTGTAAATGGCAGATTCGGTTTTCCATAAAGACGAACTATACCGTACAGATGAGTTGTGATACAGCGAAACAGATC
>JBBBDQ010001415.1:1025000-1080000 GCA_037127315.1 Ascarosepion bandense | reverse complement strand
CACTTTAATAAGGGAGGCATTGTTGTATGTACAATGTGGATCAACCAGCGTAAAGCAACTTCTAATTTGGAGAATATGTAGGCAGACTTTAAAATAATCTTGAGGGACATTAGTATTAATATCAGATTAAATTGAGATCAGCATTATTAATTAACTATTATATCTACATTATTATTGTTGCGAAATAAAAAAAAACTTTCTAAGTTTAACAATTTATTAAGTTTAAAAAGTTATTCATATATTAAACGAGGAAGAGAAAGAAAAATAAACCTATTAATATACACACATGGCAAAATAGACGATTATATTCACAAACACTGGCAAACAGACACATATACAGATAAAAATACCCACGCATATATACATACACAAATTGCAAAATTTAGCTCTTATCGACTTGTAAACAGACTAAATTGCAGCATATTGGATACAGTCAAGGCGAATTCGTAACGTGACCAGCCTTGAATGAATGAGGTCGGGAGAGACACAATCATATTTCAATGCATGAACATATAAACAGAATTAGATGTATAGTTACGCAAATACACATGCTAAAATTAAATGTGTATGCATGTGCAAAATGTCAAACATATAGATATATATACTAAGCCCTACATCGTTCATATGAAGTTATGCCCCAGTTGTCTAGCTCGCGTGTGCGTGTGTCTCTGCGCACGTCAATGGTTGTACAAGTGTTAATTTATGTCTGTGTTTGTATAAAAGGCGCCAAGACAACAAATATTCTTCCCAATGTTCATCCCACTTTTACAAAAATTCATCAATATACGCATCTTTACATATATCCAGTATTTTAAATAAAAATTTAAAACAGTTTGTTTGACGATCGAAAAATCGTGAAACCCAGGATAACAAACTTACATCTATCTATCTATCTATCTATCTATCTATCTATCTATCTATCTATCTATCTATCTACATACATACGTACATACATATATACATATACACCTACATAAATAAAAAAAAATATATATGCACATATATACAAATATACATACACACACACATACACGTATACACATACATACAAATACATACCCATATATATATATATATATATATATATATATATATATATATATATATATATATATATGCACATACATATACACACACATAAGCAAACATGCATATATATAGATATTGATCTGCATACATGGACATATGAACATACATACATACAAGTATGAATATATATACATATACGTAAACATATACATACATATATACACACATATATATACACATATACCCAGACAAAAGCATACAGACATACATGTAAGGGGGAGATGATAGCTTGTTACATCACATTGGTAGATCTCTATTTGCTTTTAATAGGAAAATTTTCCTTAGATCTGCAATTGCAGGAGGCTACAATACCGGGTTTAGGATTGGTTTCAAATATTTTTTTTTAAAACTTGATTATTTTTTTGAAGTGATAATATACATATTACTAGTGCAGGAGTAGATGATCTTAATCGTTTTTCAATTAAATATTTTATTTATAGGATTATCTTTGTGAAAGTGGTTACTTATTCATTTCAGGAAAAACTGTCCAATGTTAATATTTGATAGTCCACAGAATGGTGGTTTAAACCATATAATCTTTCTTTTCCTATATTTACTCTTAGTCTTCGTCAATTCTGATTTACTTACAGTAGACTAATTTATCTTTATAATCACCATTTCGAGAGTTTTTTCATATAATTTTTTGTTTTCGCTAAACGATTACTTTAAAAATTATTTGGTTTACATTAGGATACGAACCTGAACAGATGTGTATCTTTCGAGAATCTGTGAAGATATTGGCGCCTAGAAGGCACTATTCGGTTATGGACGATTAGCGATAACCTTCGTAGCCAAGTTGGTTTACAGCCTGTCAAATATATACAGGAATAGAAAGGAAGGTATTTTTCTTACCTTCTGATAAAATGTTGGCTACTTCCACAAAAATTACACCATACTCCATATGCAACCAGGACCTGACGGCAAAGTAGCCGTGACAAATGAGAACAACATAACGGTGTCCTTATGATGATTATGTTGCGCATAAATTTCCGTTTCGAGCTATTTATGAGGGAATATATATATATATATATATATATATATATATATATATATATTTTATAAAGGATTTTCGATTATTACCATGTGTAATACATATTACACCGCATTGGTGTTCTTAACGCGGCTCGTCAGTTCCAAATGGTACAACAGTAGGCAATTGAAATTGAGTTCTCTCGTCTCTTTTGGAATTTACCCGGATTACATACCAAGTTTACTATGTTATATATATATATAGTCATACGCAGACAGATCTGTTTTGCTGTATCACAGCTCATCAGTACGGTTGGACTCCGATTGCTTTTAACCCAGGATTGAAACCCGACCGAATTGGTGTCAGTCGGCGATTCTACCTCTGAGCTATAGGCGCTCGGTAGAAGAAGGCATACTTTTTTGCGCGTATATTATCATTATACAACCCAAATAGCTGACAGTGTTCTAATTCATTGCAGAATGAACGATACGTATTTGCTAGAGTAGCTACTGTTTTTCAAAGTCCACCATTCTTCCAGATATTCCATTTATAAACGAGTTATTACCCGACCTATGTTTCTACTATGAGTGGTGTCTTCAGGCGATAGAAAACCTAGGACGCATAATAACTTGTTTACAAATGCAAAATATTCAAATGATCTACAATATAACTGTATTGTAAACTTATTAATACAAATGTCAACTGGTCTAGTTTTATTATGACCAAAAACTAAGTAATTGAACAATCAATATATATATATATATATATATATATATATATATATAATTTGAGCACTTACTAATTTTAATGACTGCTGCTACATCTGGTCAGGTGCCCCTGCTATTCTCCTCGGGGTTTTTGTCAAAATCCAACGGAGAATCTGTAATGTGATCGATACCGACTTGGTAGACCGCCTGCAGTCACTCGCTCAACGGCGTGACGTGGCTTCCCGGTGTCTCTTCTATAAATACTTTCACGGCTTCTGCTATGATGAACTTAGATCACTGGAGCCACCATGTATGAATTTGCACGAGATACTAGATTAGCTACTAGGTCCCACTCTTGTACTGTGAAACAGATAAGATATAACCGCAATTTCTACTCCAACAGCTTCTTTCCTCGCACTTCCCGTCTGTGGAATTCCCTTCCATACACTTGCTTTCCCGACAGCTACAATCTCGAGGAGTTTAAATGTAAGGTCAATAAACACCTCCTAACACACTAACTCGCATCCATTCTCTCAAACACCCTTCTCATCCACACAACTCCCATCCTTGCTATCCTTACCCGTCTTTCACCCTCCTTCTGACATTTCCTATATCTAACCACTCTTTTCAACCACTTTCCATTAAGTAACCCCCTGCACAATAGTGGCAGTGGAATGCCTTGCTTGGGGTGAAATGATTAAAAAAGATAAATAAATAAATAAAAATCCATTGACTTTCGTATACGACGAAAGACTCCACCAGATATTGTCATATCTTCTTCATATCTTCATATCTGCCGTGTTCTTTCAGATCTTAGGCAATCATGGACCTCCTTATTCCTTGACACTCTTAAAACCTTTCTTCTTGGTATATCTCCCAAACTCTGCTTCATTATCGACTTGATCAACTCCTATCAAGTATATCTGGCATTGCTTTCTCCTTTTGTGTTTTCACCCTATCCTCCCCGTGAGTATTAAACTTTCCAAGCCCTCCTTCCTCATGTCCCAGAAACTTTAGCTGTCTCTTCGTGATGTTAAGTATAAGTTTCCTTTTTACTTGCATTCTCTCCAGTACCTTGTCGTTGCTCTCCAGTACCTTGTCGTACCTAGATAGATAACCGCTAGGGGCTACAAACTTTGATATATGGGTAATATCATAGATATTGGCTCGGGATTGTTAATCGGAGAGTCGAGTCGCAATTCTATTTCGATTCGTTTTATCACTGAGAAAGGTATGAATGCATTTCTTCTCTCAGCTATGGGTTAATTAGTGTTATGGACCAGGTTAAGATCCGAAAAGAACAACACGACCACAAAGGTAGAAATATATGTCAACAAGAAATAACAATATAAAATATGGAAAGTGTCCATATGGAGACTGTCAGTATGATTTGAAGTGAAGTATTACCAACTCTACGGTATTTACCCACCTTCTCACGTAAGGTGGGATCTGACACAATATTTTTTTCATGTGGGTCTTCCCGGCCATATAGTCAGGTCAAAAATATCTGTCTATCTTTCCCCAGTCGAGATTCTACCCTTCGACTGGGTCAGTTCTCATTGCTCGAAAGCAGAGAGTGCTCTCCACCCGAAGATAGAGAGCTGACAATGCCATAGTAGCAGAGGCAAATGCCGAATGCGACTGTACTACCAACTCGACTCTCTCTCTTGAGAGGCGTAGTATATACAGTGTTAGGAAGAGTTCATTCCGGAGTTACAGGTAAAGACCCATGACAGTAAATTAAATCATTGTTGTTCCATAGAAAATATTTAGATTTAAGCATTAATAAGCCAAAGAAGTTGATATGCTACTAAACAAAAACAGTCGAACAACAACCGGGGGTTGCACATTACGGAGATCCATATAAGGAAGTTTAACCTGTTGGATATGTTGACTGATAGGGTAAATAAAAAGGTAAAGTCAATTTCCATACAACGCCTTTATTTGAACTGATAAGAATAAACTAATGGTTACCTTTAAACATAGACCAACTGGAAGGCGATAGATACCTGATGTCATTCAATCAGACTCTTCATCACTTTCTGACATGTATTTTTTTTTGTTGCTCCAGTTTGTACTACTTACTTGCTTGAGCACCCAAATCACACAATTTTTACAGTGGCTCCAAGTTATCATGCACTATGCCTTGTATAGCTCCATAGCTGAAACCTTCAAAAGTGTTCAGTCCGTGCGCTTTGTTGACGGACGATCATATCTGTTCTTCCTTTCTCCCCACTTTAAAGTGTTCTCTCGACTCATAAACCTTTTGCTAGGACATCTCCAACTGGTGTAATGACTAGCAAACTTGTCTCACTAGAACAATAAGGACTAAGTTCTAAGATCCTCACAAAGTGGCCCATATTTTCCGGCTTGTGCCACATCTAAGATATGTTTAGAAAATTACCATGCAGCTTTCGCTGATTTGTGTGTGTGTGTGTGTGTGTGTGTGTGTGTGTGTGTGTGTGTGTGCACTAATGTCTGGAGAAAGACGTGCAGCGCAGATTTGACGTCCTCTGGCCAGAGAAAAACCACTACGGGGCGTTATTCTTCGATTGTGCAGTAGCTGAGGGAAGTTTCCATACGTCTAATCTTGTTGATCCCTGCCACTTGACTGAACGAAGAAATATTGAGCGCTATTTGTTGACCGTAATCTCAACCTCTAAGGGATGTGCACTGTGGTGCAATGGATATCGGCTCGAAACGAAAAATCAGTAGATCCGAGTTCGAATTCCAGTTGAATCCCTTGTATTCACTTACGCAAAAATACCCTTAGAAAAGTAATTAATCGTTTTTTTATCCCTCTAACTATGGGTTAAATAGCAAAAAGATTGAATTCTATAGTCTTGGTTAGCAACTGGTCTACCGCAGTTGCAACCTACTGCGGGAAAAAAAACTTCTGCTCAATCAGATTCAATGGATATCGGCTCGAAACGAAAAATCAGTAGATCCGAGTTCGAATTCCAGTTGAATCCCTTGTATTCACTTACGCAAAAATACCCTTAGAAAAGTAAGTAATCGGTTTTTTTTATCCCTCTAACTATGGGTTAAATAGCAAAAAGATTGAGTTCTATAGTCTTGGTTAGCAACTGGTCTACCGCAGTAAGTAATGGCAACCTACTGCGGGATAAACTGCTCAATCAGTTGTGTTTCTTTCTAGAAATTATCGCAAATGTGTGTATCACGTATGGCATTTAACTGACCGAATCTTATGGTATTCCGCATCAGTGACCCCCTGTTGTTTTCTTTTGACTGCGAAATCTTAAAATTGCCTTTTCTTTCTGAGTTACTATCCTATATATATTTACATATTATGCACGGGTATAAGCGTCTGATTTTTGCCTATTTTTAATTTTTTTTCCTTGATTCTGAAATGGATGTGACTTTCAAATATATATTAAAGTGTGTTGGCGCAGAGATTCAAACTTCGCATGGCAAGATCCGAACGATAAATTTGCTTGTCTTGTAGCAATCGCTTACCACCCTTGTCGAATGGAGGACAGTCCAAATGAAATCCAGTGTCGAGTAATGAAGTCGAGAGGGAAAAAATAGATATGGAAAATAAGTAAATAAATAAAAAGAAACGAAAAAAAAAATCTTAGAATCACTAAAAGCC
Organism: Ascarosepion bandense; assembly: GCA_037127315.1. Classification (NCBI taxonomy): domain Eukaryota; kingdom Metazoa; phylum Mollusca; class Cephalopoda; order Sepiida; family Sepiidae; genus Ascarosepion; species Ascarosepion bandense. The sequence continues at coordinate 1,073,621 of JBBBDQ010001415.1, read as the reverse complement.
TACAAAATTTTCCTTGCTAACTAATGAAGTTGAACACTAATGCTGTTTTATTGGTGTTCACAACACGTAGAAAGATTTTTTGTGCATATTTATAGGAACAAATATATTGCACATTGGCTACTTTGATATATAGTCATAGACGAATAATTGTATATGCACACTAGTTACATCGTGCATATATATATATTAGTCATCGACATACAAGATTGTTTTGCTGTATCACAGCTCATCAGTGTTGATAGACATCCACTTACTTCTGGCCGGGGATTGAAATTCGACCGATTTAGTGTCAGTCGGAGTCGCTACTAACTAAGCCATAGGCGCATGGAACCAGAGAATGGAAATTTTAACGTGTTGTATATAAGAAGTGTATACACACGCCAGTCACCGAAAGAACTCATTTCTGAAGAGTAATGCTTATATCGCGAAAGTGGAAACTGTTTTTAAAATTTCCTTCTCTTTTGAGCTCAATCATAATGAGAGCATAATATATATATATTCACAGCTCTATACATCATATATCGAGCACTGTTTTAAATTAATGTTTCGGACGGAAAAATTTCTTTCTTCGTTCTGTACCCACTCGGATATATATATATATATATATACAATAGACTTTTCCATTACATCCAATGGTGTGTAAGCCAGCGTTTTTTTCTGTTTCCGTAACAAACTGTTTTTTTTTTATGGGGCCGGGTTGTTAGCCCTGCACCTAACCAATAAATTTGGAGGAAGTTGATTTTCTAAGCGTAGCTTAGACGTGACAAAGGGGGTATCCAGTGATGATCGAACTCACTAATCAGTTATAATGATTCTTGCGAGACGAGCTTGCTAACCATTACACCACGTCGAGGTGCCTAATCTCCAGACGACTTCGTAATCCCTTGCATCTCTTCTCGGTGCTCTATTTGTTTAAGTGGGCGAATGCTGCCATAATCCTTGCCTTCAGTTCATGTTTGAATTTACACAGAGTTTTAGTCGTCTCTCATTAAACTGTACATCACTCATTATAATCAAGTGGTTTCAGTCTGGGAAGTTAGTGGCAGATTTTGTGGAAGCATTATTGTCTCAGAAATTATGTGACAGCCATGACTGGGTTCTCCTGTCTGTATAGCATAGTGCAGTGCCCTTTTGCTTGATATAGGTTCATACGACAACTACCAATTTGACTCGGGGTCGCATGGCTTTTTTAAGGCGATTAATATAGGCGATTAATGTGCGTTGTAGTGCAGTGTCTATCGGCTCGGAACGAGAAATCGGGGAGCCGAGATCGAATTCCGGTTGAATACCTTGCATTCACTTAAGTGCAAATACCCTTTAGAAAGATATTAATCTGTCTCTTCCCTCCAGTTATGGGTTAAATAACAGGATAGATTGTGTTCTATAGCTTCGGTTGGCAACCAGTCAACCGCAGAATGTAATGGCAACCTACTACGGGATAATCTTCTGCACAGTCAATCATGTCTTTTTCAAGACATGATCGCCCAAAAGTGTATCACGTATGGCACTTAACTCACTGAATGTAGGCCTCCTGTGTTGAGTCTTCAGAAATGCTTTTTCTATCAGAACGAACACCGACATCCAAACACTCTGAAATAATCGTATTTGAGTTTCCGGTGTAATTGGTAATAACCACAGCATACTTTTAGAGGAAATTACCTCAAGTTGCTCTTTTTCTCACTGATGGTATCTAATGACCCTACTATACTGTAAATTCAATAAAAAAACGCAATGCACAAAATTAAGAATATAAAATGGCGACAATTCACCCATCGTACCTTGTAAAGATATATATACAGACAGGGTTACGTTTACATTTGTTTATGTATTCAAATATATACATAAAGTTATTACATGGAAATGCAGAAAATTAAATGATACGTATATATAAAATGCTTCAGACAATTAGGATCGAAAACAGCGGGTTTAACATAGGGTTGAGAGGATGTTATATCCAAGCCAGTTTCTCATTATAATAAACCAAGCTTCAGCTACCTCTCAAAATCAGTTCTCTATCTATCTATCTATCTATCTATCTATCTATCTATCTATTGTATTGCCGAAGTGGCAGGACGATATCCAGTAGATATGTACTGAGTATATACAGCACAATATCTGTGCTAATGGATATTAATACAAATAAGACAAACACCAGAAGACAGAACAACAAATAGTAGAAGAGATGAGAGGTTAAGTCGTTAGAGTCGCTGAGAGCACTGTTCGATCGTAATCTTCAATGACACTCCCAAATCCCAAACTGCTATTAAGTCTTTATTTTTATAGCTACCTCGGTCAACAGACCATTTCTTTCTTGAGAGCGCTAGATGGGTGTTAGCTACTCTTGTTATACCTCTGGAGGCATCAGCACATCGAACAACTCGTATATTACTTCCATGGGTTCTTCCCTACGCTGTTCAGTAGTACATATCCTTTTCATTTAGTGACGTACCTCCTTATAATCCATCTTAGATGTTTTATAAAGTACATCATGTGGCCAATTCTATAACGCCTTCTTCCCATGACTCTTTAGCGAATTTGTAATTTTTAAGATAAACTCTGTCACCAGGGTAGAAGCGTTTGCTGTCGAACTTAGTTTTGCCACTCATATTTTCTTTTCTTTATTTGATTTCAGTTTATCGAAAACTGATTTGCTTTCCTTGCAAACATTAACTCAGCAGGACACATTAATGTTTGAGTTTGGTGTGATATGATAGAGAGATAAGAAATTATGTAGCTCCTCGTTTCTTACTACTATTTCTTCCGCCCTTGTTATTATCCGACATTCGAACGGTCCTTTTAAAAACGCTTAAAAATCGTTCTACCAACCGGTTAGATCCTGGATGGCAGGGCGTGGATTTCAAATGAGTCACTGTATGCCTTTTTTTAAAATCGTATCACCCCGAGCAAGGCAGTAACGCCACTGATGTGCAGGGGGCTACGTAATAGTGAAAAGATTGGAAAAGAGAAATCCGGGAACCACATCCTAAACAGGGAACAAGGGATGAGCCTCTTAACCTGTTCAATAGACGTGGGTGGAGTGTGAACCAGGCGATAGATAGATCTATCTACTCCAATTGAAAAAACAAAAAAACAAAGTGAGAAGATTGGAACAGAGAAAAAGCCGGAAACCACACCCTAAACAGGGAACAAGGGATGAGCCTCTTAACCTGTTCAATAGACGTGGGTGGAGTGTGAACCGGGCGATAGATAGATCTATCTACTCCAATTGAAAAAAAAAAACAAAGTGAGAAGATTGGAACAGAGAAAAAGCCGGAAACCACATCCTAAACAGGGAACAAGAGATGAGCCTCTTAACCTGTTCAATAGACGTGGGTGGAGTGTAAACCGGGCGATAGATAGATCTAACTACTCCAATTGAAAAAAAAACAAAGTGAGAAGATTGGAAAAGAGAAAACCGGAAACCACATCCTAAACAGGGAACAAGGGATGAGCCTCTTAACCTGTTCAATAGACGTGGGTGGAGTGTAAACCGGGAGATAGATAGATCTATCTACTCCAATTGAAAAAAAAAACAAAGTGAGAAGATTGGAAAAGAGAAAACCGGAAACCACATCCTAAACAGGGAACAAGCGATGAGCCTCTTAACCTGTTCAATAGACGTGGGTGGAGTGTGAACCGGGCGATAGATAGATCTATCTACTCCAATTGAAAAAAAAAACATTCACTAACTTTTAACTTAGTTAAAGTCGAAACGGCTTTTAGACAACCGACGTAGAACAATAAAAGTATTTCTTTTGTATGTTAAAGCATAATTTGTAGAAATTAAAGGTTCCTAGAAAAATAGTAATAATGAGTTAAGTGAATCCAGAGCTTGTAGTCGTACGTTTTGCAGAACTTTATAAAATTCCCTTGATGAGAATTGCGTCCCGAGGTAGTTGCACCAAAAGCCAATTAACGTGGGTAAAACCAAGCTCGCAGACTCGAACAAAAATTTTAGTCTACTTTTGCCAGATGAGACACTGCCCTTCTGCGGATCCCCGTCTGGGTTACTCTCCGCCCAATGGCAGAGAGTCCAAATGATCGACCGATTCACGCAGTCGATCTCTTCAGACTGTCAATGACAGTAAGAATTCCCAGACTGCTGTTGGTCGTTATTTTTATAGCTATCTCGGTCCACAAGACATTCCATTCTTGCGAGCGCCAGAGGGATGTTCGCTGTTCTATAAAACAGACTCAGGCTGATCATACCTGTCTCACTCAGTCTATTCATTATCTATCTATCTATCTATCTGTCTATCTATCTATCTATCTATCTATCTATCTAAAGCTGGTTTTCTTTAGCTCACTTAAAAATGGTATGATCTGATACAAAAATGTTTTATATCCTAAGGCTGCTTAAAACATCTAAATGTAAATAACAGAAAATAAAAACTGAAATTTGGAATTCTTGTCTCATATTGGTCTTAAGTTCAAATGTCTTCTGCAAATAACAAAAGCAAGGAACTGGCTTTATCTTTTCAGTACTTTATATATATATATATATATATATATATATATATATATATTAGACATGTCAGATTAAATAAATTTAAAAACATTTTGTCAGCTTATTTTTAATAAAATCCGTTCATACCCACGGATAATCTTTTGCGTATTAATTTTTGAAAGATGTCAGAAACGAGCTGTAACGTTGACAGATGTTATTATCGTTGATTACTCAGGCGACCCAAGTACTTTCAATCTCTTTCCGAGATGGTCTTCAGGGGTGTGAGTTATGGTAACAAAAAATAACCGCAAAATTGTGTTGCTAAAAATGACTGCAAATTTTTTTCTGCTTCAAATATAACGGTTGACAAATTTCTAGCGTTCATTTGAACGTGAAAATTATCTAAAAAGGAATTTTTTTATATATTGAAATGTTATCGTCATGCACGTGTTAAAGCATGAAAAGCTATTCTTTTTACAATAATATTAGAATCTTACTACAGTATTCATAGCTGATTCTATTAATTGACGGCTTAAGTGTTTTAATGAATATTGCCTTGAGAATCAGTAGTTTACTTTTGTTGTTTTGTTTGTGGATTATAATACGCAAAAGATTATCTGTGTGTATGAACAGATTTTATTAAAAATAAACAGACACAATGTTTGCAGTTTATTTAATCTGATATATATATATATATATATATATATATATATATATATATGCTAAACATATACTGTTATATATAAGAGACAATGAATGTCTATTATGTTTAATAGACATTATTTTTGGTGATTATTGCCTTTGCCTAGTGGAGTTTTATGTCAACACAAAATAAATTCGTCGGTGATGTTATTGTATTAGCGTCTTAATAACCTCTCTGAAGATGGCCCATGCGAGTCGAAAGCTTAGAACCAAATTAATAAAAAATTATCCAAATGTTGGAGAATTTTTGTCTTTATTTTCAACTGAAATTAAAGCCAAATTACGACGTTTAGAACGGCACATGATTAAACATAATAGGCATTCATTGTCTCTGATATTTAACAGTATATGTTTATAAAATAATTTGCTGCCTCGATACAATATATATATATATAAGGGAAAGATCATTGTTGGTCTAACGAGAGAAAAGTGTATATCTGACAAAGTGAAAAATACGAGAAAAAATGCAAACATTTTGATTATTATGTGAATTTTTTATATTATTTTTGTCTGTTTCGCTTCACGTTTTTGGGCCACGTGACCTTTCTCAGGCAAAGAGTTATTGTCGCACGGATATATTTTTTAAAGTAATGTTTTATTTCTCTTTATGTTATTTTTCAATTGTATTTTGCATGTAGGAGTAGTTATTCGTTATTTTAATACCAAATATCTACTCCTACACACAAAATTATAACGATTCGAATTTATTTCGGACATGTTTGTAAAAGTAACAAAAAAAAAATGTCAGAAAATAGCAAGATTTTTGTTGATATCGTTGAAAAAAGTTCATCACAAGTGTTACCATGAAAATATTTGCAGAAAAGACAGGTGTTGTCTACTAATGCGACGGCAACTGTATAACCTGCAAACCAATCCTGATGGTCGGCTTGAAATATACGACGGACAACGAGTATATAAAATTAACCCAGCGACGTGTATTGCATAACATTCCAAACCAAAGCTGATGATCGGCTTTGAAATATAATGACGGACAACGAGTATATAAAATTAACCCAGCGACGTAGTTGTATAACATTCAAACCAAAGCTGATGATCGGCTTGAAATATAATGACGGACAACGAGTATATAAAATTAACCCAGCGACGTAGGTTGTATAACATTCAAACCAAAGCTGGATGATCGGCTTGAAATATAATGACGGACAACGAGTATATAAAAATAACTCCAGCGACGTAGGTTGTATAACATTCAAACCAAAGCCATATGATCGGCTTGAAATATAATGACGATGAAATTAGCATATAAGTATAAAAATAACCCAGCGACGTAGGCCAGAGGGCCATTCAAACCAATGCTGATGATCGGCTTGAAATATAATGACGGACAACGAGTAGGTACACCCAGCGACGTAGGTGGTTGTATAACATTCAAACCAATGCTGATGATCGGCTTGAAATATAATGACGGACAACGAGTATATAAAATTAATCCAACGACGTAGGTTTTATAACCTGCAAACCAATGTTGATGATCGGCTTGAAATATAATGACAGACAAAGAGTATAGCAAAAATAACCCAGCGACGTAGGCTAACCTGCCAACCAATGCTGATGATCGGCTTCTGAAATATAATGACGGACAACGAGTATATAAAATTAACTCAATGACGTAGGTTGTATAACCTGCAAACCAATGCTGATGATCGGCTTGAAATATAAAGACGGACAACGAGTATATAAAAATAACCCAGCGACGTAGGCTGTATAACCTGCAAACCAATGTTGATGATCGGCTTGAAATATAATGACTGACAACGAGTATATAAAAATAACCCAGCGTATAGGCTGTATAACCTGCAAACCAATGTTGATGATCGGCTTCAAACATAATGACGGACAACGAGTATAAAATTAACCCAATGACGTAGGCTGTATAACCTTGCAAACCAATGCTGATGATCGGCTTTAAATATAATGACTGACAACGAGTATATAAAAATAACTCCAGCGACGTAGGCTGGGTATAACCTGAAACCAATGTTGATGATCGGCTTGAAATATAATGAGATTTTGACAACGAGCATATAAAATTAACCCGTTAGATAACCTGCAAAACCAATGTTGATGATCAAGCCGAAATATAATGACTGACAACGAGTATATAAAATTAACCCAACGACGTAGTTCATATAACCTGCAAACCAATGCCATTATTCGTTTTGAAATATAATGACGGACAACGAGTATATAAAATTAACCCAACGACGTAGTCTGTATAACCTGCAAACCAATGCTGATGATCGGCTTGAAATATAATGACGGACAACGAGTATATAAAATTAACCCAACGACGTAAGTTGTATAACCTGCAAACCAACAAGTTGATGATCGGCTTGAAATATAATGACGGACAACGAGTATATAAAATTAACCCAACGACGTAAGCTGTATAACCCGTAAACCAATGCTGATGATCGGCTTGAAATATAATGACGGACAACGAGTATAAAAATAACCCAGCGACGTAGGCTGTATAACCTGCCAACCAATGTTGATGATCGGCTTGAAATATAATGACAGACAACGAGTATATAAAATTAACCCAACGACGTAGGCTGTATAACCTGCCAACCAATGCTGATGATCGGCTTGAAATATAATGACGGACAACGAGTATATAAAATTAACCCAACGACGTAAGCTGTATAACCTGCAAACCAATGTTGATGATCGGCTTGAAATATAATGACGGACAACGAGTATATAAAAATATCCCAGCGACGTAAGCTGTATAACCTGGAAACCAATGTTGATGATCGGCTTCAAATATAATGACGGACAACGAGTATATAAAAATAACCCAGCGACGTAGGCTGTATAACCTGCAAACCAATGTTGATGATCGGCTTCAAATATAATGACGGACAACGAGTATATAAAATTAACCCAATGACGTAAGCTGTATAACCTGCAAACCAATGCTGATGATCGGCTTGAAATATAATGACTGACAACGAGTATATAAAAATAACCCAGCGACGTAGGCTGTATAACCTGCAAACCAATGTTGATGATCGGCTTGAAATATAATGACGGACAACGAGTATATAAAATTAACCCAACGACGTAAGCTGTATAACCTGCAAACCAATGCTGATGATCGGCTTGAAATATAATGACTGACAACGAGTATATAAAATTAACCCAACGACGTAGTCTGTATAACCTGCAAACCAATGCTGATGATCGGCTTGAAATATAATGACGGACAACGAGTATATAAAATTGACCCAACGACGTAAGCTGTATAACCTGCAAACCAATGTTGATGATCGGCTTGAAATATAATGACGGACAACGAGTATATAAAATTAACCCAACGACGTAAGCTGTATAACCTGCAAACCAATGCTGATGATCGGCTTGAAATATAATGACGGACAACGAGTATATAAAAATAACCCAGCGACGGAGGCTGTATAACCTGCAAACCAATGTTGATGATCGGCTTGAAATATAATGACGGACAACGAGTATATAAAAATAACCCAGCGACGTAGGCTGCATAACCTGCAAACCAATGTTGATGATCGGCTTGAAATATAATGACGGACAACGAATATATTAAATTAACCCAACGACGTAAGCTGTATAACCTGCAAACCAATGTTGATGATCGGCTTGAAATATAATGACGGACAACGAGTATATAAAAATAACCCAGCGACGTAGGCTGCATAACCTGCAAACCAATGTTGATGATCGGCTTGAAATATAATGACGGACAACGAATATATTAAATTAACGCAACGACGTAAGCTGTATAACCTGCAAACCAATGTTGATGATCGGCTTGAAATATAATGACGGACAACGAGTATATAAAAATAACCCAGCGACGTAGGCTGCATAACCTGCAAACCAATGTTGATGATCGGCTTGAAATATAATGACGGACAACGAATATATTAAATTAACCCGACGACGTAAGCTGTATAACCTGCAAACCAATGTTGATGATCGGCTTGAAATATAATGACAGACAACGAGTATATAAAAATAACCCAGCGACGTAGGCTGTATAACCTGCAAACCAATGCTGATGATCGGCTTGAAATATAATGACGGACAACGAGTATATAAAATTAACCCAACGACGTAAGCTGTATAACCTGCAAACCAATCCTGATGATCGGCTTGAAATATAATGACGGACAACGAGTATATAAAATTAACCCAACGACGTAAGCTGTATAACCTGCAAACCAATGCTGATGATCTTCTTGAAATATAATGACTGACAACGAGTATATAAAAATAACCCAGCGACGTAGGCTGTATAACCTGCCAACCAATGTTGATGATCGGCTTGAAATATAATGACAGACAACGAGTATATAAAATTAACCCAACGACGTAGGCTGTATAACCTGCCAACCAATGCTGATGATCGGCTTGAAATATAATGACGGACAACGAGTATATAAAATTAACCCAACGACGTAGGCTGTATAACCTGCCAACCAATCTTGATGATCGGCTTGAAATATAATGACGGACAACGAGTATATAAAAATAACCCAGCGACGTAGGCTGTATGACCTGCAAACCAATGCTGATGATCGGCTTGAAATATAATGACGGACAACGAGTATATAAAATTAACCCAACGACGTAGTCTGTATAACCTGCAAACCGATGCTGATGATCGGCTTGAAATATAATGACGGACAACGAGTATATAAAATTAACCCAACGACGTAAGCTGTATAACCTGCAAACCAATGTTGATGATCGGCTTGAAATATAATGACGGACAACGAGTATATAAAAATAACCCAGCGACGTAGGCTGTATAAGCTGCAAACCAATGTTTATGATCGGCTTGAAATATAATGACAGACAACGAGTATATAAAAATAACCCAGCGACGTAGGCTGTATAACCTGCAAACCAATGCTGATGATCGGCTTGAAATATAATGACGGACAACGAGTATATAAAATTAACCCAACGACGTAAGCTGTATAACCTGCAAACCAATGCTGATGATCGGCTTGAAATATAATGACGGACAACGAGTATATAAAAATAACCCAGCGACGTAGGCTGTATAACCTGCCAACCAATGTTGATGATCGGCTTGAAATATAATGACAGACAACGAGTATATAAAATTAACCCAACGACGTAGGCTGTATAACCTGCCAACCAATGCTGATGATCGGCTTGAAATATAATGACGGACAACGAGTATATAAAATTAACCCAACGACGTAAGCTGTATAACCTGCAAACCAATCTTGATGATCGGCTTGAAATATAATGACGGACAACGAGTATATAAAAATAACCCAGCGACGTAAGCTGTATAACCTGCAAACCAATGTTGATGATCGGCTTGAAATATAATGACGGACAACGAGTATATAAAAATAACCCAGCGACGTAGGCTGTATAACCTGCAAACCAATGTTGATGATCGGCTTCAAATATAATGACGGACAACGAGTATATAAAATTAACCCAATGACGTAAGCTGTATAACCTGCAAACCAATGCTGATGATCGGCTTGAAATATAATGACTGACAACGAGTATATAAAAATAACCCAGCGACGTAGGCTGTATAACCTGCAAACCAATGTTGATGATCGGCTTGAAATATAATGACGGACAACGAGTATATAAAATTAACCCAACGACGTAAGCTGTATAACCTGCAAACCAATGCTGATGATCGGCTTGAAATATAATGACAGACAACGAGTATATAAAAATAACCCAGCGACGTAGGCTGTATAACCTGCAAACCAATGCTGATGATCGGCTTGAAATATAATGACGGACAACGAGTATATAAAATTAACCCAACGACGTAAGCTGTATAACCTGCAAACCAATCCTGATGATCGGCTTGAAATATAATGACGGACAACGAGTATATAAAATTAACCCAACGACGTAAGCTGTATAACCTGCAAACCAATGCTGATGATCGTCTTGAAATATAATGACTGACAACGAGTATATAAAAATAACCCAGCGACGTAGGCTGTATAACCTGCCAACCAATGTTGATGATCGGCTTGAAATATAATGACAGACAACGAGTATATAAAATTAACCCAACGACGTAGGCTGTATAACCTGCCAACCAATGCTGATGATCGGCTTGAAATATAATGACGGACAACGAGTATATAAAATTAACCCAACGACGTAGGCTGTATAACCTGCCAACCAATCTTGATGATCGGCTTGAAATATAATGACGGACAACGAGTATATAAAAATAACCCAGCGACGTAGGCTGTATAACCTGAAAACCAATGCTGATGATCGGCTTGAAATATAATGTCGGACAACTTGTGTCAAAACATGTTTACTGGTTTATTCTTTGTAAGCAACATTTACGGTTGAGTGGTCGTACAAATGAGTGATGACTGGAGTTGTCTTTCCTTAAGTCCGCTTCACGTTCGAGCTGTTCTGCTCTCTATCTCTGTCTGTCTCGACCCGGGAAAACGCAGTCTTATATATAAGTTTATACTCTGTCGAGCCTAATTAGCAATTGTTGCATTTGGCCAGTTGATATTTTGATATAAACACGTTATTGTTATTTTATTGTTTAAATTTTTCTAATTTCACCAAGCTGACGCAAAACATATTTCTTGTCGGCTCAAATATAATTCATTGTTTTGTAACTGGAAATAATTTAATGTAAATTATATTCACTTCTGACCAAATTAATTAATTAAACTATTTCCATTGTTTATATTTCATAACCTTGAAAACCGGCGTTGTTTCCCCAATCAGTCAGTTAAGTGCCATACGTGATACACGCTTGGAAGATCATATCTCGAAAGAGACATGACTGACTGCACAGAAGATTATCCCGCAGTAGGTTGCCATTAGTTTCTGCTGTAGACTGGTTGACAGCCAAGGCTTTACAACCCAATCTATCCTGTTATTTAACCCACAGCTAGAGGTAAGAAACGGATTAGTACCTTTCCCAAGGGCATTTGAGCGTAAGTAAATGCAAGGAATTCAAATGGAATTCGAACTCGGCTCCCCGATATCTTGTTCTGTGCCGATATCCACTGCACTACAACGCACATCCCAGTACACTGATTAGTTTTGTTTTTGCATTTCATCCTTGACTGAAATCACCGAGTGTTCTTTTTCGTCTTCGACAGGAATAAATTATTCTCAAGTTCAACTACATTCTGTTACTCTCCAGAATATATAACAAGAGGGAAGCCACATCACATACTTGAGAAAGTGACTGAAGTTGAGATGCCATGTCAAAGTCGTATATATAACAGAGTCTTCTTTGACATTTTTCAGACATCTCGAGATTTACAGCAAAACGGCAAGTCCAGGTATCGCAGCAGTAGTCATATTCAAACTTAAGGGATAAATTATTTTCGCTTAGTAACTCACGTGATATAATTTTCAATGACTTTTTTATTTTTTAATTATTTACCCTAAGTGCGTTGTGGTGCAATGGATATCGACTCAGAACGACGAATCGGGGAGCCCATTTCGAATTCCAGTTGGATTTCTTGCATTCATTTACTTACAAATACCCTTGGGAAAGGTATTAATCCGTCTCCTCCTTCCAGTTATGGCTTCAATATTAGAACATATTGGGTTCTATAGCCTTAACTGGCAACCAGTCTATCGCAGAAAGCAAAGGCAACCGACTGCGGGATACATCCTCTGCCTAGTTAGTCATGTCTCTTTCGAAACATGATCACCCAAGCGTGTATCGAGTATGGCACTAAGCTGACTGACTAGATTTTCGGTAAGGTCTTTTATAGTCGAAATGGCTAGATGTAACCGAAATTTCTATGGATTATAACGTTCGGTGGATATCGGCTCGGACTGAGGAATAGAAGACCTGGGTTCGAATTCCAGTCAAGTTCATTACATTCATTTACGTGCTAATATCCCAAGTGTATTTTTATACTTTCATAGTGCTTTGACCCCAGTTTGGAGAGGTTAGCTATTTGCCCATAGCTGGGACCCTAACAGGTACTACCATTCTGGGTTAGGGTGGACATGAGAACAACAGCAATACTCTTTACTAAACGATCTAACATTTTTGATTTTATCTAACGAAAACTTGATTTTATAAGTGAATATAAATTTTCTCGATATTATTAGAGATCATTTTTTTCTGGAATTTATCAGAGAATGTTACATGTTAGGATTTTCAGAGAAATTGTTACTTTTTTTGGCATTATCAGGAATGTAACTTTTCTTAATTTTATTACATATTGTTCCTCTTGATTTTATAAGGGGATATAATTTTAATTACTTTTATTAGAGATTCTTATTTTTCATGTTTGTATCAGTGAATCTCTTTAATTTATTTTCAGATTTTGTTACTTATTGTTGTGTTCGGCAATCTTTGTCTCCACTGTTGTGTCGTGAGTAAGAATAAATAACTCAGCAACAGGAATAGGATAATTGTTGTATTCCGTGAAAATAGTATTTACAAAGGTTATTAGTATCCAATGCAAGAATAAGGGTTAATCGTCTCAACCGTCGTAAGACGTAGTATGAGCAATGGGTATTTCCGGGTCGTCACCGGAAGTCCTCGACTGACTTGTCGATCGGCAGACTCTCCTACGTAGATGCCACCATTACTTTACATAGTAATGGAATAGTCCATTATAGCCGAATAGGCGCGGGCGTCCCAACACTTATCTATATCGTTATAGATTTTATCTTGAAGATAATGCCATAATAACTTTAAGAAAATGTGTCCAGTGTACGTATTTACCTCCGAAATACCTTCTGATGACTTTAGCTGGGACCAGTACGTCTATCTATATATGTAACAGCATTTTCATTGGGCAGAATTCCAGAACAAACTATATAAAGGAGGAAGTCTGCATTTTTTTCTGTTGTGGATATCGTTAAAAACAAAACAAAAACAAAGACAACGGTTTCGTCCGTCCAAACCAAACTACATACAAAATATACGGTAACACCAAGCAAAAACGAACATGTAAATATTTCCGACATTTATCAATAAACGACGTTCAATATACAACGGAGTTTCCATTATTTAATATGGTGGCTGTCAGAACATTGAAATAATGTGTGGTAAGCTTCTTACTGGAATAATAAAAAAAATGATTTGATCCCAATGTTTTTGACAAAGCGTCTTAAGATCACTCAAACATTGGGGGGTTTCCTCTGATGAAGTCGACGTTTAAGCGTCTTCAACAGGTTTTTCTACGAGATTTAGGGCAGGCAACTGACTCGTTTCTCTAAATCTAGTATTTCTTACAATTCGATTTCAAGGCGGTATGCTAAAAAATCTTTAGAATGTTCATATGCTCTTATCCAGTGCTTAACGCAGCATAAACGCACGTCTCTTTGACGATATGAAGTGCGCCCCTATTAATGGAAAGAAGAGAACGAGCAAAATGATTATACATACAACTATTCCTTGCATTCACTTACGCACAAATACCCTTGGGAAAGGTTTTAATCCATCTCTTCCTTCAAGTTATGAGTTAAATAACAAGACAGGTTAAGTTCTATAGCATTGGCTGGCAACCAGTCTACCGCAGAAAGCAATGGCAACCTACTGTGGGGTAATCTTCTGCACAGTCAGTCATACCTCTTTCGAGACATGATCGCCCAAAGCGTGTATCACGTATGGCACTTAACTGACTGACTGAATATAATAGTTGGAATCATGATTAAGGCTTCTACAGGTCATAAAGTGGGGGACAGGTTTTCTATTGTTATGAAGTAATAAACTGGTCCCTCATTAATTACTACTTAATACTATAATACATCGCTTCTCTCTCTAGCAATGAGTCAAATAACAGGACAGATTTGGTTTTATAGCCTTGGCTGGCAAACAGTCTACCGTAGAAAGCAATGGCAACCTACTGTGGGATAATCTTCTGCCCAGTCAGGCATGTCTCTTTCGAGACATGATCGCCGAAAGCGTGTATTACGTATGGCTCTGATACTGTGTTTAACTGTCATAACGGCATTTTGCTAGTTGTAAGACGAGGCCTTCTTGCGTCGCCAGATTTTTCTGGAATTTTTTCACCAATGTGTCCGGCTTAATTTTTAATCCCAGAACGAGGCAATATCCTCGAACTTTTTTATCAAATTGCAGACAAGTGAACCCCAAACAATAGAAAAATAATTTCTAATTAGTAGATTGATTTCCAGTCGAGATCTTTCTTGGTTCTTTGTTTCTGTGCGTCTTTCTTTACATCACCTGAAGAAGAACAGTATTGTTCTAAAACATGAAAATTTTTGTGTATTGATAAAATGTTTTTATAATCCATTGTAAAAACAAAATTACAATATCCAGCTATCCTCTGTATTGAGCACTCTTCATAAAAGTAAATGACGATCATTGATTTTAATCTACGTGTTCTTTCACTTTCCTTTATCTAAACTTATTTATAAATCAAACTTTGT
Source organism: Ascarosepion bandense (assembly GCA_037127315.1). NCBI lineage: Eukaryota > Metazoa > Mollusca > Cephalopoda > Sepiida > Sepiidae > Ascarosepion > Ascarosepion bandense. The sequence goes on along the minus strand of JBBBDQ010001415.1, from coordinate 1,058,047 downwards.
CTGTGTGTGTGTCTGTGTGTGTGTATCCGTTACCTATAGACTACGAAACGGCTGAACCGATTTTCTTGAAAATTTACACAGCTAGGTTTTGTGTCGAGGGACCCCCGATAAATATCGAAAATCGATAATCGAAAAAATCGAGTTATAGAAGGAATGGTCCGATTTTAATCAAATTTGATGCACTCATCGACAAAGACATAAGAAACGATATTCGGAAGTTTCAAGGTTGAAGTTCTTACAATAGTGCAGAAAATCGATAATATATATATATATATATATATATATATATATATATATAAAAGGCAAGATGTTTGTGTGTGTGTCTGTTTATCTGTCTGTATGTCCTTTATACAAATCCACAATTTTTATCCGATTCTCACCAAACTTCACACAAATATTATTCAGGCTAAGTTTGAGCTCCAAGACCATGGATTAGTTTTAAAGCTTTCATTACACCCGAGCAACGCCGGGTTATACTGCTAGTATATATATATATATATATATATATATATATATATATATATATATATACAATTAGATGAACCGTGTAATTTCAGTCATGCCAACTTCGAAGTTTTTTAAAGGCTTTATTGTAATGTCTCCATTGTTCAAGATTTTGTCCGTTGCTGTTTCAACTTTTGTCATATTTATTATAGTTTGATGTAATTTGATATGTTTGTGTATGAGTGATTATTTTTGCTTGATGAAGATTGTTATTGTTTCTTTAAAATTGAAAGGTAGTTTTTTTTTTGTATTGTGTCGGACTCTTTTTCTGAAATTAAAATATAATTTCTACTTAACAGTTTTATTTCCTGTCGAGTTTTATCGTACCTTTGTTTCTGTGCATCTTTCTTTCATCTTTTCTGTTCGTCTTTCTTTCTTGCTTCTTTGTTTCTGTCTTTCTTTCTGTGTGTCTTTATTTCTTTCGTCTTTCTCACTGCAATTACAAACAATAATTTTTACTTAGAAGTTTTATTTACTTTCGAAATTTTCTGTGGTTTATTTCTGAGTGTCTTTCTTTCTCTGATTCTTTCTGGGCGCATTCCTTTCTGTTCCTGAGTTTTTCTTTTCAGCGTGTTTTTTCTCTCTAACCCTAAATAATAATTTATAATTATATGTCACTGCAAGAAAAATATAATTTTGACCAGGTTGTTTTTATTTTCTGTCAACATTTTCAATGCGTTATTGTTTCTGTGTGTCTTTCATTCCACGCGTTTTTCTTTATGTGTATCTTTATTTCTGGTTGTGTGTCTTTCTTTTGTGTGGTTCTTCTTTTTGCAATTAAAAAATAATTTCTACTCATTAATTTTATTTTTTGTCAAGATTTTGCACACATATTAGTTTTTGTTCATCTTTCTTTCTCTGATTCTTTCTGTATGTGTTTCTTTTCAGTGCGTCTGTCTTTCCGGTGTGTCTTTCTTTTGGTAATTAGAAGAATAAGTTCTCCCTTAGTACTTTGATTCAGGGTTGATATTTTTCCTTAGAAAATTGGACTAAAATCAAGTTTATTTTAATTACATTACCACTGATCTTTTATAACTGTTTTATGACCCTTTCTTTGTATCACACGTTTGTATTTGGGCCCGGAAATTCTTTCCTCTTAAAAGACAAGAGGAAAAGCAAAGAAAATCATTTTCAGTGTTATTGTCCTACTTCACCTCTAACACTTATTTGACTGTCTCTATTTTCACTTTCAGCATTCTACAACAGTTCCTATTTAACTAAAAATAATCTCCACTTGCTGTCTGGTATATGTTTTAAAGAGATCACCTTCCCACCAAAAAAAAAAAAAAAAAAAAATAATCATAATAAAATAAAGAAATAAAAAAATAAAAAATAAAACTAACATGAAAAATTATTCTTGAAAATACTTTTTTTGCGGAGATGACATTCATCTAATTAAAGGTTGGCGTATTTTGGCGTTAGATTTCAAAATTGAAGTGATTTTGACCACACAAATATCGCTCAATATTTTACACTTGAATTTTTTCATTATTACAATTTAATTTTTGGTTATTATTACAATTCTGAAAGACATCCCGAATTTTTTTCACTGGAATAACAAACATTTAAAATGTGATAACTTTACTATGATTTATTATCTGAACAGTACATAAAACACATTCCTTGCATAATTTATTCTGTTATGACAACATTTTGATCGATTCACTGTTTGGTCTTTTTGCATCTCGATATTGTGATAAAACCATGGATATAAGAACAAAGAACAATGTTTTAGGGAAAATAAAAACAAAAAGGAAATTTATACATAACTTCAGCAAGAGACAGTTGAAATTTCTAGAAAAGATAATGAGAAAAGAAAGCTTAGAAAATCTGATACCCAAGAGACAGTCTGCTGGCAACAGGGACAGGGGAAAATACTTAGTGATTTGGAGGAATTGGATAGAAACCTAGCTTAGGAGAAACAACAAAATGACAAAATTTATTAAGAGCTACGAAGGACAGGAAATTGTTGAAAGTCACGATCGCCTACGTTCTGAATAGACACGGTAAATAAGGAAGATACTTAGCATAATGAAGACATAGTTGAAATTTATATGTTAAATAATAAAGACAGAGGGCTTATAAAATTGGATACTATAAGCCATATTGAAAGCAAGAAAACCTGAGAAATATATATATATATATATATATATATATATATATATATATATATATATATATATAACGTAGCACACTTGGTATACTATCCAGGTAAATTCCGATAGAGACGAACTCAAAAGAACTCAATGTTAAATTCATTTATCTAATTTAACAAAGTAATATAATTTAGAAAAGATTTTTGATTTATTGCAATTCCAATGAGTAATACATATTTCATCGTATAATGATGTTATTATTGCGGCTTGTCAGACCCAAATGGTACAACAGTTGATCCTCAAAATATTCCCCCGAAAAATTATTTTACACAGACGCTCTCATGTCTGACGAGCCGAATAATAACATCATTATGCGGCGAAATATGTATTACCCATTGGAATTGTAATAAACCAAAAATTGTTTCTAATATATATATATATATATATATATATATATATATATATATAATTATTTAATTACTTAGTTTTTGGTCATATTTAAATAAGATCAGTATACAGTTGTATAAAAATGTTCAATACAATTATATAATTGAATATTTTTAATTTGTAAATGAGATATTATGTGACCTAGGATTCTATCAGGTGGTTTCTTCAAGCAATTTGCAATAAGTTATAGAAAATCGCCTATATATATATATATATATATATATATATATATATATATATATATAATGAGTTAGTATTTGGTCATAATTATATTACACCAGTACACTGTTGTATTAAAAGATGTTCAATGCATTTATACTGTCGAACTTTTGTATATTTATTATTTGGAAATGAGTTATTTCCACATCCTAGGTTTCAACCTTTCGGTATCTTCAGGCAATGCGAACAGGGATTTTACGAACGCGCGACTGGAATTTTCAAATAACCGAAAATTTGCAAAATCAGGACGGAGTTATTCAAGGATTCTACAAAAATTTTATCCATGTTTGTGTGATCATATTATAGGTATGATTACATCTGGACATAATTTCCGATCGTTCATTCAGTACTTTCTTTTGTTCTGGGAAAAAAACATAATAGCTAACTTAGCACAATCTGCATACATTGCTATCGTTGCATGGTTTAGCTATTTTAACTATACGCTAAGTTATATCAAGGTCTTTTCCATTTTTCGATTTTACCAAAAAGATTTATTTCCAAATGAATATATATATATATATATATATATATATATTAATAATAATAACAATAGTAATAGTAACAAAAATAATAATGCTAATACTAGTGCTTGTTATACTATATTTAAGTTCTTCTTGAAATATATATATATATATATATATATATATAGTGAATTTGAGTAAATCGATGGCAGAACAAACTTTAAGAGAGTTAAAAAAGACGATTGTTAAGAGCTACGAAGGATAATGGATTGTAAAGAGCCATGTCTTCAAGGGACATGTTACATATAAGAAGAAGAATTTACAAGGAAAAATGGTGACAGTAAATACGTGAATTTGCCTGCAGAAAAGATCAGTCATAACACCTTGAATGTTTGAAAAATATTTGAAATATGCATTATTTGAAAATTTTGCAGTTGCAAATGTTAAGTTTATTTGTCATGAGCATTGTTATCATTATAAGATGTTCATCCATGGAGTAAAAAATTATATATATTATTCTCTCAAATATTTTGCCAAAATTTTTTGCGGCAGGGATGAATTTCTTATAATATATATATATATATATATATTAGTCATGCACATACAAGACAGTTTTGCTGTATCACAGCTCATCAGTGTGGCTAGACACGTCCACTTGCTTCTGGCCGGGATCAAAACTCGCGTCAGTCGAAGTCTCTACTCCTTAAGCCATAGGCGCATGGAATCAAAAAATATTTTAACGTATTGTATATAAGCAGTGTATACAGCCGCCAGTCACCAAAAGAAATCAATTCATTTCTGAAGAGTCACGCATATATCGCTGTTTTTAAAATTTTCTTCTCTAGAGAGGTCAATCGTTATGAGAGCATAATATATTAGTAATCCACATACAAGCCTGTTTCAAAGCTCATCAGTGTAGCTAGGCACATCTACTTACTGGGATCAAGACTCGACCAATTTTGTGTCAGTCGGAGTCGCTACCCCCTAAGCCATAGGAGCATATATAGTAACTTTATTATTACAATGGTTTATAAAAGCATTATATCACTACAAAATTTTTCATGTTTCAGAACAATACTGTTCTGCTTTAGGTGATATTTTGAGATAAATAGTGAATGCGGTGTATGTAGAAAATATAAGATATCAAATGAAAACCTAAGTATTAAAAAAGGTTACATTCGATTTACTAAGTTTTAAGCAGGTGTGGTATTTGCATTTAAATTTCCTTAAAATATTACATGTACCGAAAACAGGCATCCCTTTCTGCGTAAAACCCATAAAGTAAAATGGATAATTCTGGAAAAACAAAAATCTGTAAATTATTCTATGACATCTTCCCTTTGTACCTGAAAGAAAAGCCGTAGGTTATAAGGTGCCTTTTACCAACCCATCGCTCATCTAATCATGGTGGATGGTAATTCGAAACAGAGGCTTCGGAACTGAAAAGCGGATACACCTGTCTCCCAGGTGCATTAGAACATTCCTCGACACCAATCAGAACTGTTAATATAGTCAGTCAGTTAAAGTGCCATACGTGATACACGCTTTGGGCGATCATGTCTCGAAAGAGACATGACTGACTGGGCAGGAGATTATCCCGCAGTAGGTTGCCATTGCTTTCTGCGGTAGACTGGTTGCCGACCAAGGCTATAGAACCCAATCTGTCCTGTTATTTAACCCATAACTGGGAGGAAGAGACGGATTAATACCTTTCCCAAGGGTATTTGCGCGTAAGTGAATACAATGGATTCAACTGGAATTCGAACTCGGCTCCCCGGTTTCTCGTTCCGAGCCGATATCCACTGTACTACAACGTTAATATAGACATCAACTTAATATATTCTATTTACGGTTTTGTTGCAACGTGATCCCTGAAAATTGCCCATCCCTTTACTTCCTATTACCCTTTGGCTAAGTTAGTCACTTGCTTCCACATCCCGTTTAAACATAGGTTTTCATATGGTCATCGAAGTAAAGCAACATCGAACATGGACAGTACCAAGATGGGTGACCGCATTGGAATAGCAGGTTTAATATATTTACGTACGCTCTATCCGTGATGTTTAAAACTTTTATGTTGATTAAGGCGATAACACTTTGAAACCGTGGTTCTCGTTCGACCAGCAAAGATAAGCAACGTTGATCCTGGTCAGTACCTAGATGGGTGACCGTTTGAGAATACCAGTTGCTATAAGCATTTATATACGTGTGGTGTAATTGATAGTCAGTTAAATGTCATACTTGATACACGAGCGGACGATCATGTCTCGAAAGAATGAGCAAAATCTTTTCCCGCAGTAGGTTGCCTTTACATTCTGCGGTAGACTGGTTGCCACCCAAGGTTGTAGAAATCAATCTGTCCAGTTATCTGACCCATAGCTGGAGGGAAGAGACATATTAATACTTTTTCCAAGGGTATTTGTGCGCAAGTGAATGCAACGAATTCAACTGCAATTCGAACTCAGCTTTCCAATTGCTTGTTCCGAGACGATATCCACTGCACCACAATAGATAACGGATCGGAATTAGAATTAAAAAATCATTCGTATTCGTTGCATTCACTTGCGCAAAAATACTCTTGGGAAAGGGATTAATTCAACATTTCTCCCTCCTGCTATGGGTTAAATAGCAAGACTTATTGGTTTCTATAGCCTTGGTTGGCAACACGTCTACTGAAGAAAGAAATGACAACCTACTGAGGAAAAATGTTCTGCCTAATAAGTCATGTTTTGAAAGCGTGTAGTATCTATGGTATTTAATTGGTTGGCTGATTCCTAAACTACGTTTGGATCTCCAAAATTCCGTTACACTAAAGGAAAAAAACTCTGTGCACACTGTTTATATCGTTCAGACTGTTGTCCATATCTTTATATTCAAATTTACGTCTCTGTAGAGAAAAATAACAATAACAGAAATTTTAATATGGGCTCTGGTATTATATCTGGAGATATACAACCTGAAGTTACAACGCCGTGAATATGGCAATAAAGTCGAAGAGTACAGTCCGAACGATGTTAATAGATTCAATACTGTAAATAATTAAAATACCTCATTCGAGAATTCTATACAGACAGTAAAATCTCTATTTCCCAGGTCGAATAAGATGTGTGCATTTGCTGCATCCTTCAGGCATGGTGAGATTATTAATGCTAAAGGCTTTGCCTTTGGTTTTCTAGTTATCATATAATTGACTGTGTGTCAAGTAGAACCGAGCACTTTGCTCAACATTCTCTTCTCGTCTCAGAAGAGAAACATAATAATGGAAATTGTAATATAAGCTCTGGTAAAAATCCTTACTGATATATATAACCTAAAGTTTGGAGTGTACAACATCAAAACGCCGTGAATATGGCAATAAAATCGAGGAGTACAGTCCGAACGATGTCAATAGATTCATTAGTGTAAATAGTTAAAATACCTCATTCGAGAATTCTATATAGACAGTTAAATCTCTATTTCGTCAGTCGGTCGAAAAAGATATTTTTTTTTTTTTTTTTTTAATCATTTCACCCCGAGCAAGGCAGAAACGCCACTGATGTGCAGGGGGTTACATAAATGTAGAAAGATTAATTAGAAAAGAGTGAGGAGTACAAGCTAGTTAGAAAGGAACAATAGAAAACTGAGAAAGCAGGTGCAATGACAGGTACATGGGCGGAGAGAAAGGGAAGGTTATACAGGGGAGGGGAGAGAGCTAGAGGCCAGTGGTTAGTAGGTGAGTATTAACTTTGCTTTTAAATTTCTGGAGGTCGTAGCCGTCAGGAAAGCAAGAATACGGGAGTGAGTTCCACAGGCGGGAAGTGCGAGAGAGGAAGCTGCTGGAGTAGAATTGTCGTCTGCGTTTGGCTAACCTGACTGTGAATGGGTGGGACCCAGTTGCCAGTCTGGTTGAACGGGTAAACACCTGTTGAGGAGGCATCAGTGACTTAAGCTCATCCGAGCAGAAGCCATGAAGGTATTTATAGAAGAGACAGAGGGAGGCCACATTTCGACGATGGGAAAGTGGCTGCAGACGAGTCGCCAGATCAGAACCTATCACATTACAGACTCTCCTTTGGAGCTTGTCGAGAACACTGAGGAGAACGGCAGGGGCACCTGACCATAAATGGCAGCAGTACTCCATGCACGGACGGATGGTTGACTTGTATATATGCAGGATGGATTCAGGTGGAAAAAACATCCTGGATCGACATAGTGACCCAATCTTCTTAGCAGTAGATTTTGCTATGGATTCAATATAGTGCTTCCATTTGAGGTCTGAGGACAGGGTAAGTCCGAGGAGGCGTAGTGTATTACTCTCCGGGAGAATCATCTGGTCCATGCTTATGGGAGGCAGAAGAGGTTGCCTGTAATGGTTGACAGACAACAGCTTGGTCTTCGAGGAATTGAAGTTGACAAGCCACTTCTTGCCCCAGTTCACCACAGAGTGTAGATCCCGCTCAAGGTCAGCAGCGAGATTTTGTCTGTCCGCCACGACAGGTTTCTTACTGGAGCGGGAGTATATTGTAGTGTCATCTGCGTAGATGCCTACTTGGGACCTGATCTCATCTGGGAGGTCGTTGATGAAAATAAGGAAGAGCGTTGGGCCCAGGATAGAGCCTTGTGGGACACCAGCATTCGTGCTGTAGGACGAAGAGGCACGCCCATTCAGAACGACCTTCATTTTGCGGTTATTTAAGAAAGATTGGATTAGGTCAAGCAGGCGACCGGTAATACCATAACCGCGTAGTTTGCATAGGAGGCCAGGGTGCCAAACCCTGTCGAAAGCCTTGGAGATATCCAGAGCAACCGCGCGAGCCTCGTCAGACTCATCAAGGGCCTGTAGCATGTACTCCGTTACAGTAGTTAGCAGGTCGGCTGTGGACCTGTCAAATCGGAATCCATATTGCCTGTCGGAGAACAGTTTGTGGGCGGTGAGATGATGAACTATTTCAGCATTTATTATAGCCTCGAACACTTTCCCGAATATTGGTAGAAGACTGATCGGGCGATAGTTGGATGGGTCCGAGGGTTCACCACAGTTCTTAAAGACAGGAACGACTGAGGAGAATTTCCAGCATGCAGGAAAGCAGGAAGCAGAAAGGCAGTAGTTAAACAGTTTAGAGAGGACAGGGGAAAGTTCAGGGACACACCTCTTAAGGACTATCACCGGGATTCCATCGTCTCCACACGCCTTATGGGGGTCGAGTTTTGAAATTACTCTGGATACTATTGTCGGGGTAATATATACGTCATGCAGTTTGGCCTCAGTTCTAATAGGGAAGTCGGGTGGGTGCACTCCGGACGAGTCGAGTGTGGAGTTGGATGAGAATCTGCGGGCAAAGCACTCAGCTTTCTCAGCAGATGACGTGAGAACGTATGCATTTACTGCATCCTTCAGGCATGGAGAAATTATTAATGTAAAAGACTTTTAGATTTGGTTTTCTAGTTATCTTATAATTGATTGCGTGTCATGTAGAACCGAGCACTTTACTCTACATTCTCTTCTCGTTTTCTTTTGTTTTCCTTTGCTTCACTGTTATTTCTCTTTTTTTGATTACCTATTAAAGACAAAAGCTGAATTCCCTCTTTAGCATCCCCGATAGCTTTTGTTATTATTCCCGTTCTTGTGTTTAGCGTAACACAAGTTCAAACAAGATATTCGTTTTCTTTTACGAAATGGGAGAAAGAAAATCTGTTGGTAAATTTATTTAGTTATTTTTTCATTATTCAAATGTCGGTTTTATTTATTTACTTTGTTTGTTGGAAAAAAATTTACTATTTAAAAAAAATATCTGTACGTCCATTTATTGTGTGTGTGTGTGTGTGTTTTTTTTTTTTTACTGCATATTTTTCTTACCTTTCGAACAGGAGCAAACAAGCAGGTTTCTTTTAAAGAAAACGCTATCATTGAACCGGTGATGTTTGGCCTCGTCATGCAGATGTACTATTCTCTTGCTTCCGTTCTTTTGTTTTCATCTGTAGTCGAATTAACGAGAAATAAAATTCCTTCCGAATCAAGAGATGACATTATTCTCACGTGATCTCACTCTCATTCTTTCATTCATTCAGGGATTAATTCGCTTCCCCTCAAAATTTTACTCGTTCACTATGGGCTAACTCCCGTAATTAGTGTGTCTCGTTTGATTGTCTTATCAGTCACTGATTCATGAAAGTCAACTACACACACGCACAAACATACGCCAATTCGTTCGGGTTTCAATCCTGGGTAAAAGGCAATCGGCTGTCTAACCGTACTGATGAGCTGTGATACAGTGAAGCAGATCTGTCTGCGGATGACAATATTTACGCTCTCACACCCTGATTGAGCAATCTGGAAGAATGATAGACTTTGAAAAAGAGTAGCTACTCTGGCATCTACGCATCATTCAATCAGCAATTAATTAGAACACTCGCAGCTAGTAGGCGTGTATAGTGATAATATACACGCTAAAAGTCTGCCTCGTTCTACCGAGCGCTCGTAGATCAGAGGTAGAATCGCCAACTGGCGCTAATTTGGTCGGGTTTCCATCCTGGGTAAAAGGCAATCGGCTGTCTAACCGTACTAATGAGCTGTGATACAGCTAAACAGATCTGTCTGCAGATGACTATATATATATATATATATTAAAAACTGAAATAGGGGTTGTTCCAAAGAGAGAAATCAGTATAGAAGAAAAAAGTACAAAAAACCGTGAATGTTTTGTTTATGATGTAGATTTATTATTGTTATTATTATTAATATTACTTGATTTTGTATTATACATTTAGTGTCTATAATACTAATTCTGTAGGTACAGCTGCTTCGAGTCTATAGTTGACTTTCTTCAGACGAATAAACATTTGACTTTACATATTGAGCGACTTTAAACACGTGTAGCGACATAAATAACATTATGGACACTTCTGGAGATTGAAGAAGCCTAGTGCAGCACCAAAACTGAAATACAACACGGTTGTGAATGATCTCAACCCACGGAAAGAATACACTAACAGCGTGAAAATCCAATATGAAGAAAAAGTTGGAAAAGGACAATCGAAATGGGACTCACTCAAGGAAGCAATAGTGACATCAGCAAACAACATTGCCTCCAAGGAAATCAGGCGCAGAAGAAAAAACGAGTGGATGACTGAAGAGATACTCGACATGATGCAAAGAAGGCAGAGAATGATACCAAGACATGGAATGGAGGACCAGGAACTACACAAGGAAATAAGAAGAAAATGCAGACAGACTAAAGAGGAATGGCTTAAAGACAAATGTGCAGAAGCAGAGAGATTGAGCAGGCATAATAAAGCAGACATGCACAAAGAAATAAAAGAACTGACAGGACAAAAAAACCTGCTCTTCAACAGGATGTATAAAATCAAAGGAGGGAACAATCATTTTGGAGAAAGAGGAAATACTCCAACGATGGGAAGAATATATAAAAGATCTTTTCCACGACAAGAGAGAGCAACCGATAATACACAAAGATGTGGACGGACCAGAAATACTAAAGTCTGAAATGGAATCTGCCATAGCCAAACTGAACAGAAACAAAGCAGCGGGACCAGACAGCATAGTCATAGAGCTGCTGATAGCCCTGGAAATATTTGGCATATAGAAAATTGCAGAAATAATAAATGAAATTTATAATACTGGAGTAATACCAAATGACCTTAGCAAGTCGATCTTCATTGCGCTGCTTAAGAAGGCAGGAGCAAACGAGTGCGAATTCCATAGAACAATCAGTTTTATGAGCCATGTAACAAAACTGATCGTCCGAATGCTGATGAATAGAGCGAGAAGCAGAATCAGGCCAGAGATAGGACGAGAACAGTGCGGTTTTCTCAAAGACACTGGAATAAAGAACGCCATATTTATGATTAAGATGCTCCCCGAAAGGGCAATACAAATGAAGAAGGACTTGTACCTATGTTTTATTGATTATGCAAAGGCGTTTGACAAAATACGCTACAAAGAACTGATGGAGATACTTGGCAGTCTCGACATGTTTGGGAAAGACCTAAGAGTAATCAAGAATCTCTACTGGCAGCAAACTGCTTGCATACGGACAGGCAACGAATTCAGCAAGATGGAATGGGGCGTAAGACAAGGATGCGTCTTTCACCGGATCTATTCAACTTATACAACGAGACTATTCTGAGAACCCTAGAAGTTATGCTAGGATTCGTCATCGGAAGCCACAATTTAAACAATATAAGGTACGCAGTTGATACAGTGCTGATAGCAAACACAGAAAGGAAACTAAAAGACCTCCTACAAAAGTTAGCTGAAGAGAGTGACAAGAAAAGACTACAAATAAACTGCAAGAAAACCGAATGCATGTTCATCAGCAAAAAGGGCAACCCAAAATGCCAATTACAGATGAGGGACTCTAAAATCAAGCAGACACAGAAATTTAAATACTTAGAAGGTGTTCCAATAGAAGACAGAAAGTGCAACACTGAGATCCGAAGGCGAATTGGCATGGCAAAGGAAGCATTCCAGAAGTTGAGTCAAGTATTAAGAAACATGACAATTTCACTAGAAACAAAGAGGAGATGACTGGACTGTTGTGTGATATCGGTTCTTCAACCACACAAAGAATTGTTTAAAGTGGTGAAGGCTTATATAGCACCATCCACACTTTTGGGAACTGCTGATAACAAACAATCGGTGCAGAAGCCTGCCACAGATCGCACGAACAACAGACCTCAGTTATTTAACCCATAACTGGTGGGAAGGGACGGATTAATACCTTTCTCAAGGGTACTACTGCGTAACTGAATGCAAAGTGTTCGACTGGAATTGGAACTCGGCTCACCGGCTTCCCCTCCGAGCCGACATGCACTGCACCACAATGCACATTTAATATATATATATATATATATATATATATATATATATATATATATCCGAGTGAATACAGAACGAAGAAAGAATTCTTACGACGTCCAAAACATTAATTTAAAACAGTGCTCGACTGATGAGACATTGAAGTTTCAATGTTGAAACAAACGTACTTTTGTCGTGGATATATATAGAAAAATTATGCACATGTTCTAAAATATAATTTCTAATATATATATATATATATATATATATATATATATATATATATATAAGTTCTTAACCGGACAAAATTTCATAATAGCAAGGAAAATATAGAGATTCGATGGCATTTTATTAAGATCTAAAACGACAACCAGTTTCGCCCAGAACTTTTTGAAGTTTTAACTCTGGCATTCTCTCTGCTTGCAGAAAGCATACCACCCACCGGTACCTTATGTAGATGGACTCTAGCACTTTAAGACTAAAAAGAGAGTGCTACCTAACTAGAATGGAAAAATTGTCAGCACTCAAACCAACAACGCAATTCCTGCTATTAATAATGTTGACTTATTGAGGAACCGGAAGTATTAACCAGCTGACTGCTGTTAGCAGAAGAGTTCAAGATTCTCGCAGGTAAATGCTGCTTAATTCTGTGATGCAAACGTCGCTGACAAGAGAAATGGTGGAATCCAAAACATCTAGTGGATAACCATTCTTAGAAAGCGTCATCTTAATAAAGTCCTTTTCAGCAGGAAGGAAAGTATTGGAAAAAAATTTGAGAGCCCTATAAGTTAGGGTCTTAAATAATTAATCTTGCGTTGGTGAGGGCAAAAAGAATCTCCACGCGTATACAGCCTAGTAAAAGTAGACTTACTGTCTACCGAATTCAAAAGTCCTACATTATATTTATGCGCAAGGACATCTAAAACGGATAAACAAAAATTTGACTCCTTTTCAAGCTGTTGAGGAAAAAATCTGCTTCGTCCTCATTATTAAAAAGACAAAATATATCATCCACATAACGATAATACATTAAAGAACGAGCATTAAAAGAAAATATTAGGTTGTCCCAAAATGTTCGTAAACACTTTCAAAAAATTGAAAATTTACTCTCCAAGTAATCTAAGGTTAACAGAAAACACTTGCAAAAAATTTTACTCACAAAAACAACAAACATTATTGCTCAAAATAAAGAACATCATTTTCCAAGATTTTCTGCCATCGATCTGCAACCTTTCGGATCTGGTCAAAGTACCATTTAGCTGACTTCGAATCAAATAATTCTTGACATGCTTCCTCGACTTCATCAAACGTGTCGAATCGGCAGCCCTTCAAAAAGTGTTGCATTGAGCGGAAAAGACCGTAATCTGATGGAGCACAGTCAGTACTGTAGGCTGGATGTGGCAGAACCTCAACGCCGTCCATCTCTTCAAACTTGTATTTGGTCTTCCTGGCGGTGTGTGGCTTGGCATTGTCCTGCTGCATCAAAGCGCGCTTTCGGTTGATCAGAGCCGGGTACTTTTGCTCGTCTTTTCGTAGACCCACTCAAGTTGCTGACAGTAAAGTTCGGCACTGATGACACGACCATTCGGAACCAACTCAAAATGCAGAATTCCTTCAAAGTTCCACCAAACGCACAACATGATTTTCTTGCCGAATCGATCTTGTTTTGGAATCGACAGTATGTCTTGCCCATTCTGAACCCATTGCTTGTCTTGATTGTGCTGGAGCAGATAGACCCATTTCGCAAGTGTTTTGAGACAACCTAATAACAAATTCTCGCAATAGCCAACGTAAATATTTGCTAGGGATGGACCCAAAGGCGAACTCATCGCGATCCCGACCAATTGTCGAGATATAATATCATTGAAACTAAATTCAAGCGACGAGTTGTCGAATTTCATGAAATCAATAATCAATAAATTCCGACTCCGGAAAATCTGGAGGAGACAATATAGATCTATAAAGAAAATCACTGCATATTTATATAGTCTCTATCAAAAGAACACAAGTGAACAGAGAACAGATATCATAAAAGCATATGAAACAACTACTGGGGGTGAAAAATTTTGTATTGATTCAACAAATGTGAAAGAATCCTTAATACAAAATTTACTAAAGTGTAACAATACAGTCTGCAACACTGTAGAGAGCTAACTATCGACCTGATACTGAGATGATCCAATCATAGACAAGATTGGTCTGAAGGGGACACCATTCTTGAGTACATTTAGTAACCCATATAGGAGGGGACGAATGAAACCAGTGGCTCTAATTAAATCCGAAATGACTTTACTTAGTAGACCACTTCTAACATACTTGAAGAATTTTCTTTGAAATTTCGCTTCAGTAGACAAGGTAATATCATAGGTTTCCACTGGACCTAATTTTAGAAACTTTGAAGTATCATTTAAAATAATGTACATCTTGGAGACATACTCAGAAAGATCCAGAAGCACCACACCACCTCTCTTATCTGCTTTCGTAATCACAAGATTGTGATTATTTTTAAACTTCTAACTAACCGGCATATATATATATATATATATATATATATATATATATATATATATACTAGCAGTATAGCCCGACGTTGCTCGGGTGTAATGAAAGCTTTAAAACTAATCCATGATCCTGGAGCTCAGACTCTTTGGACGCTGGCACGAAAGACTAAAAAGTAATAGTTGTTTCCAGTTAAAGCGAAACCGTAAACTGAAAGAAAAATGAATGGATGTAAGTCAAATTTTGATTTCCTGATATTGATATCAAATAAGTTTTTTCGTCGTAAACTGAGTTTTGAAGGGTAAATAAGTCTTCTGCGTAAATGGTATCATGACTGAGACTAAGAACTACAATTATACCTACTTAGAGCCAAACCCGAAGCAAAAACTAACATAAAAAGGCTGAAAAAATACAGACATACAGGCAGATCAACAGACACACACTCAAACATCTTGACTTATATATATATATATATATATATATATATATATATATATAATCGATTTACTGCACTATTGTAAGAACAGCAATCTTGAAACATCTGAATATCGTTTCTTATGTCTTTGTCTATGAGTGTATCAAATTTGCTTAAAATCGGACCACTCCTTCTATAACCCGATTTTTTCGATTATCAATTTTTGATATTTATCGGGGGTACCTCGACATAAAACCTAGCTAAGAAAACTCGCAGATGCTTATAGTCTAACTGTGTAAATTTTCAAGAAAATCGGTTCAGCCATTTTGGAATCTATAGGTAACTGACACAGACAGACACACATAGACACTCACAGACAAAGTTCCATTTACAAATAAGTATATATATATATATATATATATATATATATATATATTTATGCAGTGTTGTCAAGATTAGCGACAAGAGTGTTACATTTTTGGTGGCTTACTGATAAAAATATTTTGGCCAGCAGGTTTTTTTGTCGGAAATTGCTTGATATCGAAATAAGAAGTCTAAATAAGATTATTGAAAAGCAAGCCCCTGAGGAGTGAGGGCATCATAATGGCACCTTTACGAAACGTCAAAATCGTGATGACCCTGCTCAGTTAATTAATAAACTTTTATCCATATTAATTCTATTAATGCTCTATCTCTATCTCAGTATCGAACACTTTGGTATAACAGTATATGCAGGTCAACACTGAGAGGAAATATTCTATTCGATATTTGAACACAATTTAATATTGCGTTCAAATAGAAAAAGTAATAGAATTAATGCTATTTGTACAATTGAGAAAAACAGTACAATTACCATTAAAATTTTATTTATCTTCAAATCCATAAAATTCGGTGTCTTATAATTAGGATATAAAAATTCTAATTGTATTTATACAACCGCAATATAAAATATTAAACAAATATATTTTACAAATATATCATTTAAACCTATTTTATATAATTGTAGTGGAAGAAAGTACTAATATATATTGAATATTATCAGTGATTACACTTATTTTTACATAATTGCCTTTTAAATAATGGCAATAGGTATATGGAAGATACTATAAATTCTAAGTTAATTGCAGTTGTCAGGTAGCAAATCTCGAAAGTACTAATATATATTGAATATTATCAGTGATTACACTTTTATTCTGCATAATTGCCTTTTAAATAATGGCAATAGGTATATGGAAGATACTATAAATTTTAAGTTAATTGCAGTTGCCAGGTAGCAAATCTCGGCCGACTTTTAAATCTACATATGGAATATAAAACGTAGGGGAATTTTAAAAAATGTATTAGTAAAAACAAGTGCACCTTATATATAATCAAATATAGTTTATATATAAAAATTACGCATCGCTCATTCAGTAATGAATTAGAGCACTCTAACTACTGGCGTATGATACAAGTCTGCTAACGATCGCCCATAGCTCAGAGGTAGAATCGCCGACTGACGCGAATTCGGTCGGGTTTCAATCCTGATTAAAAGCAATCGGGTGTCTAATCGTACTGATGAGCTGTGATGCAGCGAAACAGATCTGTCTGCGGATGATTATAAATTACACTATTAAAATTTCAAAAACAGTTCTAGACTAGCATTTATTTTTTAAAACACTAGTCCCCAGATGCCCATGATATTTCATTATAAATGATTAAAATATTATTCTTTTATTTGTCATGGCCCTTCAAGATATGGACGATCGTAGCTCTTCGCAATTTTCTGTCCTTTGTAGCTCTTAGTAAATTATGTTTTCTTGCTATCTCTGGTAAAACTTTAAGTTAAAAATGCAACTGGAGTCTTCAGGAATATTTATTTGCAGTAAGAGACGCGAGTCACAACAGGGCATAGCCGCAATAGAGTTAAACTGAATGTAATTATAGAACTGTGTAGCCGATAAATTTACTGTAAATACATATTCGTAAGGACTCCATTTTCATTGGAATATTTCACTCTCTCTCTCTCTCTCTCTCTCTCTCTTTCTCTCTCTCTCTCTTTAGTCTTTGCCGATATTTCTGAGATTAGGTAGTATATATATATATATATATATATATATATATATATATATATGGTTAAATAAAATAAAGACAAGAGGAAAACTGCATTTTAAATCGCCTACGCGTTTCGTCCTGTACTGAACTTTATCAAGGCAAAAAGACAAAATGAGCACTACACATGAAGAAATTCTAAAAACTAAAATATTCTCTTAATTTTTTTAAATGATTTGTGATCGTCTTTGTGGTTGCCAACACTGTTTGTTTATAGATACGTAATTTAGAATAAAGCTCATTTCGTCTTTTTGCCTTGATAAAGTCCATCGCAGGACGAAACGCAAAGGCCATTTAAAATACAGTTTTCCTCTTGTCTTTATTTTATTTAACCATCCTGTCCTTAATCGCAGATCATAACTAAGTATATATATATATATATATATATATATATTAATACAGGTTTCATTGAATAATATAGACAAGTTCTGTCTATTTATTTTGTGTAAGATCCGTTCGTATGAACTGATTAGCTTGATAGTGTTGTCATGGAAAGACGACAAGAAATCGCAATAATTGTTGATTTTTTTCTCAGGTCTGAGCTTTCGGCTTACATAAGCCATTATCAAAGGATGAACATTTAATGTTCAGTGAACATAGAACATTTAAATTATTATTAACAGAGTGGAGTTATAGAGAGCAAATTAGACAGGAAATAATAATTTAAATGTTCTATGTTCACTGAACATTAAATGTTCATCCTTTGAACTGAACATTAAATGTTCATCCTTTCGGCTTATGTAAGCCGAAAGCTCAGACCTGAGAAAAAAATCAACAATTATTGCGATTTCTTGTCTTTCCATGACCACACTATCAAGCTAATCAGTTCATACGAACGGATCTTACACAAAGTAAATAGACAGAACATGTCTATATTATTCAATGAAACCTGTATTAATGAAAAAATGCTGCCAAAATACACACAATATATATATATATATATATATATATATATATATATATATATATATATATATATATGTCAAATCTGTATGAAAAATAATGGGACAGGGTGTGCTGTATGAACACTGGGCAAAAGCAGAATGAGCGGATTGTGTTATGATCTAAGTTTACTGCAATCATTGCATTTTTTACATCAAAATGTGTGGTAAGACAAACCGTGGTTGCTTTTCACCATGACAAGGTACCTACCCACAACTCCTGAGTATCCGGCACTACCAGGCCGAGAAGAACACCACCTAGGATTGGTTTGATTACTAGAATATTATTATTTATATTTTTTCCAGAGCTTTTTATCATTTTTGTTTATTTATAAGCGTTTATTTTACACCAGCCGCAGGATATGTCTTCCCGCTGTCTCTTCTACAAATATTTTCATGGCTTCTACTCCGAAGAACTTAGGTCAGTGGTGCCTTCTCCACAAGAATTTACTTGTGCAACCAGACTGGCAACAAGGTCCCACCCATTTGCAGTTAAATCAACCAAAATGCAGCCAAAAATTCTACTCCATCAGCTTCTTTTCTCGCACTGCCCTCCTGTGGAACGCCCTTCCGTATACTTGCTTTCCTGGCGGCTGCAACCTCGAGGAATTTAAATGCAATGTCAGTTCCCATCTCTTATCCATTTAACTTCAGTTCTTTCTACATCACTTCGCGTATCTTGTATTTTCCTTTTTCTCTACCTTCGCAGTTGTCTTCTGTGTTCCCATCCTTCTCTTGCCCTTTTTCTTTCACCCACTGTAGCTCGTTCGTCTTTCTCTTCACTCTTCTCCTGCCTAAACTTTTACTCTCGTATGTAGCCCCCTGCAAATCAGTGGCGGTACCGCCTTGTTTGGGTTGAAACGATTAAAAATAAAAAATATTAGGGATTTTCAAATTAATATCAGGAGTTTCAGATATTTTTCAGATATATATGTTTCACAACTGCGAATTGAATACATTCAGTTAAGACATGTTTCACTGTGAGTGCAGCATGCCGTGTTATGTCCATATAAGAGATTTTCTAATTAATTCCTAGGCTTTCGTTTTGAAAAAAAAACTTTGGGGCTGAATCTGCTTGGTCATTTCATTTCATTTCTGTGAAAAAATTTCGAGTAGGCTATTTTGGTAAAATAGACGCCAATGTTATTTTGCGGTAAATATAAACAGTGTTTTAGAACAGAATATATCATATATTGATCGTCAGCGCAATGGTTAAGTGAGCTGTATAGACAGGACTTAAACAACATGGATTCAAGATTTTATGGTCTGTTAATGCTTTCTTCATAGCAATGAAGAAAACTGCAATGTATTGGCAAGAGAACCACCCAAATAAAAATTTGGATTTGCAGAGACTGTTACGCCTGATGTGCTTAAAATATTCAAATACTTTTATATTTCTTTTGAAATTTAATCATGAATACATAATTTTAATACTGCTATTAATTTGAAATTTATCTAGATAAAAAAACAAATAAGCCATAATACTAATATTAGCGTATCACTGATAAAGTTTATCAGTTAATTTGGATTTTGAAGTATCGTAAAAGACAATCATTGCCAAGAGATGAAACTATAGGAAGTTGTAGAGAGCCATGATCACCATATGTAGCAGAACGGGTATCCGGAGAGATAAAAGACAATCATTGCCAACGATAGGAAGTTGTGGAGAGCTAGATTGCCATAGTAGCAGAACGGGTAGTAAAAGACAATCATTGCCAAGAGATGAAACTATAGGAAGTTGTAGAGAGCCATGATCACCATATGTAGCAGAACGGGAATTTGAACGGATAGTGAAAGACAATCATTGCCAAGAGATTAAACGATAGGAAGTTGTGGGGAACATTGATTCAAATGGAAAGCAGAATGAGCAGTGGGAAATGGTAAAAGACAACATTGCTATGAAATACAAACGTTAGAAAGGTGTGAAGACTCATAAAGCCATGGATATTAGAAACTGGGATTAGGGAAAAACGGTAAAAGACAAACCCTTCTAAAAGGTCAGTCAGTTAAGTGCCATACGTGATACACGCTTGGGCGATCATGTCTCGAAAGAGATATGACTGACTGAGCAGAAGATTATCCCGCATTAGGTAGCCATTACATTTTGCGGTAGACTGGTTGCCAGACAAGTCTATAGAACACACTCTGTCCTGATATTTAACCCATAACTGAAGGGAAGAAATGGATTAATACCTTTTCCAATGGTATTTGTGAGTATGTGAATGCAAAGAATTCAACTGAAATTCGAACTCAGCACCCCGATTTCTCGTTCCGAGTTGATATCCACTGCACCACAACGCACATCCTAAGAGGTACAAACTATAAAAAAGTGTAGAGAGTCATAATCACCATGGATAAGAGAACGGGATGTGATTCGTATGATAAAAGATAATCATCGTTAAAAGATACAAACGCTGGGAAGTTGTGGAGAGTTCTAAACGTCTACGTTCTGAGAGGACGCACCACACAAAAGAAGAAGAGGATTTGCTGCATGTCAAAACAACAATAGTCTCCGGACAATAAAATGATAACAGGTATATTCAAACAAGACTTAATATATTGACATTTACATAAGCTAGTATGACATAAGGCCAGGCATATAAAGCTCCAAGTGAAAATCGAAATAATTGCTATTATAATATGCTGCGTGACAAGCTTTCAAACCACTGCTTTGCAACAGGCAACCCGTGGATTTTCCATATTTGCTTATCAGGTGAGTCATGCACTTACTTGTTGCCTCGTCAGGCTCTCTCGTTCGATCACGCACCTAGGTCTTATTATTTTTCTTTACATATTGATTTCTTAGCACGGCTATTGATCCAATCTGCGGACTTGTTCGAAGAAAGCATTTTCCTCGTTTGTTTTTCGAGCTCTTTCTTTGAATTACGAACGAGAGGCTGAATGAGTGGCAAAGAATGAAAGGAAACCCTCATTCTTTTGATTCCAGCTTTATTCGTCTGATTATTCAATCTTTGGCTTTATCAATTTGTTCAGGCCTGTGAATGCAGATGTGTCTTTTCTTTCGATGCCAGTGGTCGGGTTTCGAGTGCAAATAAGTCCTAGGAATTTAGAATATTTAATTTCAGCGCAAGCAAAAAAAAACATTTCTCTTGAAGGAAGTTTAGTAAAAAGAACTTTTCCAGCTGCTATTTTCACCTTTTTGTCCTTTTTTCAATTAAACTCACCTTACTAATCATATACAGAGTGCGATGGGTAAATTGTCTCCACTTCATCTTTTTAATTTCGAGCATAACCGTTGTCTCTTTTGATTTTGTCTACTGAACTGTGTAGTAGAGTCAGTTGGGCACCATTTGTGATAAAAGGAGCACCATGACGGAATTCATTCCGCAAAAAAATTTGGAAACAGCATATTGTACTGCTTGATAGTCACGCTAGAATCTCCAATACGAACATTTCAGAGTGTTTTAATGTCGATGTAAGGACACTATAGTGAATTAGGAAATATTTTGATGAGTGATTACGAAGGTGTTTGGAGTGATTACGAAGGTGTTTGGAGTGATTACGAGTGATGGCTCCATTATTCCTCCATCCATCTTCCCACGGAGTTCCAGACACAACATTGAAGCCTATATCAAATCCCTTTAGGTGGTAGTGCGAAAGGCCGCTGGTAGAAGACGTTATGTCTGGTATCATGAATGCACCATTCAATACGAGCAGGAGAATCCAGTCATGGCTATCAGACAAATTCAAGCGACCATATCAACCCTTATATTTGACCACCTAACTCCTCAGACTTCAACTCGATAGGTCGAAATACAATCCCACTTGTGTTTGTAATTTTCACTTCGCAAAAATAAACTTGAGAAAAGCATCTCTTTTTTTTTGTACCTATAGGTTAAATAATAAGAATAGATTTGGCACTTTAGTTTTGGTTGGCAACCAGCCTAAGAAAAAGAAGAGTATATGTTTAAAAATCTGAGAAGGGTTGTTTGCGTACCAGTTCTCGGTATTCAGTCAGTTAAGTGCTATACGTGATACACGATTGGGCGATCATGTCTCGATAGAGACATTAATGATTGAAGATTTTGCCTCAGCAGGTTGCCATTATTTTATGCAGTAACTGCTTGCCAATCAAGGCTACAAAAGCCAACGTGTCCTGCTATTTAACCCATATTCAACAAATTCAAATAGAATTTGATCTCAGTTTTTCTATGAATCTGTGCAGGGCTTCATCAGTACGAGTAAACCATGCTGGCGTCTAGACGTGCTGTTCATTTCAAAGAGCTAAGCTGCTAAACCCTATTACACACACACACACACACACACACACACACACACACATATATATATATATATATATATATATATATTATAATTTTGTTATTACAATAGTTTATCAAAGCATAATAATCACTACAAAAAATTTCCATGTTTCAAAACAAAACTGTTCCTCTTCAGATGACATGTTAGAATAAATAGTGAAAAATGATTTATTTTGAAAGTATAAGATGAATTCATGGTTATTTAGAAAATTAGGGAGGGGTAGTTGGAGGAAATACATGAGGTTCTTTTAATATCAAAATGAAGAATTATGTATCCATGGAGATTTAATATTTGGGTTATGAAAGGGGACAGGATGGCTTGTATATAGACATGTAATTTTCTAATTTTGTCTGGATAAGATTCATAGTGGGACCTTAGATTATTTAAATGGGTAGACAATAATTTTTAACACGAGGTTGGATTTTAGCTTTTTTATTGAACAATAAATTTTTTACAACTATCTATAAGTAAAGGGTTTAGAATGATTAGGTCAGAGTTAAAATTAAATAATTATGGTATATTTATTTATATTGTATTAAGAACAACAATTAAGTATTGTGTAGGTCATTTATTTTATTAAAATAATTTTCATTTTTTTATTTATGTTAGAGCATAAATTATAAATGAAAGATTGTAATTAATTAAATTTTTGAAGAAAATTATACAATGTTTCATTTATAACTTACTAACAGAATAGCCCGGCGTTGCTCGGGTGTAATGAACGCTTTAAAACTAATCCATAGTCCTGGAGCTCAGACTCAGCCTAAAGAATATTTGTGTGAAGTTTGGTGAGAATCGGATAAAAATTGTGGATTTGTATAAATGACATACAGATAAACAAAAACAGACACAAACATCTTGCCTTTTATATATATATATATATATTATCGATTTTCTGCACTATTGTAAGAACAGCAACCTTGAAACTTTTGAATATTGTTTCTTATGTCTTTGTCTATGAGTGTATCAAATTTGATTAAAATCGGACCACTCCTTCTATAACCCGATTTATTCGATTATCGATTTTTGATATTTATCGGGGGTACCTCGACACAAAACCTAGCAAAAAACACTCGCAGGCCTTATAGTACAACTGTGTAAATTTTCAAGAAAATCTGTTCAGCCGTTTCGGAGTCTATAGGTAACGAGGACACACACACATACAGACATATACACACAGAGACAAAGTTCCATTTATAAATAAGTTTAGATACTGTACTTATGCAGTGATGTTATAACATATTTATATTATAATTTCTAAATACATATTATTCGTATTGAGCACTTTTTAAGAATAGTGTTTCTTTGGATACGGAATTTTATTCCATCCATAGCTACCCTATACTTGTGTATATATATTTTTTCTGGATATTGGGCGTGATGGAGTTGGTCGGTAGTACTATGCATCTGTTTTCATGTAAATTATTATTTCGGATTACGTTATTATTTTTGTTTCGGTTGTATATTTTATACATATAGGCTTCAATGTTGTGTTTCGAACCCTGTGGGAAGATGAATGGCGGAATAACGGAGCCATCACTAGTAATCACTCCAAACACCTTCGTAATCACCATTAGACTCATCAAAATGTATGATTATCCTTTAAGCTCTGCCTGAGAGCTCTAAGAATCTGCAGTTACCAATATTTACTAAACAATAAACATGCATAGGAAACATATTCAAAACATTCAATACACAAATAATTTCATTCACGACGCAAGATGAAAGATAAACAAAATATACAACCGAAACAAAAATAATAACATAATCCGAAATAATAATAAAACAGATGCATAATATTTTTTAATCGTTTCACCCCAAGCAAAGCGGTACCGCCACTGATGCACAGGGGGCTAAATTAGAGTAAAATTTTAGACAAGAGGAGAGTGAAAAGAAAGACGGACCAGTTACAGGGGGTGTCAGAGAAAGGGCAAGACAAGGATGGAAACACAGGTGTAAATACAGTTGCGTAGGTAGAGAAAAAAGAAAAGAACAAGATATACAGGATGATGTAGAAAGAACTGGAATCAAGTGGATAAGGGATGGGTATTGACATTGCATTTAAATTCCTGGAGGTTGTAGCCGTCAGGAAAGCAAGTATATGGAAGGGAGTTCCACAAGCGGAAAGTGCGAGAAATAAAACTGATGGAGTAGAATTGTCGACTGCATTTGGTTGATTTAACTGTAAATAGGTGGGACCTTGTTGCCAGTCTAGTTGCACGAGTAAATTCTTGCGGCGGGGACAACAGTGACTTAAGTTCGTCGGAGCAGAAGCCATTAAAATATATATATATATATATATATATATATAGATAGATAGATAGATAGATAGATAGATAGATAGATAGGTGTGAGTTTGTAACCCTGGGTTTCACGCTTTTGCGATCGTCAGACAAACTGATTAATTTTTTTTTTAATTGGTTATATTCAGGTATTTTTGTGGAAGTGGGGGAAAATCTGTCGTCAAGACAGACGCAGACATATATATATATATATATATATATATATATATATATATATATTTGTAGACCGATCAACGTGCGCAATGAGCGCTTTTAAATAAGTACCACGCATATATAATATGTAAACAATATAATAGATATAACAAATTACATATTTATATATATATATATATATATATATATATATATATATATTGATATTAATAATTATATATATAGACACTTTTCACACACACACACACACACACACACAGATATATATATATATATATATATATATATATATATATATCTGGAGGTGACATTAATAAAATTATTGCATTTCATTAAATGTTATGACATTGTCTAATAAATATCTTTTGTTATCATTTCATTCTTAAGGAGGCGATAATGCCACTAAGATGCAAGGAGTTCCTGGGAATTAAACATAGTGAATAAGAATACTTTTGTGTGGAGAAAGCATAACAAACTCTTAGGACTAATTAATTAAAAATTTACTGATAGACGTTGGTGGCATTGTTGGTAGCTGGAACGTAAATAATCGAAAGAGAGTTCCACAGTCGAAAAATGTGAGGAAAGAAACCATTAACATAAAATCTATAGCTATTCCTACCTAGGCTGGACGTTGTGGTGCAATGGATATCGGCTCCGAACGAGAAATCGGTGAGCCGAGTTCGAATTCTAGATGAATTTGTTGTATCAAATTCTCTTGGGAAAGGTATTAATCTGTCGCTTATACACTTGTGATACACGCTTGGGCGATCATGTCTCGAAAGAGACATGGCTGAGCGGGTAGAAGATTTTCCTGCGTAACTGGTTGCAAGCGAAGGCTATAGAATCCAATCTGACTATTTAACCAATAGCTGGAGGAAGAAGCGACGGATTAATACCTTTCCCAAAGGTATTTGCGTATAAGCGAATGAAATGAATTGGAGTTTATGGGCATAACTAAATATAATGAACCCAAATGGAATTGAAACACGGATCTCTGATTAACAATTCCCAGACTTTATTTATCTTGTGGTACATCCAAATTTACAACACCTGATATTCCCAAGTGCTTTTGCATCTAAGTACTGACCAGCCACGATATTGTCTAAACTTAGTAATTTTGCAATTTTCAGCGTGATGCGGCCGTAAGCTTTATAAAATGCCATATATGATAATGATCGTGCAATTATTCTGTAATGATCACTTAGCAACGAATACTTATCTACATAAAAAAAAAAAATCTATAATATTATGCTCAAATGATCTCTCTATCGATCACCGTTTTATCGATTTATTTAACATTTTATCCCCACCTATATATCTCGGCCTAGCCATGTCAGTCATATCATGTTGAAAAGACGTTTCTCATATAATAACCGAAGTTAAACAAAGTGGAACCTGGTCAATGCCTGGGTAACAGCGTGGGAATATCAACTGCTGTAAGCTTGGGTATGCAAGTAGTGTAAAGCTACACCCTTGTGCAAATTAACTTAAACTGCGTAAGTTTTCTTTCTTTTAACATACGGTCAGTTTTAGACCCACGAGAGTCACAGAGTGTAATCGATTTCTATTTTTTTACTCAGATTAGGTCATTTGCAGTAATATGAATATCTATTTTAGTGTGTATCTTTGGCCTTGAAAAATATTGCGTCATACGTAATTGCAACAGATTTTTATCTTGCTAAGACACTATTGTCTCGACTGCCGATTAGTTGTCCTACGATCATTATCTGCAATGGATGTTACTCCAAAGGAGTATACGAAAATTGTAACGCTGCACGAACACACTGGCAAGCTTTACAGAGACATGGCGGTTATTGTTGGTGTCAACGTTTCAAATGTGAGATGTCATCAAGGTAAAGAAACAAACTGGAGGCCTGTGTCCAAATCGTAAAGGAAAACCCGTTCAGAAGTGAAGAATAACACCAAGAGACGACGTATACGTGATCAGGGAAAAAGCGAAAGATCCTAGGATGACATTGTTCGTTTCGCTTCAATTCATTTTCACAAGGGTGTATGTATAGACCATCGAATGAGGGCAAAATGTAGTTATTTTAAGTTCGTATTTGACTAATTAAAATGGACATTTGGTTTAAATTAAAAAATCAGTTTTAACCTTTCTGTTCTTCATTGTTATTCCTTCTACTAGAAAATAATTTCGCACCCTTCTTTTTCAAAAGAATATATCAATCAGCTGATAATCCCGACTCAGTTTTAATCTGAATGTTTAGAAGAAGAAAGAAAATTTGTTAGATTTGAGGGTTACCTATCGATTGTTAACTCTCCAAGTTTAGACGCGAGCAACGCCGTGAAATTCTGCCAGGTTCTGTCACTAGAATAAGCACAGGAATATGCATACATGTTATATATTGTTGGGTTTGCACTTCTGTGTGAGGGCGTGGATAATACATCTGTTGTGGTCTCAAAATAAACCTATCTGCTCTCTCACCAAAAGAAAAAAGAATCTTATCTTCTAAAAAATATTAAAATGAAGCAAAAGAAAAAAGTAAAAAAAAAAAAAGAAAACACTAAAAGAATAAAAAGGATACCATTATTTTTAGTTTTAATATAAAACAAAACAAAATGGCGGTTTGAGTACTGGAAATAAATGCAGACTCATGCCTTCCGGTTCTGAGCCAAATGTGGTTGAAGTTCAATAGTCCTTTGCTTTGAATTTTTTGTTTTTATATTTGTAATATATATATATATATATATATATATATATATATTGCCTTTTTTCAGTCCATTCTTGTTAACTCGTTCAAGTTTCCCCATTTTCCGTCCCACGTAGAATAAAATCATGTCTTCTATGCTTTTGTCACGCTCGCATGCATATGTAATTCAGCTTGGGGTGGATGTTTAGTCCATATTCGTAGGTTGGTTTTATTCTCATGCACACCATTTTTTATCTATCTATCTATCTATCTATCTATCTATCTATCTATCTATCTATCTATGTCTATTCCTATCTATCTATCTATCTATCTATCTATCTATTTCACTTTTATTATATCTATCTATCTATCTATCTATCTATCTATCTATCTATGTCTATTCCTATCTATCTATCTATCTATCTATCTATCTATCTATCTATCCTTATATGTTCATATTTATCAATATACAGGGTCTGTAATTTAATCGATTCTGACTTAGCATCTCCGAAGCCAATTCTGGATCGATTACATTATGAATTCCGTCACATTCTCAACAACGTTGCATGACTTCCAATTGTCTTTTCTATAAATACTTACAGAGCAATTGTTCTGATGGCCTCTGTTCTGATATTTCTGATTCCTAATGACTCCGCCGAAATAATTTAAGCGTTCTACTGCATTGACAAGTAGGTCTCACCGTTTTACTGTCAAACTGGCTAGATGCAACCATATGTTCTGTTATAACAATACCTTTAGATGCACTTCTTGCCCTGGGGACTCCCAATCGGTAACTTTCTTGCCTGCCACATACAATCTTCAAACATTTAATGCAACGCCGATTGCGAACTTCCGTCTTCCATCTTCCTGTGCATTAGCTATCTATTAATACGCACACACATAAGCATATACATTAACTAACGTTACTGTCCAACATAGGAAGTACGTTGTGGTTTAGTGGATATCGGCTCGGAACGAGAAATCGGGGAGCTGAGTTCGAATTCCAGTTGAATTCCTTGAATTCACTTACGCGCAAATGCCCTTGGGAAAGGTATTAATCCGTCTCTTTCCTCCAGTTATGGGTTAAATAACAGGACAGATTGGATTCTATAGCCTTGATCGGCAAATCGTCTACCGCAGAAAGTAATAACAACCTACTGCGGGATAATCTTTTGCCCGGCCAGTCATGTCTCTTTCGAGACATGATCGCCCAAGCGTATATCGCGTATGGCACTTAAATGACTGACTGTCCAACATAAACTCAAACACACAAGCATTTCTGCACAAACATACACTATTATATACTTTACGTTAGAAAATATTCCCCACACATACATTTAAATCTTATCTATTTGTTTAATCCGCATGAAATAAATCTGACAAATAAGAACCGATGTTCACCTGCCTCCCCACCGAGTACGCATGCGGCACAAGGCCAAAGAGTCCCGAGCCCTTAAGTTTAGGTAAAAATTTCCCTTATGTTGAATATTAGTTAATTTTAATTGCACGAGATACTAGATTAGCAACTAGATCCCACCCCTTTATAGTGAAACCGATAAAATGCAACCGCAATTTCTACTCCAACAGTTTCTTTTCTCGCACTTCCCGACTGTGGAATTCCCTTCCACATGATTGCTTCCCCGACGGTGTAGGAGTTTAAACGTAAGGTCAATAGACACCTCCTAACACACTAACTCGCATCCATTCTTTCAAACACTCTTCCCAAATACCCAACCCCCAGCCTCGGTATCCTTACCCATCTATATCCCTCCTTCTGAGAGTTCCTATATCTAACCACTATTTCTCTT
Organism: Ascarosepion bandense; assembly: GCA_037127315.1. NCBI lineage: Eukaryota > Metazoa > Mollusca > Cephalopoda > Sepiida > Sepiidae > Ascarosepion > Ascarosepion bandense. The sequence continues at coordinate 1,028,378 of JBBBDQ010001415.1, read as the reverse complement.
TACCTTCCCCTATGTAGCCCCATGCGCAATAGTGGCAGTGGAATGCCTTGCTTGGGGTGAAATGATTTTTAAAAAAATGTTGATTTGACACGCAAGTAGATTGGTGTAATCACTTCAATGAAAAAAAAAACCGACAGAATGATTAAATGGAAAGATATATATAGTGAATAGAATCCACTCATAAAAATGTCTTGAGAAGGTCCATTATAGTAAATTAAACTAACCTAAATGCTGCCTTAGGTACTCTCCTATAAATGAGGTAGATTAGCTGGCCTGCCTTCAGAAATGGGGACAGGAGGAGGCAGCCATGTTAGAAGGCAAGTTATTTGACTTCTACACCGTAGACCATGCTAAAGGTAAGGCCGAGCGCTTGTCTGTTTACCCCTGACGAAAGTCTACCTCAAATCACAACATAGCAATCTCCTGTCGCGTTCTTTTTTTATTTTCTCTCGGTCTCTAAAGACATTTTAATAGAAGTGAAAAATCTTTGAATGAGATACGTTTTCTATTTTTTTGCTTTATTCTATTATCTTTTGGGATTTCGATCCACGTATATTTAATATTCTCTCCCTCTCTCTCTCTCTCTCTCTCTCTATATATATATATATATATATATATATATATATATATGTGTGTGTGTGTGTGTCCGTTACCTATAGACTCCGAAACGACTGAACCGATTTTCTTGAAAATTTACACAGTTGTACTATAAGCATCTGCGTGTGTTCTTAGCTAGGTTTTGTGTCGAGGTACCCCAGATAAATATCGAAAATCGATAATTGACAAAATCGGGTTATAGAAGGAGTGGTCCGATTTTAATCAAATTTGATAAACTCATAGACAAAGACATAAGAAACGATATTCAGAAGTTTCAAGGTTGCAGTTCTTACAATAGTGCAGAAAATCGATAATATATAAAAGGCAAGATGTTTGTTTGTGTCTGTTTATCTGCCTGTATGTCTGTATTTTTCAGCCCTTTTATTTTAGTTTTTGCTTCGGGTTTGACTCTAAGTAGGTATAATTGTAGTTCTTAGTTTCAACCATGATACCATTTACTCAGAGGACTTATTTAGCCTTCAAAATTCACTTTACGACGAAAAAAACTGACTTGATATCGATACCAGGAAATCAAAATTTGACTTATATCCATTCATTTTTCTTTCAGTCTACGGTTTCGCTTTAACTGGAAACAACTATTGCTTTTTAGTCTTTCGTGCCAACGTCCAAAGAGTCTGAGCTCCAGGACCATGAATTAGTTTTAAAGCTTTCATTACACTGGAGCAACGCCGGGCTATACTGCTAGTATATATATATATATATATATATATATATATATATATATATATATATATATGATGAAGATGCACTAAGAAAATCTGGCCATAAAATCATTTTACAATATAATTCTCAACCAAACAGACAAACAACAACCGAATAATAAAAAACAAAATATTATCTGGTTCAACTCGCTATTTAATTTAGATGAAAAGACCAAAATAGGACAACTATTTTTTTTAACTTATAGATAGACACTTTACAAAAGAATCAGAACTAAACAAAATTTTCAATAGAAACACAACCAATCTAAGTTATAGTTGTACTAGTAATTTAGATAATTTCATAAAAAACAAAAATGCCAGAAATTTAGATAGCATTGTACAAAACAAGACCACTAATACAGAATGCAACTGCAGGGACAAAAATAAATATCCAATTCAAGGACTTTGCAAAACAAAAGAAGTCATTTACAAAGCAAAAGTACATGACTTAAATGGCCAAAATATAACATATTTTGGATCAACCAAAGACATCTTTTAGACCACGTGGTTCAATCCCAAGTCTACATTCAAAATAGAAAATTAAAAAAACTGTACAAAATTGGCTAGCAACGTGTGGAAATTGAAATCAAAATATGGAAAAGACCCAGACATAACGTGGAGTATAGTAAAAACAGCCAAGCCTTACAACGGTGGCCAGATTTGTAGAAAATTTCGCGATTATGCTATTCGCAAACAAAACTGAACTATTGAATGAAAGAACAGAAATTAAGACTAAGTGTAATCATACTGAAAATACCTATTAGGTTCATACAACCATGGATGAAAATGTTATAGTTTCTTGTAATTTTAAAAATTGCGCGTTCAAAAATCCTCCGTCACGTGAGCGTTCAAAAAATGAAAAAAAAAAGAAACAACCGTTACGTGCGCGTTCTTAAGTAAACGGTAAACGGTTATATCAGTTATTGCAAATCGCCTGAAAATACCACTCATGGTAGAAACCTAGGTCGCGTAATAACTCGTTTAAAAATGGAGAATATTAAAAAAAATCTATCTCAGTCTGATCATCTATCTATCTATCTATCTATCTATCTATCTATCTATCTAAGCCTGCTGGGCCATCTATCTATCTATCTATCTATCTATCTATCTATCTATCTATCTATCTATCTATCCAGGGGTTGGACAAAATAATGTGAACATCTTCAAAATACAGAAAAAATGAATTTTAATACGGCGTAGGACCCCCTTTTGCAGTAATAACTGCTTTAATCCTGCGATATATTGGCTTGTACAAATTTTGAATGGTTTTCTAAAGGGATTTTTGTCCATTCTGTCAAAACTGCTTCTAGTTCCTTTAGCGATGTTGATGGTGGATATCGACTTCTCATTTTGTTTTCTAATGTGCACCATAAATGCTCAAGAATATTTAGATCCGGGGACTGTGGTGGCCAGACAAGGTGCTCTACTTTATCAGAATGTCCCTAATATCATTCAGGGATCACTTTGGCTGTGTGGATTAGGGTTTATCATCCTGGAATATTGCATTTCCTACCGGGAACAGTACCGAGACCATGGGATACACCTGGTCAGATATAATGCCTAATGACTATTGATTCTGCCATAGAGGGAAACCATTGGGCTGGCGGATTTCCATGGTATTGCCCCTCAGATCATCACAGATCCTCCCACTTATTTCACAATAGGAAGAAGGCAGTCTGGTTCATAGGCTTTTTTAGGCGACCTCCAGACGTAAACTCAGCCGGTATTTTGAAATAAAGTGAATTATGATTTATAAAAGAATATCACATTTTTCCACTGCCCCATAGACTAATTCTGATGGTTTTTACATTACTCTAAACGCTTGCAACGTTTGTTGTTGAGAACAAAGGTTTCCTGATGGCAACTCTCCCATGAAAACCTGATCTGGGAAGCTTCCGTCGGACGGTTTTGTAGAAATTGAATGCAGTTGTTTTGCAGTCGTTCCTGACAATTCACTTCAGAGTCTGACGGGCCCTATCAGAAATCTTTGATTTTCTTCCGGAATTTTGCTTTGACGACGTTTTGCGGTTATTACGTTAGGATCTTTAGCTCTTGAGAC
>JBBBDQ010001415.1:942500-1020000 GCA_037127315.1 Ascarosepion bandense | reverse complement strand
AAAGGATCTTCCAATGGAAGTTGATAGATCGGCTTCCCTAAAGCGGGGGAGAGAGGAGGAGGCGGAAGAACGAAAGGATACTCCCAAGGCCCGCAGAAGAAGTAGGAGCAGGGAAAAAAAGCCCAGCAGAGAAAAATGTGCCTCAGCTCCGGTGTCGCCTGCAAGAACTACCTATGCGGATAAGGCGAGAAGCCTTCCCGCGTCCCCGCGTAAAGCTGCCCAGTCCCCAACCCCCTTTTTGACCCCCCTTAGGAAAATCAGTTCCTTAACTCCCACATCCTCCCCTGCTCCTATTCCCACTCCCAGTAAGGCGAAGAAGAAGATGAACCTCCCGTGTGGGGAGGCGCTGATGAAGGTGAAGGAGGACATTTCTTCGGGGTGGTCGTCACAGCGTCGTAAGCTGCTAAGACCACTCCTTAAGCTCACCTCAGTGGATGGGTTATCCACTGAGGACCCAAAGAACTTCTCCCAGGCCCCAGGTGTCATCACCCTGATAAGAAATACCGGTGGCAACCTGCGGGTCTGGGAGCACATTGCGGAAGCCCAAAGGAGCTTCCCAAATATTTGTATGGTCAGGGAAAAGACTCCTGAATTAAGAAAAATGTCGCTAAATTGTTCGGGGAGGTTCCCCGTTTTACTCCACCCCAGTCTATATAGGGTGGTAAAACTAACATATCCCACCGACGTCGGCGGGATTGTCCTAGACGGGCGGATTACGTCCGACATTGGTACAGGGTCCCTAGGACAGTCCGTCGGGGTCCCCTCTGCCCGAGATTTCTACCCCGTATGCGACTAGAGCCTTGTTGCATGTTTCTTTGTTTTTTCTTTTTCAGAACTAAAAGATGTCTATTAAGATAGCCAGCTTGAATGCGAAGGGCCTGAGGGATCGGGGTAAGGCGGCTCGCCTGCTTCGTGACCTCTTGTCCTTCGGCGTGGATGTGGCCGCGATCCAAGAGACTCACTTTGTTTGCGAAGTCGACTCTTGTGTGCTGTCTAACGACTTTGTCGTCTATTCAGCATATGGGAGCCGGCAAGCCAGAGGTGTTTCTTTGCTGGTCAAGCGTACCCTGGACGCGAAGGTTGACCTTGTCCATGTCGGTGCCGAGGGCCGGCTGATCGTGGCCGATATTGCAGTGAAAAGCAAATTGTTCCGGCTGATTGTGGTTTATGCGCCCAATAAGCAAGGTGAGCGTGTCTCTTTCTTTCGGCTGTTGGAGCCCTTTATGGTGCATTCAACACGGCTAATCTTAGTTGGGGACTGGAATGCCATCCTAACCCCCAAATGGGATAGAGGGAGGGGCGCTAGCGGGAGGAATGATGATCGTAGCCTGGTTGATCTGATCGACGAATTTGGTCTCGTCGATAGATACCGGGTCGATCATCCGGATGGGAGTATGTGGACGTGGGCGCTTAATTGGCCTTCTACCCGGGTATCTGCGTACCTGGATAGGATGTTAGTGAGAGTGGCCGACATAGACTTCTTAGAATGTCCAACGTTCCACTGGCTAGGCTACACGGACCACAAACTCGTTTGTGCCCGTGTGGTGTTAGACTTTAGGCCTAGGTTGGCTGGTTATTGGAAGTTCAATCAGTCCTTACTGGACAGGCGGGACTTTCGTGACCAGCTGACAAAACTAGTTCAGCGGGCGTTAATTGGGCGAGTCATTGGGAATAAGTGGTGGGTTAACCTTAAGGACTCCATTAGGTCTTTTGCCACCAAATATAGCCAGCGGCTCAAACTAGATAAGGCTGCGGAGGCAAAGACACTTAGTGCTAATTTCGCCCGGGCGGAGGCTGGTGGGGATCCCCTAGAGATAGCCTTAGCCAGGGAGGCCCTGAGGCGCACGACTAGCGAGCGCTATATGGGTCAGGTAATTAGAGCTAAGTTAAGCAAGATGTCTTCCGAAGCTGTGAACATGGGCGCAGAACTGCGCAAGGAAGAAATTCGTCGGGCCGGCGATCGGTACATTCGAGAGGTGCGCGACCCGGAGGGACATCTCCTTCGGTCCACCGACGACATGTGCGAGGCGTTCCGGCAGCATTTCGAACACCGGTTTACCAAGGAGCCTGGTCTCCGTGACGAGGAGTTTCGCAGCTATTTGGCTGACTTTCCCCGGCTTTTGCCGGCTGAAGCGGCTAGCTGCGAAGGGGAGATTACGGAGGACGAAGTCTACGCGGCTTTGAAGAAGACCGGCAGTGGCAAGTCGCCAGGTTTGGATGGTTTGCCCTATGAATTGTACTTGAGGATGTCGCACCTTTTTGTCCCGCTCTTGACTGTCGTGTTCAACCACTGGTTTCGGCAGGGGTCCATCCCCGGTCGGATCACCAGGGGCGTGATCACGCTGTTGGGAAAAGGCAAGAAGGTTGGGCGGGGATTAGATGATTACAGGCCCATAACTCTGCTAAACACAGAGTTAAAGATTTTGGCCAAGATCCTGACGAATCGCTTGCAGCTAGTTGCCGAGTCTCTGTTGGAACCGGATCAGACTTGTTCTGTGAAGGGACGAACAATTCAGAGCAACCTGCACTTGATTCGCACGATCGTAGAGGGTGTAGAAGACGACGAAGAGGCCGCGCTGATCAATTTGGATCAGTCCAAGGCATTTGATAGGATTGACCATGGCTACCTGGCTGCTGTCCTGCAGGCCGCCGGATTCAAACCCGACTTCAGCCGCTGGATTAGCCTTCTGTATCGCTCCCCCAAGGCTGTGGTACAGGTGAACGGGAAGCTGTCGAGCGCTTTCGCGCTGTCTAGGTCGGTCCGACAGGGTTGTCCACTGTCGCCTCTCCTTTACGTCCTGGCGTTGGAGCCCCTCCTTCGCCGGCTAAGGGACGAGACGTGCAGTCCGGTCCTGCGTGGAATTGCTGTCCCTGGAGGAGCTCGAGCCAGGGTTTCCGCGTACGCCGATGACGTAACGACCTTTGTGTCCTCCCGCAGGGACATAAGGGCGGTACAGAAGGCGCTTGAACGGTACGAACAGGTAACAGGGGCCAGAATTAACCGCGACAAGTCGTCCGGCTTGCGGTTAGGTGCCTGGAAGGGTGTTTCCCTCCCGGGGCCCTTCGACTGGACGGACGGGCCGGTCAAGCTCCTCGGAGTTTGGTTCGGTCCGGACTTACAGTTGGAGAAAAACTGGTCAGAAGTACAGGCAAAGGTCGGCGCGTCGGTCGAGATTTGGCGTCGACGGAGTCTCTCCGTGAAGGGTCTGGCGGAGGTGTGTAATACATACCTCTTTCCCAGAATGCTTTACCGGCTGTCTGTACTTCCCCTTTGTGACGATCATGAGAAGGCGCTCGAGCGTTTGCTATTCTCCTGTCTTTGGAGAGGACGCAAACACATGGTCGACAAAGGAGTCTGTTGCCTCCGTCCGTGTCAAGGGGGTCTGGGGATGCCACACTTGAGGAGCCACGTGCTCGCTTCGAGGTTGGCATTCCTCAGGCGCGCGTTGGAGGAAGATCGGTTGCTTGCGGGGGTAGTGAGGGACATGTTCCCTAGCCTCACTGTCACTCCCCCGCTCCTAAGGACTAGCAATAGGCCTTGGGGGCGGCCGAAATTCCTGCTCGAATGTCTGACGGCCCTTCGGGCCATTCCATGGTCCAGTGACCTTGCACGGCCTAGGAGAATCTTCTATCGGGGATTAGTGGAGGGCGCCGTGAAGGATGAACTGTGGAGTAAGCTCGGCATGTCGAGAGAGGAGTATCGCTCTCATTGGTCTTGGGCGCCAGGTGCGGATTGGCTCAACAACTCTGAGTTTTCTCTGACCTGGCGATTGGCTCGGAATGGTTTGTCTCTCAACGACAAGCGTTTCGCAATGGGCCTGGCGGATTTGCCAGATTGTGAACGTTGCGTCCTTGGAATTAAGGAGACGTCTGCGCACGCCTTCTTCCATTGTTCGCGCGTTCGCCCGTTGTGGGCGCGTGTTGGCGAGTTGACTGCTCGTATCGCGCCGCGGGAGCTTGTGCTCATTGATCGCGCATACGCTGTGGACAATGTGTCGCCCCCGTACTCTGGAGTGAAGCGGATGGTGTTTCTGTCGCTACTGGCCACGGCTAGAATGGTGATTTGGATGACGCGTCTGGAGGAAGTCTTGCGGGGAGGTCGTCTTTCGGATCAGGATCTAATCCGATATTTTGAGCACCAGCTCAAAATTAAGATTAGAACTGAACGGAAACGGCTGCACCCGACAGAGTTCAGCGAAAGGTGGGTATATGCAGCGAGCCTGGTTCGCGTGACCGGGGCTAGCCTTGATTTTCTCTTTTAGATCTGCTAGTTGCATCGGGGTGGATTCCTTTGGAACCCCGCCCGTGGTTAAGGTAGAAGTCTCTTTTGTGCCTAGTTAATGTGAGTGAATGTGTTTGTCCTGGCCTGTTCCCGGCTTCATTGCTTTTGTTATGATCCAGTTCGAGATTCCCATTGTCCAAGTATTATTTTGTCCCGTTTTCACTCTCGGCTGGGTCAGCCTTATACATTCTCCAGTCCAATTTATTTTTGCCCCCTGCTTCTCCATTCCCCTTAGAAAGAGAGCTGCTTGATTTTGTCCTTTTTTAAGGCAGAATACAGTGGCCTCTTTAATTATGTGGGTGTGTTTGGGTCTTACTAACATTGTGTATATATATTCATTTGAAATTGTTTTTGTTTTGGGGACTTTTGTTTCTTCATTCCCCCTTCCCATCATGTCATTTCATGAATAAAGTTTTAAATTTATTTTTGTACACTATTGTATATATTGTAAAAATCAGAAATTTTTATGTACATTTGGGGTGTTTTTAGGTCCCCGGTATGATTTTGCGGTATTTTGGTGCTTGATAGGTATGAGTGTTGATGGACAAATTTTTATGGTGAATGAGAAAATTGTAACGTATGTATGGGTCGTGAATCGGATTAGCTAGGTATAAGATAGTTACTGAAGACCATCCCAAGTTTTTGTTCCCCCCTCCCATTTGTTGGCCTTGTGCCAGAATTTGTAATTTATTGCAAATAAATAATTACCAGCCATTTCCTACCACAGGCCACTACGGATTGGAGGTCCCTTTCAAGTACGGCAGCGAGGTTTACTTTGTCGTCCAGACTTGGTTTCTGATCGATGTGAGAGTAGATTGTTGTGTCGTCGGCATACATGCCAACTTGGGATCTAATGGTGTCGGGAAGATCATTAATGTAGATCAGGAAGAGCGTGGGACCTAGGATAGAACCTTGAGGGACGCCCGCGTTCGTATGGTAGTTTTGGGAGGCATGCCCATTTAATACCACCTTCAATGTGCGGTTAGAGAGGAAAGACTGGATGAGGTCAAACAGATGTCCAGTTATCCCATAGCTCCGCAGTTTGCACAAGAGACCAGCATGCCAGACCCTGTCGAATGCTTTGGAGATATCCAAGGCAACGGTTCGGGCTTCACCATTCTTGTCGAGTGCCCGGTATATGTACTCGGTAATGGTCGTTAGCATATCAGCAGTAGACCTGGTGAAGCGAAACCCGTACTATTTGTCAGAGAGAAGCCCGTTGGCCATGAGATGCTGAATCGCCTCGGCGTTGATAATGGCTTCGAAAACTTTGCCAGAGATTGGAAGGAGACTAATAGGACGGTAATTGGCGGGGTCTGAGAATTCTTAAATATAGGAACTACGCAGGAGGACTTCCAACAGGCAGGAAAGCAGGAAGCAGATAGGCATTGGTTATAGAGTTTAGAGAGGTCAGAGGAGAGTTCTGGGGCACATTTCTTCAGTACTATGACTGGGATTCCGTCACCGCTCGCTTTGTGTGGGTCAAGTTGTGCAATTATCTTGGCGACCAGCGAGGGTGTAATATGGACGTTATTTAGTTGAGCCTTAGTTCTGGGTGGGAATTCTGGTGTAGGTATTCCTAACGAGTCCAGTGTCGAATTGGTTGAGAATCTACGGGCAAAGCATTCAGCCTTGTCGGCTGGGGAGGTGAGAACTTCAAATTCCTTGATTAGTGGGGGTATTGAAGTCTTGTTCCTGCTGAGCACGCTTTTGTATATATATATATATATATATATTTAGTTTTGTTCTTATGTCTTAATGTAAGATACTCAATAGTAGGTACATCAATATATATATACAGACATGACAGAATTCAATTGACGCTCACGGAAACCGTTTATTTTATTAAACAAGTAATTCATGCAAATCAAGTAATTATAAGTGATTATAAATTTAATAACTAATACTTGGTTGACATCCCAATTGTTATTTTTAATGCAATGACCCTTCGAGGCATGTTAGCGATCAGTTCACGAATATCATCTTGTGGGACTTTTTGCCATATTTTACGCAAGAATCCTAAAAGTTCGAGCTTAGATGGCTTCCTTTTTTTTTCAGAGTTTTCGATCTAATATGTCCCAAAACTTTTCAATAGGGTTAATATCCAGGGACGGACTTGGCCATGGAAGTTTATTGATCCAATTTTGTCTCAACCGATGTTGTTTTGCTTGAGCAGTGTGACATGGAGCTCCATCTTCCATAAATAGGGAGTTAACTTTGCTCATTCTCCTACTTGAGAATATTGGAAGGAGCCCTTTCTTTAATATAGAAACATATTTGGTTGAATTGATGTTTCCTTCACATTCCACAAGCTCTGAGTGACCATCACTCCAAATTGCACCCTGTACCATTACTGAAAGGCCCGCATGTTTGACTGTTGGCTGCAGTGTATTTAAATCAAAGTTTTGACTACAGAGTCTCCATACCCATACCCTTCGATTGTCGGAAAATAATGCAAATCTTGACTCATCAGAGAAAATGACAGTGGTTCAAAAGATCACAGGTCTCTCCACCATATCATGAGACCAATCCTTTCCGCGTTTGATATTGGCTGGACGGAGAAGTGGTTTCCTTCTCGCAGCTTTGCCATAGTAGCCTAGCTTGTGAAGATAGCTGACAACTGTTCTGGTACTGACATCAACTTGTGTTGCTATGTCAGAGGCCTTGCAACGTGGATCCTGTTTAACATTTCTTTGGACAAGACACAGGGCGGCTTGGATGAGGTTTTGTGCACTTCTTGCCCTCTCAGGTGAATTGTACGATAACTTTATTAACAGTAGAAAGGGGTATTGAAAGATTTTCATATATTTTTCTTTGATTAAGACCATCTTCAAGTTGGCCCACGATACGTCCTCGCTGAAATTCGGATAAGTCTGATGCTCCTTTGGTTCGTGGCATGTTCTAGTATTGTTGGCTGCAATTTTAAACAAATAATCTATGTTAATTTATATTGGTTAATAAAAAAAATCAGAAATAAAATTTCTCTTGGTGTCTATTCAATTCTGTCATGTCTGTGTAGCTTGCCGCCATTTTAGAAGGCATATCGATATAAATATTTGTTCATCATTTTTGACTGCACGGGCTCAGTCATACGTGAAACACGCTTGGGCGATAATGTCTCTAAAAAGACATGACTGAATGTGCAGAAGATTATCCCGCATTAGGTTGCCATTGTTTTCTGCGGTAGACTGCTTGCCTACCAAGGATATAGAACCCAATTTGTCCTGTTATCTAACCCATAACTGGAAGGAAGAAACGGATTAATACCTTTCCCAAGGGTATTTGCGCGTAAGTGAATGCAGTGAATTCAACTGGAATTCTAACTCAGCACCCCGATTTCTCGTTCCGAGCCGATATCCACTGGACCACAATGTACATCCGTGCGCCCATGACCTAGAGGTAGAATCGCCGACTGATGCCAATCCTGGGTTAAAAGCAATCGGAGTCTACCCGGACTGATGAGCTGTGATACAGCGAAGCAGATCTATCTGCACGGGCTCACTCGTAATAAATAAATGTAGCAGCATCTACAGTCTGTCTGAAACAAAGTAGGAGGTCTATTATCGCCAGTGAGTATCGCATCCCATACATGATCGTATAGCCTGCAAAGCTTGTTTGCTTACTATTGCGCCGCTGTAATATAATCCCTTCCATGAGGATTCTTCATATTTTCTTGTTACTCTCTATCTCATGTGTTCTTTTTAAATTCGCGTATTCTTTCTGGTGCGTCCTTTTGCGCTTATTCTTTCATTCTGATATTATTTGCACTGCTGCCTAATTACGTTCATTCTCATATTCATAGATTAGCTAATTCAATTTTTGCAAAGTTTAACATCTTCATTCTTTTATTCTAACATTCTCTTACGTCATAATTATGTGTCTTCTCATATTCAGAAGATCAACTATTGTTGTTGACAGACAAATTTTCCCGCACATATTTAATGACTAGGTTCGTTTATTCCGTTATACATTCATTCCATCATGGCATTAATTCGCATATTAAAGCATTCGCTTATTCGAGCCCGTTCGTCATAGGCGTATCTTAGTTTATCAGTCTGTTCACACCGTTTAATTATATATATTCACATGTTCTTGCCCGCCAGAGTTTCGTGCATCGGTAAACAAGTGTATTTTTAACTGGAAAACTAACCACAATAGTAAGTCGGAACATATTTGAAAATAAGCGAAATAAACCAGGAAAAAATGTCGCAGTTAGTAAACATGTTTTTAGACATCTGCTTTTTTAATGGAGTTTTTAACTCTTCTTAAGCACGAATAATCTAATTCCTATTTCCCCATTTCTTTACGTGATCGATGCATCATTAATCTATCTATCTATCTATCTATCTATCTATCTATCTATCTATCTATCTATCTATCTCATGCTATTTCTATCTATCTCAGTTTGGACTCTTCGAGGTTATCTAATGGTTAAGCAAGCTTGTCTCGCTAGAACTTATTACAACTGAGTTGTGAGTTCGATCCTCACTGGGTACCCCGTAATTTTGGCCTTGTGCCACATCTAAGAGGCACTTAGAAAATCTATCTATCTATCTATCTATCTATCTATCTATCTTAGTTTGGGAACATCGACGTAATTGACTAGCTAGAACTTATTACAAATGAGTAGTAAGTTTCTACTTTACTGGGTACCCCTTACTTTAGGCCTTGTGCCAAATCTAAGTGGCGCTTAGAAAATCAACTATCTCAGTCTTTATCATACCTATCTATCTATCTATCTATCTATCTATCTATCTAATTTATTCCATTCATATTTATCTTTACGTTTATTTTTTGTTTTTAACCAAAAAATATTATTATATGTCTGTTTGTTGCTTCTACTTTCTAGAAAACATTGTTATCGTCGCATCCTATCTATCTATCTATCTATCTATCTATCTATCTATCTATCTATCTATCTATCTATCTTTGTTCATCTATCTAAGTCTGTTCATCTATCTATCTATCTATCTATCTATCTATCTATCTATCTATCTATCTATCTATTTTTCAATCTGTGTCATGTCTTTCTATCTATGATACAGATAGCATATTAGAATCTCTAAAAGCTATGTATTTCAAAGTGTTTCCATGACATTCCCACCAATTTCAGAAAAGATGCACTATTTTTTACTTTGTCTCAGTTTCTTTCTGAACCAAAATCTCACCCTCTCATCGATACAAAAACTCACCCCTTACACTCATCTATTACAATTCGCGAGGTGTATGTAAAAAGCATATCTGAGTGCTCACGATTAAAAATACTGCAATTGTTAAGTATAAAGCTTCTCAGTTATCTCACTACTCATCACGTTATACGTTGAAGACACACTAGCCAATATGTACAAGAATGACAAATGTAACTTAGTCAAATAGTAACAGAGCATCATCTACCGTAAATTTTCTTTAAATTTAATAATTTAAAATCGAAATATATGTGTACATATTTTTATATGGACTTTTGTCCTTGTTTTGGTGTGAGGAACACTGTATCAGGCCAGGAAGTTTTTTACGCCTGAATGCATCTTGCATATGCAGGTCAACCAGCCGTCCATGCATGGAATACTGCTGTCATATCTTGTCAGGCGCCCTTGCTGTTCATCTCAGTGTTCTCGGCAGGATCTAAAGGAGAACCTGTAATGTGATAGGTCCCGATTTTGTGGTCACTTTCTCAACGGCGGGATGTGGTTTCCCTCTCTCTCTTCTACAAATACTTTCATGGCTTCTGTTCCGACGACCTTAAGTCACTGGTGTCCTTACCACAGAAAATTACTCGTGCAACCAGACTGGCAACAATGTCCCACCCATTTACAGTTAGATCAATCAAATGCAACCAACAATTTTACTCCAACAACTTTTTTTTATCGCACTTCCCGCCTGTGGAACTCTCTTCCATATACTTTCTTTCCTGACAGCTACAACCTCCAGGAATTTAAATGCAATATCAATCCCCATCTCTTATTCACGACTTCAGTCCTTTCTACATCACCCCTTATATCGTGTTCTTTTCTTTTCTCTCTACCTTCGCAACTGTCTTCACACTTGAGTTCCCATCCTTCTCTTGCCCTTTCTCTGACACTAACTGTAACTCTTTCGTCTTTCTCTTCACTCTCCTCTTGTCTAAACTTTTAGTCTTATGTAGCCCCTAGCGCATCAGTGGCGGTATATATATATATATATATATATATATATATATATATATATATATATATATAATGAAGGCATGGGCATGGTGATTTACCATGACATTCACTTAGATGCTATAATCCTCGGGAAAGGCAGAAATCCATCTCTTCCAAGCTATGGGCAAAATAGCAGGGCAAATTTGTCACTTGGTCTAGGAGAAGGAGACCTCTGAACTTACACTGGCTTGGAGAGGTTTGTGTTCCATCAGGGTCCAAAGAAAAACCACTATCACTGCGGCTGCAGTACAAATGGTTCTCCTACGACTCTATAAGAGTCACGAGATATCTGCTATTTAACCAATCGGTTTCGGCTGAAGAAATGGACGCGTATCTGTTGCAAAATTATTTGCGCTGCCAAAACGAAATAAAAATGCTTTCGTCAGGGAAGCCAGCAAATAGGAGTTCGACAAACAGGAAGTCCAAGAAAAACCGCTAGAATACGTGGTTACATTCAACTATTTTAAATGGTAAAATGGTTTCCATCCTTTCCCAAACCTCATCATTGCTCCCATTACCAAGCCATGACATTCGCAGTATCTTTCTGTAGAACCACATTTCAATTGCTTCAAGTTTTTTCCCTCCATCTTCGATGATATTGTCCAGCATTCAGTGCCATAATGAAGAACTGACATCACATAGCAATCCAGAACAATTTTCTTTGTTTCTAGCGACATATTCCTGTCTCTTAATAATCTACTCAGCTTGGCATTTTGGGCTGCTCTTTTTGTTGATGGCCATGCATTCGGTTTTCTTAAAGTTTATTTGTAGTTCTTTTTATTACACTCTTCAGCTATTTTCTTTAGGAGATCTTGCAGTTTCCTTTCCGTGTCTGCTATCAGCACTAAAATATCTGCGTACCTTATGTTGTTCAAACTGTGACCTCCGATGACAAATCCTGGCATAACATCTAGGGCCTCAGAATAGTCTGGCTATACAAGTTGAATAGAGCTGTTGAAAAGACACATCCTTGTCTTACGCCCCTTTCTATCTTTGTATCTTTGTATATTGGCTAAATTCGTTAACTGTCTGTCTGCAGGTGATTTACTGCCAGTAGAGATTCTTGATTACTCTTATGTCTTTGCCAAATTATGTTAAGGCTGCTGAGGATCTCCATCAATTATTTGTGGCATATTTTGTCAAAAGCTTTTGCATAGAAATTATATGAAACCTTCACCATAGCACCTAGCCTTTTTTCAATGAATCCTATATATATATATATATATATATATGTGTGTGTGTGTGTGTGTGTGTGTGTGTGTGTGTGTGTGTAAACTTATCGCTATACTCGTTTCGAAAAGCCCTCCGAGTACATACGCGGAAGGAAAAAATGGTAATAAAAATAAACGAGCTAAGCACTTGAACATCAGTCAATGTACGTAGACCAAAGAAGAAAACCCGAGACGAGTAACGTAAACAAAAACGCGCTCAATACGCAAGTAGAGCAAACAAAGAAAGACCCGTTAGGTGAATCCTTGGTAGGTTCGTTGGCTCTTTAGGTTAGCTTTTAGTTTTTATTTATTTTTCTTTTTAATTCACTTTTCTTACTTTTATCAATTTTATCCATTATTTCATTTTTTCTTTCAACAAGGAATGTTTTTTTCTATAAAATTCAAGAGTAAATTTCTTTTTTTCTGTTTTCTTTTTGTACTTTCGTCTTATCCATATTCTTTTTCTTTTTATTCACATTACCTCTCATTTCCTGTTTCTTCATTATTTTCTTTCGTTCTATTTTTTCATTCAAATTCATTTCCCTTTCACTTGATTCGAAGTCACTATCTCTCATTTCAGATTTTGGTAACGACTAGTGAAAATATGTCAAACATCTCCTTTTCAAACATATTTTTGTCTACCTCATCGACCATTGCATAATTCTTTTTATAATGAAAATATTGTTCCTTTCACACACACACACACACACACACACACACACACACACACACACACACATGTTTATGTGAATTTTTACCGTTGTCGACATGATATCTACAAAGACTTCTGTCTCTTTATAGAGAATCTAAGCATAGTTGTAATTTGAAGTCGGCACTCACAGCCTTTCCTTACAAAATTCTTGTCATCCTTTGTGACGCAAGAAACCGGAAACGTGATACCGGAAGCAATTTCATCAAAGGACAGTTCACCGTCTGATGACGATTACATATAGAAGGAACAACCAAGTAATTGCGTTGGACATTATTGGAGAATAATAAATCTGGGTTCGCCCAAGTGAATCCATAACGAAATCGTATGTCGAATAAAAGAATGTGCGCAGACTGCATGTAGCTTATGTAAGTAATATGTACGCGTGCGTACACACACACACATACACGCACACACACACACACATATATGTCTATGCCAGTATGTGGGTGTGGGTTTTGTGAATATGTATGAGTTTGCTTGTAATTTATAAGGTAATCTATGGATTTTTATATTCTACTAAAAAGGTAATATATATATATTTTTTTTTTCAGTTATTGTATCCTACACATGATTTGTACACACACACAGAGGCACAACGCACAAACTTACACACACACACACACACACACACATATATATATATATATATATATATATATACAGAGATAGATATATATGAATGTATGCAATTATGTATGTATGTATGTATGTATAAAGGTGAACATTGAAGTCAACACCCAGAGGTAACAGTCCTTTTTATGTTAAACACAAAACACAATCGTCAGGACTGATGATTGAGTTTAATATGAAATCTTTTTGCCTCTAGGAGTTGATTTCAATATCTAATAGTATATTTACATACGTTCTATTCATGACATTGAGCACTTTAACCCATAAATATAAGACAATTTAAAACTATCTTTTATCATATATATATATATATATATATATACAGGTTGTGACGAAGGTTTAAGAAATAACAAAACATTTGTTATAGAAATATTGTACATTTAACAGTAAATACAACAGAAGAGTATTACACGACTAGTACGTGTTTCGATTGTCCAACATTTAATCAATGTCATTCTTCCCCCAAGGTTTCCTCTCCTGTTAATCTTATAGTAGGCGGAAGTGTCTAACATGGACGCTTTAAAGGGAGGACACCACAACAACATATATATTCAATAATTTAATTTTTATCTTGTATCCATCAATTTAATTTCTTCTTTGTTGATTTCTTCCTTTATAATGTTAGCGTTGATGAATAAATTTGTCGTCAAATTTCAGAAGCTTTCTCGTAAAGCACTGACTATCGCCGTTTGCCTGTGCAAGGTTTGGTTCGAGGTGAATCAAAATCAGAGCAGAAGAAAGGGCTATATATTTGTTTAAGGGGAAACTCAACTTGCCAGGAAGTGACCTACACACTTGCCAGGAAGTGACCTACACACTTTGATTTCATGCCATTTCCCTTTAGCGCATAGAATGAGACATACAAAATCCAGTTATGAAACTACAACAATCTGTCATTGACTGTGTTATAATCTCAAGCCTGGTCTTCTGAGACATGTCCTAAACCCCCTGTAACCCCCCCTCACTCAACCTGTTCAAACGTTGAAATCTGTTGTAATTATCATCCGCTTGCTCTACTGTTGTGGGACATTGGGTTTCATTACGGTTAGACTCGGTACTCGTCTACGACTTTAGCAAAGACCTGCCAAGAGCTTAGAACACCCGGTGGCATCTTTCTCAAGGTCACTGGACCACGCTAGCCCCATTTCTACGACAAGGAGTGTCCATCAGAAATATATTGTTGAGTTGTGATGATGCTAAGCGCATTTTACTGTTGAAATGGCTACTTACAACCGCAAGTTCTATGCTAACATCGCATTTCTCGCTTCTAGAACTCTCTTCTGAGTTATTGCTTCCCAGTCACTTTTGGTCTCAGCAGATTCAGTGCAATATATATCTATGTATTGCATATATCTTTCATTTTTTAAACGCGTTATTTCGCTACCCAGCTTTCTACCATGAGTGGTGTCTTCAGGCGATTTTTAATAACTGATTTTACCTTTTACCGTTTTTCTTTGTAAGAACGCTCTTGTAACGGTGTTTTATTTGAACGTTCACGTGGCAGTGAATGTATGAACTCGCATTGTTTAAATTCAAACGAATTATGACGTTTTCATCCATGTTTGTATGAACCTAAAAGATTTCTTAGTGTGGATGAATTTTGTCATAATTTCTGTTCTTTCATTTAACAGTTCGTCTTTATGTGGGTATGTCATAATTTCTAATATATATATATATATATATATATATATATGAAATATATATATATATTGTCAAAAAATATATATATATATATGAAATATACATATATTGCATATATATATATTTCATATATATATATATATATATATATATGTGTGTGTGTGTGTGTGTGTGTGTGTGTGTGTGTGTGTTAATCCTTTCACTCCAAGTAAGGCAATAAAACCATCAAGACTCAAGGGGTATCTAAGTGTCAGAAAAATACTATTAATAATAGAAATATTATTAATACAATGAAAGAAAAAGAATTACGAAGACAAGAGATAACTATTGATATTGAACTGAATTTGTTAAGATAAAAAACTAGGAAGCAATAGCTCAGAAGAGAGTTCTAGAAGAGAGGAATGCGATGTTAGCAAAGAAATTGCGGTTGTAAGAAAGGAATTTCAACAGTAAAATGCGCTTAGCATCATCACAACTCCACAAAATTTACATAAATCAAACATTTTGATATTATATCCGTTGAATAGCCATTTATATATATATATATATATATATATATATATATAAGCTTATTTGTTGGTCATTTTTAAAAAACATACATATATATATATATATATATATATATATATATATATATGCGACAAACAGTGTTATTTTTCTCTTCAGTTTATAAATCTAAACTTATTTTTAAATGAAACTTTGTCTGTGTCTGTGTCTGTGTCTGTGTGTGTGTCTGTGTGTGTGTGTGTGTCCGTTACCTATAGACTCCGAAACGGCTGAACCGATTTTCTTGAAAATTTACACAGTTGTACTATAAGCGTCTGCGAGTGTTCTTAGCTAGGTTTTGTGTCGAGGTACCCCTGATAAATATCGAAAATCGATAATCGAACAAAATCGTCCGATTTTAATCAAATTTGATGCACTCATAGACAAAGACATAAGAAACATTTTAACATGTTTCAATTTAACAAACTTTTTAGACATTTTTAAGACGAATGATTTAAGAAAAAAACTTTTTAAAAATCCACAGAGACAGTATGTTGAAGTATGATTTCATTGGTCAGACGTGTGTCACGTGTAATAAAGGAATGTATGAATATATTTTAAATGTAGGGGAAAAACTTATGTCAATTTAAATGTGTGTCCCACGTGTTATAAAATCACCAGATGTCTATTATGAATGCAAATATTATTTTCAGTTACATATGCTTAAATTCATAATAAACAATTAGGGGGCGGAGTTTATTCCTTCCTAGGAGACTAGCGTGTGCCATACTGATGGAAGGTCGGAAGGTTTCTCTATGGTGGTTAAAATATAGCAGCTTCGTTCTGAAGGTATTAAAATTTGCAAGCCACTTTTTACCCCAATTTATTTCAAATTGGTGATCTTTTCTAAGAGCAGCAGTGAGGCTTACTTTTTTAGCCTCAGCAGATTTCTTATAGAGACGAGAGTAAATCTGGTGGTGTTAATCCCTACTTGGGAACTGATTACATCACGAAGTTCATTGATGAAGGAAAAGCGTAGGACCTAGGATGAAGGTACACACACGTTCGTACGATAATATTTGGAAGCATTTATCTTCAGTACGACCTTAATTTGATTTAGAAGACGAAACGCGTCGGCTTAGATAAAGTTTTCTCATGTTTTTATTCATATTGCCCTATTACAAATATATTCTAGTTATATCTGAATTTTTACACATAAGTTATATATAGATACATATGCTTTAATTAATGATCTCTTCTGCTTAAATATCTCTCTCTCTCTCTCTCTATATATATATATATATATATAGAGAGAGAGAGATATTTAATTTATATTTAATATATTCTCTATATATATATATATATAGAGAGAGAGAGAGATAGAGATAGATAGATAGTAAATATTTATTAACATGTTACATTGAATAATACAGACATATTATGTGTATTTTTTAAAATAACCCTTTCTAGGTCACTAATTAGATTCTTGAAGATAAGTTTAATTAATCAAGAAAGGCGCCAAAGTTTTTTCCTACCCAAGTACTTTCCATCATCTCCGAGATCATATTCAGGGGTGAATTACAAAGACATACATATTGAAATTTGGATCGTTGTGATAGTGACTTTTCAAATCACATATGAACGCTCTCTGCTCTAATTATTTTAAATATAAATATATTTTATCTCTGGTATCCCTGCAGAACAAACATCCCAATATAAAAGAGTTAAATAGTAAAATGCAAGATGGCATTAGACCTTGGTTAGATTAACTTTCTGTGTTGTGGTGCAGTGGATATCGGCTCGGAACGAGAAATCGGGGAGCCGAGTTCGAATTCCAGTTGAATTCATTGCATTCACTTACGCGCAAATACCCTTGGGAAAGGTATTAATCCGTCTCTTCCTTCCAGTTATGGGTTAAAAAACAGGATAGATTGGGTTCCATCGCCTTGGCTGGCAACCAGTCTACCGCAGAAAGCAATGGCAACCTACTGCGGGATAATCTTCTGCACAGTCAGTCATGTCTCTTTCGAGACATGATCGCCCAAGCGTGTTTCACGTATGGCACTTAACTGACTGACTGACTACACTCGTAATAAATTTTGTTCAGTGTTGTACCTTGATGGATCATTTAACGCTTTTTCCAACGCATAACAAGAACTCTCAGGACGCATAACGGGAAGTTTAAACATAGGCGGTGTAAAAAGTTTCTTCCGTATTAGTACAATCCTAGAATATATTTTCTGAAGTGTTTCCAGACATTAATTCGGATTTTTCATTTAGTAACTTTCTTCACTCTGGGAATGACACTATGGCTAACTTCTCTTCTTGACGCAATCTTCAGATATTACCATTGTTGTAATGTCTGGCCTCTTTTAAGATTCTCCATGATATATAAGAATTTTTGCTGTTTGTTGTATTGTATTCTGGTACAATTTTTAAGGCTTTTCAGTTTGAATATCGATTTGTGATTATACTAACGTTTTTTTAAATTCCTTTCAGTACATCCTACATATATTTTTTACTGTCCATCTATATGTTGTACATCTACTTTGTAAATAACTCCTTCTGTTAAGTGGACATTTTTTTTATTTCTGCAGGTACATTTATCATTAACTATTTTTCCTGCACTTTATTTTTTAAAACTCTTTTTATCTACTTTTCTAATATGCAGGTGCAGCTGTAAAATAATTTAACTGTAATTGAATATCTTGTGGAGTTCTATGTTTTTAAGAAAGTGATTATAAATCAATTCGAAAAATATTTTGAATATTTTAGACTTTATTTCTGAATAAAAAATAATATTTTGGACTTTATTTTCTGAATTAAAAATTATCTTTCGTTTCCTCGCATAATGTTTTCTTTATTTATTTGAGGTTTTATATTCTAATTCATTTTTATGGCCATTTTCATTTAAAGCATTTTCATAAAGTTTTTTCTCTCATCTAAAATTGTTTGCAACGGGAATGTTTAGATAAACTGCATTCAGTTCTTTATAGATGTGTTTCATTATGTTAGCAGGATGGTTAGTTCACGTGTTTACATACCTCACATTTGTGTTGGGTTTCATATATGGAGAGACAATACCAAAGATTTATAAAAAAGCAACATGTGTTCTATATATTTATGGATGTTTTGATGTTTGTGTAAGTTAGCAGGATGATTAGATTTGGCGTTTAAATACTAAAAAGTTGTATTGGGTTTTATATATATATGAGATATAGCATAGAGAGTGCACTTGTTAATAAAATAGTGCTTGATCTAATATCATAGTTATTAAGTATATGTTAATATATATACTTATTAACACTCACCGGTAGCACGACTTGAAGTTTTGTGAACAACGCAATCTTCAGGTGCTGGATAAAGACTGACCGTTACATAATTTGAATTTCAATACTAAATATCTGGTTAACGCAATGCGCAAGCAGTTTGCATGGGGATATATATTTTTTTTATTTAAAAAAATACGTATATATGGATAGATGTTGCATTTAAAAAAAACGTGATTCTTATTTTATATACATAGAATAAAAGGGGATAGAATGTTTTTTTATATTTTATTTTTATTTCAACTAAAGAGGGTTATATGGTATTTATTTTTGAAAAATTATATCAAAACCGAAAAACCTAAAACAATGTGAAAAAAAAAATTATTTTAGGCACAAAGATGTAGTTACCGGTTGCTTTAAAGTCAATTATTTTAAAAATTACAAATATATATATGTATATATATATATATATATATATATATATATATATATATATATATTGTTAAATATAAGAGACAATGAATGTCTATTATGTTTAATCATGTTTAATTAATTACCAAAAAAAAAAGCTTAGAAGAAAACCAATAAATAATTATCCAAATGTTGGAGAATTTTTGTCTTTATTTTCAACTGAAATTAAAGCAAAAATACGACGTTTAGAACGGCTCATGATTAAACATAATAGACATTCATTGTCTCTTATATTTAAAAACATATGTTTAGAAAATTACTTGCTGCCTCGATATACTATATATATATATATATATATATATATATATATATATATATATATATATATATCGAAAAGAAAAGAAAATTAAATTAAAAAGTAATAATAACAATAATAAATAAAATATTATATATTATTAATATAAAAATAAACGGACCTACAGACAATAAATAATAAAAAAGTGGTGTGGAAAGAAAAGAAATAAGTCATAACTTTATTAAAAATTAATCTGGATAAATGTACTTCAACACAATACGATTTATATATATATATATATATAAATATATATATATATAATATTGCGTAGCTCTGTGGTTTGATTTTAAAGAGAAACTTATTGCTTTTGGGATTTCTTTCATCGACCGTTGATCGCCGAGGCTCTTGTTCACTACGGCGATTCTTACATTCTTTTGGAGACGGATCAAAGGAAAACGGAAATATTGGCCCATTCCGAAACGCAAACAAAAGCCACAGACCATCCTCTACAAATCATGACTCACAAATGCGTCAGTAGTAATAATAGGCTACCGAGTATTTCGTCAAAAACAACATGAGAAATGAGCAGCCGTCTTGCTTGTTGGCTGGAATTCGAAAGCTGACCGGAAAGAAAGGTAAAAATAAATATTTGCTCAATTCTTTCGTGAAAAACGTGGGGTAAAGGGAATAAAGCTCCTTTTGTATCCCGGCAAAAACCGTGTCATCTTCGTGGCACCTATTCCTAAGACCCAAAATTGATCAATCTTCGTGCCATGTCTCAGGACGTAGACGATCATGGACATCCACTTACACCTGTCCTTTATCGTTCTTAACATTTTTTCTCTTGGTATCTCTTCCAAAACCCCCGCTCCACCACCCACTCGGTCAAGTACATCAACTCTGTCTCGCGTTGCTTTCATCTGTCTCTCTTTTTCTCTATCTGTCTCGTTAGTATTACATTCTCCAAGTCCTCTGTCCTCATTACGTGTCCCAGAAACTTCAGGTTTCCCTTCCTGATGTTAAATACATGTTTTCTTTTCGTTTGCAGCTTCTCTGAAACCTTGTCGTTGCTGACCTCTTCTGTCCATTTTATCCTCAGCATCTTTCTGTAGGACCATATTTCTCTTGCTTCGGGTCTCTCCTTCACTTTCTGATGTTAAATGTAAGTTTCCATTTCGTTAGCATTTTCTCTTAAACCTTGTTGTTATTCACTTGTTCATTCCATGGTATCCATAACATCCTTCTATGGAACCAAATATCTCTCTGCGAAACTAACCTGAACTTCACACTCTCACCTAATTTTTCGATTCATTGTAACCTTCCTCTCTTTAGAAAAGATTCCAGCGTTCACATATGTTCGGTGACTTTAATGCCCACCACTATGCCAAGTGGCTTGAAAATTATCTCACTTATCTTGCTGACATCCATATCCTGAAATTTGCAATCATTCAATCTTTCACGCAAGAGGCTGATTTCCTTACGCGTTTCTCCTCTGTGCCTGAAGAACAAGCCTCACTTCTATCCCTGACTCTTACCATGCCATGCAACTTAGCTCTTTTTTCCACTAATTTCTGTGTGACGTCTTTTGAAAAAAGTGTTTAGTCTTCCAATTGAAGAGTGCGCCTTTAAGGTTTCCACCTCAGTGAAAGCCGACATCGATGTTTTCATCTTAACCAAAAAGTTCTAACTTAAACCCCATTCTTCCCTCTGGTTTTCTCATTCTTGCTTAACCGCCATTGCCTAGAGGAATCACTTCATCCGGCTTTATCGGAGCCATTCATCTGATCATAATAGGCGCCTTTTTGCCTCTGCTCATAATGAGTGATCTTAAATGACGTTAAGCTGTTGTTTGCTGAGATAATAAATCAGCGTATAGCAGCCCGCAAGTTCGGCGCCAAAGACTACTATTGGCTCTGAAAAATGTGTTAAACAATACTAAACTCCCCATTCTTCCTTTAATCAATAATCAGAGCCACAACGGACAATGCTGAGAGCTTAGCTCGCAGATTCTTCTCATCTTAGGTATCCGCACCTGACTGAATGATGTATGTATAAACCCTCGCTGGTCTTTAACATAATTTCAAAGTATAACCGCCATAAGGCGAGCAGATATGACGGAATCCCAGTCATCGACATGTTAGATATGCACCCTGAAATCTTCTTTTGTCTTCCCCAAACTCTACAACTACTGCCTCTCTTATTCTTGCTTTACTGTCTGCGGAAATCCTCCTCTGTGGTTCCTTATTTTTAAGAACACTGGCGAACCCTCAAACGCCTGTAATTATCGCCCATTTATCCTTATTTTTAGTAAATTATTTAAGGCTATTATCAATGATGAAGTGGCTGAATGTCTCACAGGCAACAGCCTATTCTCCGACTGACAGTATATCTTCCACTTTGCCAGGTCTAATGCTGACATGCTAACGACCATCACCGAATACATAAACCAGGCTCTCAATATGAACGGCCACGCTCTGGCTGTTGCTCTGATTATCTCCAAAGAAGGTGACATAGTCTGACACTCACGGGCCTTCTGTGCAAGCTACGGCGCTATGGTATAACTGGACGTTTCTTTGATATATCCATTCGTTCCTATCAAATTGCGTATTGAATGTCGTATTGAACGCGCATAAATTCATAACATTTCAAACAAACGCGGGTATCCCCCAAGGCTCTATCCTAGGTCCTGCGCTTTTAATGATCTTCATCAACGCCCCCTGATGTAATCAGATCCCAAATAGGCATCTACGCTGACAAAATCACAAATTTACTGTCGCATTAATAAGAAATGCGCCAAGGCTAAGAAAGGAAACCTCGCTGCTGATCTTGAAAAGAACATCCAATCTGTGGTGGACTCGGGTGAGAAAGAGCTCTGAAATTTTAATGCTTTCAAAACGAAGCTGCTATATTTTATCCGCAATAGAAAATCTCTCCTAACCTCCCATCGGCATAAATCACGCTAGTTTCCCTGAAGGAAATACACTGCGCTTTCTCGGCCTCAGTCTCTCAGCCGATTTTAGTGGAACGACTACATTGAATCAATAGCTAAATCTAGTGTTAGGAAGGTCGGGTCACTGTGTCGGGTCAAGGGGTTTTCTCTCTCTTAAGAATCTATCTTGTACATATGCAAATCTACCATCCGCCAGTGCATTGAGTACTGTTGCCATATCTGGTCGGGTGCTAATGCTATTCATCTCTGCGTTCGCAACACAATCCAAAGGAGAATCGGCAATGTAATCGATCCTGACCTAAGTAACATTCACACCGACGAGATATGGCTTCATTCTGTCTCTTCTACAAATATTTTCACAACTATTACTCTGACAAATTTATCTCCTTGGTGTTTCGTCTACACGAATTTACTTGATCTACTAGATTGGCAAACAGGTCCCACCCTTTTACTATCCAAACAGTCGAATATAGCCTCCACTTCTACTCTACCAGCTTCATTTCTCGCACTTCCCGTCTGTGGAACTACATTCCGTATACTTGCTTCCCTGATAGCGAAAATGTCCAAGAGATTAAATGCAACATCAACTCTTATCTTTTTGAATCCCATCCTTCTCTTATCCTTTCCACGACACCTTCTGTATCTTGTAACTATTTTCTAATTAGTATTCTCATCGTTCTGTTATTCATTCTCTTACCCCCTGTAAACTCTTCTTCTTTCTCTTCGCTCTCCGTTTATGTAGCTCCATGCGCACCAGTAGCAGTACGGTTTTGCTTTGTGAGATACGATTATAATATATATATATATATCCACACGACTTCCCTATTAAAACTGAGGCCAAACTGCACGACGTATATATTATCCCGACAGTAGTATCCCGAGTAATTTCAAAACTCGACCCCCATAAGGCGAGTGGTGACGATGGAATCCCGGTGATAGTCCTTAAGAGGTGTGCTCCTGAACTTTCCCCTGTCCTCTCTAAACTGTTTAACTACTGCCTTTCTGCTTCCTGCTTTCCTGCATGCTGGAAGTTCTCTTCAGTCGCTCCTGTATTTAAGAATTGTGGTGAATCCTCGGACCCATCCAACTATCGCCCTATCAGTCTTCTACCGATATTCGGGAAAGTATTCGAGGCCATAATCAATGCTGAAATAGTTCATCATCTCACTGCACACAAACTCTTCTCTGACAGGCAATATGGCTTCCGCTTTGCCAGGTCCACGGCCGACTTGCTAACAACCGTAACGGAGTACATGCTCCAAACCCTTGACGAGTCTGACGAGGCTCGCGCGGTTGCTCTGGACATCTCCAAGTCTTTCGACAGGGTTTGGCACTCTGGCCTCCTATGCAAGCTACGGGGTTACGGTATTACCGGTCGCCTGCTTGACCTAATCCAATCTTTTTTAAATAACTGCAAAATGAAGTTCGTTTTGAATAGGGGTGCCTCTTCATCCTACAGCACGAATGCTGGTGTCCCACAGGGCTCTATCCTGGTCCCGACGCTCTTCTTTATTTTCATCAACGACCTGCCAGATGAGATCAATCCCAAGTAGGCATCTACGCAGATGACACTACAATATACTCCCGCACCAGTGAGAAACCTGTCGTGGCGGACAGACATAATCTCGCTGCTGACCTTGAACGGGATCTACACTCTGTGGTGAACTGGGGCAAGAAGTGGCTTGTCAACTTCAATTCGTCTAAGACCAAGCTGTTGTCTGTCAACCATTACAGGCAACCTCTCCTGCCTCCCAGAAGCATGGACCAAGTGATTCTCCCTGAGAGCAATACACTACGCCTCCTCGGCCTTACCCTGTCCTCAGAACTCAAATGGAACCACTATATTGAATCTATAGCAAAATCTACTGCTAAGAATGTTGGGTCACTATGTCGATCCAGGATGTTTTTTCCGCCTGAATCCATCCTGCATATATACAAGTCAACCATCCGACCGTGCATGGAGTACTGTTGACATTTATGGTCAGGCGCCCCTGCCGTTCTCCTCAGTGTTCTTGACAGGCTCCAAAGGAGAGTCTGTAATGTGATAGGTACTGATCTGGCGGCTCGACTGCAGCCACTTCTCCACCGTCGAAATGTGGCCTCCCTTTGTCTGTTCTATAAATACTTTCATGGCTTCTGCTCCAACGAACTTAAGTGACTGGTGCCTCCTCAACAGGTGTTTACTCGTGCAACCAGACTGGCAGCTAGGTCCCACCCATTCACAGTCAGGTTAGCCAAATGCAGACGACAATTCTACTCCTGCAGCTTCTTCTCTCGCACTTCCCGCCTGTGGAACTTGCTCCCATATTCTTGCTTTCCTGACGGCTACAGCCTCCAGAAATTTAAATGCAAAGTCAATACTCATCTATTAACCACTGGGTTCTAGCTCTCTCCCCATCCCCGTATAACCTTCCCTTTCTCTCCATCTATGTATCTGCCATCGTACCTGCATTCTCAGCTTTCTATTGCTCCTTTCTAACTAGTTTGCATTCCTCACACTTTTCTAATTAATCTTTTTACAGTTATGTAGCCCCCCCCCGCACATCAGTGGCATTTCTGCCTTGCTCGGGGTGAAATGATTAAAAATATACATATATATATATTTTTAATCATTAATATATATATATAGTGTATCGAAGCAGCAGAAACTTTTCTAAAGATATGCTATTAAATATAAGAGACAGGGAATATCTATTATGTTTAATCATGAGCCGTTTTAAACGACGTATTTTGGCTTTAATTTCAGTTGAAAATGAAGACAAAATTCTCCAACATTTGGACAATTTTTTATTAAGTTGGTGCTAAGCTTTTAGCTGACATGAGCTATTTTCAGAGAGGTTACAAGGACTTTAACATAAAAACATACACCCTAAAGGACGATTTTATCTTATGTTGACATAAAACATTGCTAAGCAACGATAACAATTACCAAAAAGAGCAAACGCAGTTCGTAATTTTGTAATGCGGTTCTATGATGTCCGCGTGAGAGCTCGAAATGTTAACAGAAGCATATATTTGAATGCAATGTAATATGTTATGACCAGATTTAAACGTGATTTTAAGTGTTGGTTGTTTGGATTTAATGTAGACATCCTATAATATCTCAAGATTCTTTTTACTGCGTGTATGAGTGAGGATTATTGTATTGTTAACTAAAATCTGTCTGATATTACCTACATGACTTTGTTTTTCTAATTGTTTAATTGTTTAAGTAATTGCATAATTTTAATATATATATATATATATATATATATATATATATATATATGTATGTATATATTACGCTCTCACACCCTGATTGAGCACTCTGGAAGAAAGGTAGACTTTGAAAAACAGTACCCACTCTAGCGTGTACGCATCGCTCATTTCAGTAAAAATGAAATTTGCGCACGCTAGCTACTGGGCGCGTAATATGACATGTGCTAAAAGGACTGCCTTCTTCCACCGAACGCCCCGTGACCCACGGGTAGAATCGCCGTCTGACGCCAAATCGATCGAGTTTCGAGCCTGGGTTATGTAGCAATCGGAGTCTAACCGTACTGATGAGCAGTGATACAGCGAAACAGATCTGTCTGCGGATAACAATAATATATATATATATATATATATATATGGTAATTATTATTATAGTAATAATAATAGCATACTGCAACTCAGTAACTCTAAAGTTTCAGTGTTGAAGCAATATCATCAGGCAGTGAAATGTGGTTAATTTATTTTGTAATCTATAGTTAAGGAGATTTAAAAAGTATATATAAAAATAAAAATGAATAAATAAATAAAAACAAGGTCAGCCAATGAGATGAATTAAGTGGGACGGGAGGCTATGACAGTCCCAAAACTGTGTTTATAACTCAATAGACAGTAGTGTAGCAATGTTTTGTCACAGAAAGCCATGTCAAAAATTTTTAACCGGAAGAAGAAAAAGATAAAGTAGGTAACATAAATAAAAAGAAAAGACTAGACTAGAAAAAAGAAGAAGAAGAGTGAAGAGAAGAAAAGGGAAAGACTATCAAACAAAAATGCAAACGTTAGAAAAGATAAATAAAATAAATATAACAAAAAGTCAAAACCAAGAGAAAACAAAGAAAAATGTTACAAAACTCGGATATCAAAATATATTCTTAATGGGATTTTTGCATAAGTACAAATAAAATAGTCTTAGTAATTTCAAAACATTCCAGCTCAATGAGCTAATTTATTAAAGTTATGAACACATCCGATCAAATAAACTCATAATAGCAATTAAAAATAGTCATTAAAAAATTTCCCTGTTCAACAAGCAACATTTTTTAGACTACTGTCTATTGAATCGTAAACAAACTGTTTTTTTTTGGGGGGGGGTGTTATAATCTTCCACCTCATTCATCTCATGGGCTGAGCTTGTTTTTTATTTATAACCACATTTTTATTTTTTATATATTTTTCAAGTCTCCTTATTTATATATTACAAAATAAATGAACCACAGTTCACTGCCTGATGATGGTGTTTTAACACCGAAATATTATAGTTATTGAGTTGCAGTATGCTATAATAATAAAAGTTAAGCCTGGTCAGTACTTAGATGGGTGACCGCTTGGGAATACTAGGTGTTGCAAGCGTTTAGTGGCGGATGTGCGGGCTTAATGCCATATCACGTTGAATGCACCGGTTCTCGCACGATCACCGAAGTTGAGCCTGGTCAGTACTTAGATGGGTGAACGCTTGGGAATACCATGTGCTGTAAGCATTTATGGACGGATGGGCGTTGTGGATGCGGTGGATGTCGGCTTGGAAGGGAAAATCGGTGAGCCAAGGATCTAATTTCAGTCTAACACTCTGCATTCACTTGCGCACTGGTATATTTAGGTAAGGTATTAATCCTTCCATTTCCTCCAGTTATGGGTTAAATAATTGAGGTCTGCTATTCATGCGATCTGTGGCGAACTTCTGCACCGATTGTTTGTTATCAGCAGTTCCAGAAAGTGTGAATGGTGCTACACAAGCCTTCACCACTCTAAACGATTCTTTGTGTGGCAGTTTAAATGAGTTAGACACTTTACGTCTAAATCGACGGGAGAGTCCATAATAATAAATATATATATATATACTTGCATACACGCGTACATACCGAACCACCCAGGCATATACATATATTAGAGATTTTTTGTGTGTACACTTGAAACATTGCATAAATATATATGCACACGCATGTGCACATCATAAAATTTTACATATTAATATTATATATATATAATTTCATATTTATATTTCATATATATATATTTCAATATTATATATACAATTTCATATATATATTTCATATATATATTTAAATATTACATATATAATTTCATATATATATGAAAGAGAGAGAAATGAGCAGAGTGATAGAAAGAGAGAGAGAGACTGAGAAATAAGCAGAAAGAGAGTGAAATAGATAGAGAAATAGAAAGATAGAGAAATGGGGAGAGGGGGAGACAGAAAGTAATATCGATAATATGAAGGAGACATGGAGAGATTAAAGTAGTCAGTGAAAAATATGCCTCCATCCGGCTACATATTTATCGATCTTTCACGGTCGAATTTCCTGGCGATCTGTGCCAATGCCAGTGTTGGTTATCTACCTCCTCGGATGCTGCCTCACACCGTCATCGACGACTGATACCCACAAAGAACACCTTACAAAATCATAACAACGAGCGGAAAGTGAACATGCAACTAAAACTCAATGGCGGTTTATTTCTCACTCTTTGAAAACTGTTAATCTATATATGACGTTAAAAAGCTTTCCGACGTGAAAAAAAAAACAACAGGGAAACACTCATTAACTCTTATGACGGAAGGGTTCATTGATAAACTCGTTTATACAAGTGCTGTTAAACAAAGAAGTGCTTCTGCGTTCACACACAGAAAAGGGTACTGAATATTTTCCGACCCAGACAAGAAAGGATTAGTTCGAATAATTCTAATATAATAACATTCGCTTTGATTTTGAAAGTGGATCGGACCGAGAATTTTTCTAAGTTCTCGAAAATACACGCCAGAAATTAGAAAAAGAAACATTTTAATGAATCTTAGTAAAGAAATAATTATGCTCTTCGACAAGACATTTTTCTTTAATAAGACTGCTAGGACATTCAGGCCAATAGGTGAAAACAAATATATTATTTAATATTACAACAGAGCGGCTACTCTACTACGAGGATCCACTAATTCGTGGCCAAGTAGTTGTGGGCGCAGTAGCTTAAAACAGTGACTTTCTCTACCCTGATAAATCCAGGTTCAATTCCTACTGAAGAGGGTAAATTTTACTTTAATAAGGTTTCTGAAGGCCGGTAGGTCAAAATAAATATATTATTTAACATATCAACATAGCGGCTACTCAACTACGAACATCCACTAATTTGTGGCCAAGTAGTTGTGGGCGCAAAGGCTTAAAACTGTAACTTTCTCTACCCTGAGAAATCCAGGTTCAATTCCTACTGAAGAGTGTAAATTTTGCTTTAATAAGATTTCTTAAACATTCAGGCCGGTACGTAAAAATAAATACATTATTTATTATATCAAAGGTGAGCCTACTTAACTACGAGTATCCACTAATACATGGCCAAATTGTTGTAGACGCGACGGTTTAAAAGGGGGACTTTTCTTAACTTGAGAAATGCAGATTCAGTTACTAATGAAGAGTTCTAATCCTGCTTTATTAAGATTTCTCGAATATTCAAGCGGTTAGGTAAATATAAATATATTGCATAGTATATAAACGAAGCGCCTACTCAAATATCTGAAAGCAATAATATTAACGTTTAATATTATACGCACACACAAACACGCGTATATATATATATATATATATATATATATATATCTAATCTAAACTTATTTATAAATGGAACTTTGTCTGTGTGTATGTGTCTGTGTGTGCGTGTATCCGTTACCTATAGACTCCGAAACGGCTGAACCGATTTTCTTGAAAATTTACACAGTTGTACTATAAGCGTCTGTGAGTGTTCTTAGCTAGGTTTTGTGTCGCGGTACCTCTGATAAATATTGAAAATCGATAATGGAAAAAATCGAGTTATAGAAAGATTGGTCCGATTTTAATCAAATTTTATACACCCATAGACAAAGACATAAGAAACGATATTCAGAAGTGTCAAGGTTGCAGTTCTTACAATAGTGCAGAAAATCGATAATATATATATATATATAAAAGGCAAGATGTTTGTGTGTGTGTGTGTGTGTGTGTGTGTGTGTTTATCTGTCTGTCTGTCCTTTATACAAATCCACAATGTTTAACTGATTCTCACCAAACTTCACACATATATTCTTTAGGCTGAGTCTGAACTCCAGGACCATGGATTAGTTTTAAAGCGCTCATTACACCCGAGCAACACCGGGCTATACTGCTAGTATGTATATATTGTTATTCCATTAGCTGTCTGAAGAAGGCATGTCAACACACAAGTAATAAAGTAATGAACGCTCTGGGTGAGTCAAGATCAACTATGTTCCGAAGTGCCATCATCTTCTTTTATGTGTTGTGTTGGCGATCATGCTTCTTTACGGTTTCCTGTCCTCTGTAACTCTTAATAATTTTTGTCTTTTTGTTATCTCTCCTAAACACTTTTCCGTCTTCCATTTACTCAAGCTCACTAGAAATGCATTTTCAACTGATCCTCTTGCCTTCAGTCTGTCCTCTAAGTATCAAATGCATTGTTCCTCTTGCCTTCAGTCTGTCCTCTAAGTATCAAATATTCCAAACCCTCTTTCCTCATTATGCGCCTTAGAAATTTCAACTATATCTTTCTTTATGTTCATTATAAGAGTAATTTTCAGTGGCATTGTCTCTCGAACTTAGTCGTTGCTCACATATTCGGCTCAAGATATCATTATACTTCTGAAAAACCACGTGTCTATCGCTTAAAATTTCTTCTTCATCTCTGAAGGGATTGTCCATCATCGATTGTCATATACACAGAATGATAAAACATAAGAGTGCAGTGTCCTTGTCTTTGTTTCCAACGAAATAATTTTATTTTTTAATACTGTTGGGGCCTCTTATGCAAGGTTAATTTAGGTTTGAATTTCACATGGCATAAGGCCATTTCCCAAGAACTTCCTAACTAAATTCCTGCATCCCCACAATTATTTTTATACAGTTGAAATCATTCATTAAATTAGCAAATGGAAAATTGATAGAAATGGTCAAAGCATTAATTGTAATTATATAAAATGTAACAAAATGTAACAATAACAAGAAATACATCCTTTGTACAGACGTTGAAAGTGTCTAATGAAAAAATGTCTTTCATTTTCTGCGTAAGATTGTGTTAAAACCTTTGAGTTAAGTTGTAATGTTCTTTGTTGCTGGAAGATTTATCACTGCCATAGGTAATTTGTGTGAGGAATAATATTGATAGAAGATTGGTAAAAATGTCTGAGTTCGTGAGTACGTTCATCTTGGTAAAGTTCAGGGAAATGATTTAGTAAGAGAAAGTGAGTTGGTCTTAATGTTTTACATGTTATGCGTGTGAAGATTCTTGCGCCAAATGTAATAATTTGTACAAGTGTTATTTAAAGAAATAAAAGGCATCTACTTGCGTCTTGAAATTAGTGCGGGTGTGTGAGAGAATTACTTGATAATGAAGAACGCGAACCCCGCAATAGCGGCATGCTATTGCGGGCAGCTGTGACTGCAGTGTTTGGTGTCGCTCGTGAACTGTCGCCAACCGTCTGTGGGTGTATCACGTGTCTGCTATATATACATCCAATTAAAAAGCAGGAAAGCAAGATTATCACGTGAATGTCGCGTGTGTATATGTACAATGAGTGAATGTAGCTGTGTGGAAATACACGTGACTCTCAATACTTTGCTTAACTTTTCGGAGGAATGTTTCGCTTTCGCAATACACCTTTGTATTTCAGTGTCGCACTTTCAGTCTTTATGTCCGAGTAATAGTAAAAGGTAACAAAAAGAATGAATTCAGTAGTCAGAATAACTTTTGAAATGATAATATCTCTTTAAAATTGTAGTCTGTATGCCAATATATATCTACGTTGTTTTGTTTTTGTTGTGGCTTTTCGTCGCCAATTTGTTGTGTAGTTTTGGCGAAACTTCGTCGCCAATTTGTTGTGCACTTGTGGTGAAACTTCGCCCCATAGTGTAATCACCAGTTTGACCGGAAGTAAGACACGGAGCACAGGACGTATGTTCAAAAGTTTATTAGTATAGCAAGATATTCAAAGAAGTGTTAGATAAATAGTAATAAAGAAATAAGTAAGTCCAAGGTATTCAGAAGGTTGCGTGTTCAAAATCACTTATTAGTATTGAGTTGCGAACTGGCGATATTTCCAGTTACGAGATACTAATATTAACAACAGATATTAACACGCTGCCGTAGTACGTGTAGTAAAAAAGGACAAGTTACATGGCAAAAGTAAATAGGCATTTAATAAAACGAAAACAATACATTAAGAATGTTTAAGTACGTCCCAAAACAAGAAGAATGTTCATGTTGTCCAAATGGACGAGAATGTTTTTAGCAAGACGAGATAAGAAACGACATATCGTTACGCCAGCAATTGGTCTTCGTGGCTATCCCACTCAAGCCGGGAAAGGAAATGAACTCAGATTTAAAAAAAAAGAAAGAAATCCTCAAAAGGGAAGACAACTGTTGTTCTCCTTAAGGGAAGACAACTATTATCTCCTTACAAAGGTTTTATCTCGCTGCCGACTAGTAGCTGTCGTTAACTACTGTACTTGGCTGCTGTAACTGCTACTGTTGGATGCTCTAGGAATGTGACATGTAAAAAAAGAAGTTTAAAATTCCAAAATTGTAAAATATTAACCCCCCCCAAATATCTATTTTACCGTGAAATATTAATAGAAAGCAAACGGTTAAAACGAATGGTTACAAGAATATAAAGGGATAACGTATGACTTACTTTCTGAAAAGACAAACAGTTTAAAAATATAAGCATAGTCAAATGTAAAAAATCAGATAGGTTACCCCCACTAGCACCATCGCCCTGAATGAAGCATAGGCCATCGTCGACCTCTCGCCATAACAACACTCATGTGAATGTTTTGTAACGTGTCATTTTTTACAGGTAGGAGTCTTAGCCCTGGACAAACCTTCTTTATACTCCGGGTGAGGTTGGAATAGATGGATTAAATCCCCTTCCCAAGTGTGTTTGTGCGTAAGTAAATACAATGAATTCAACTGAAATTCGGCTCTTTATGTTTTCATTCGATTGCACCAGAAACAACATCCCAAATGGTTGATAGCAAGTAAATAATTAGATGTGCTTTCTGTACTGAGGAGTTACAGAATTGAATGAAATCGATTTTGGAAGCCTTATTCCTGTCAAGGATGTGCGTTGTGGAGAATTGGATATCGGCTCGGAACGAGAAATCGGGGAGCCGAGTTCGAATTCCAGTTGAATCCATTGTATTGACTTACGAGCAAATACCCTTGGGAAAGATATTAATCCGTCTCTTCCTTCCAGTTATGGGTTAAATAACAGGACAGATTGGGTTCTATAGTCTTGGCTCTCAACCAGTCTCCCAGAGAAAGCAATGCCAACCTACTGCGGGATAATCTTCTACCCAGTTAGTCATGTCTCTTTCGGGGCATGATCGCCCAAGCGTGTATCACGTATGGCACTTAACTGACTGACTGATTCCTGTCAAATATTTCTTTTAAAAAGTAATTATAACAAACAACAAACTCCGAGCATATTAATCGTTTCAGCAAAATCTTTGTTTCCCACCGACCTATCAATTCCACTAACTACTGCAATATGCAATTTAATAATCTATTAAGTCTTGTTTGGCAAATTTAGCAGTTACTGGCGCGAGAGCTGAAATCTACTAGCCGACTTCAGCTCATAACCTAGTAACCCGCGATCAACTTTCGCACAAATGTTTCTTGGAAATGTTTGAATCCATATCTTCTTCGCCTACCTCTGTGTTAAACTGCAGAGTAGAGTCTCCAGCCTTAGGTCAGCAACCAGTCTTAGACTATGAATGTCAAGCTGTGGAAAAAACAAGGAAAATATAAAATTATATTTCCTAAAAAGGTCTGGCAAAGCACAGATAATAAACAAAATAGCATAAGTTGAGAATCATGACGCATCACGTCTACCTCCTGAAGGGGCGCAGGGTTAGGGTTATTAAAAGAAAAATCTCGAAGAGACATACTCATTGCGTCTTCTCGGCTTAATCATTCCCAGCTGATCTGAATTAAAAATATTATATTGAATCAATTACTCGGTCTGCTACTAAGAAAGTTAGTTCCTTGTTTTGTACTCGACAATTTATTTTGCTAGAATCTATCTACACTTATTTATAAATGGAACTTTGTCTCTGTGTGTGTGTGTATGTCTGTGTGTGTGTGTGTATCCGTTACCTATAGACTCCGAAATGGCTGAACCGATTTTCTTGAAAATTTACACAGTTGTACTATACGTGTCTGCGATAGTTCTTAGCTAGGTTTTGTGTCGAGGTACCCCTGATAAA
Source organism: Ascarosepion bandense (assembly GCA_037127315.1). Taxonomy (NCBI): domain Eukaryota; kingdom Metazoa; phylum Mollusca; class Cephalopoda; order Sepiida; family Sepiidae; genus Ascarosepion; species Ascarosepion bandense. Next base: position 986,424 of record JBBBDQ010001415.1, on the reverse strand, counting down.
TATCGAAAATCGATAATCGAAAAAATCGGGTTATAGAAGGAGTAGTCCGATTTTAATCAAATTTGATGCATTCATAGACAAATACATAAGAAACGATATTCAGAAGTTTCAAAGTTCCAGTTCTTACAATAGTGCAGAAAATCGATAATATGTATATAAAAGTTTTCATTACACCCGAGCAACGCCGGGCTATACTGCTAGTCTTATATATTTATAAGTCTGCTATTCGTCTAACCTTCGAATACTGCTGCAACATATAGTCTACAGCTCTTGCTATATATTTAGAAATCCTAGATAAAATCCAAAGTTTGTTATTGGTTATGACTTTGCATCTCGGCTTCCCTCACTTTTCCATCGTCGTAATGCACTTTATCTGTGCCTTTTTTTTGTAAATACTTTCAAGGTAATTTTTCTAATAAACTTTGGTAAATGTTCGTTTTAGGTGCCGACGGCTTTCCACCTTCAAATTTATCCAAAATAGCTTTATTTCTGTGCAAATGTATTTGCTGAACTCAAATCAACAGTTATTGAAGAAATTTAACTTTTTTGCTTTGAAAGTCCATAAACAACGAAATATATCTCGTACTTTTTCTCTCTCGTAACTCTCACGAAGTCATGTAATTAACTGCAGAATGATGTTCTACGTAGGCAGAATTTTTGTCGAATTTTGGCCCATTTTCTTCCTTTACTGAAACTTCCGACGATGTACTTCCTGTTGTGAAAGTAACAAGCGTAGAAATACAATAGCGCATTACTTTAATTGCCGGTAGTAAATGAAGAAAAATCGACCAAAAATATGCCAAAATTCGTTCAAATGAGCAGTACGTCATGACGGGAAAGAAAAAGTGCAAGATATAGTTCGTTTTTTTATTTCTTCAATAACTAACAGTTGATTTGAGTTCAGCATATACATTTACACAGAGATAATGCTAGTTTCGATAAATTTGAAGGGGAAAAGCGTCGGGACTTACAACGAAAATTTACCTGAACTTTTCTCCATCATACATAGAGTTTATAAAATGAAGTATACTACTAGATCGGCTGCAATGTTTCATTCTCTTACAGTTAAAATGGCAAGATATAACCGTAAATTCTAGCCTAAGAGTTTCTCCTATCACACTTCTCGCATGTGGAACCCTCTTCACGCTTCTTGCTTTACTGTTAAGGTGTCATCATTTTACAGTTGAAACGTGTAGATGTAACCATAAGTTCTATGATAACAGCTCCTTCTATTACCCCTCACTTGTGGAACTCTCTTCAGGCTTCTTGCTTCCCTGGTTTTACAGTGGAAATAGCTATATATCACCGTAAATTATAGGCTAATAGTTTCTTCTATCACACTTTTCGTTTGTGGACCTCTCTTCAGGCTTCTTGTTTACCTGGCGAGTTATCATCAATTTACAGTTGAAATGGCTAGATTTTACCGTACATTCTAGGCTAAGAGTTTATTCTGTCACACTTTGAGAACTCTCTTCAGGTTTCTTGCTTCCGTGGCAAGGTCTCATCATCTTCTGTCCTACTTCTCACTTTGGGAACTCTTTTCCGGTTTTTGGCTTCCCTGGCAATTGCTCCTCATTTTACAATTGAAATGGCTAGATGTAGCCATAAGTTCTATGCTAACAGTTTATTCTATCACACTTTGGGAACTCTCTTCAGGTTTCTGGCTTCCGTGGAAAGGTCTCATTATTTTACAATTAAAATGGCTAGATGTAACCATAAGTTCTATGCTAACAGTTTCTTTTATCACACTTTTCACTTGTATATCTCTCTTCCGGAGTCTTGCTTCCTTGGCAAAGTCTCATCATTTTAAAATTGAAATTGCTAGATGTAATCATAAGGTCTATGTTAACAGTTTCTTCTGTCCTACTTCTCACTTTGGGAACTCTGTTCTGGTTTCTTGCTTTCCTGGCAAGGTCTCATCATTTTACAATTAAAATGGCTAGATGTAACCATAAGTTCTATGCTAATAGTTTCTTCTATCACACTTTGGGAACTCTCTTCAGGTTTCTTGCTTTCCTGGCAAGGTCTCATCATTTTACAATTAAAATGGCTAGATGTAACCATAAGTTCTATGCTAACAGTTTCTTTTATCACAGTTTTCACTTGTATATCTCTCTTCCGGAGTCTTGCTTCCTTGGCAAGGTCTCATCATTTTAAAATTGAAATTGCTAGATGTAATCATAAGGTCTATGTTAACAGTTTCTTCTGTCCTACTTCTCACTTTGGGAACTCTTTTCCGGTTTTTGGCTTCCCTGGCAAGGTCTCATCATTTTACAATTAAAATGGCTAGATGTAACCATAAGTTCGATGCTAACAGTTTCTTTTATCACACTTTTCACTTGTATAACTCTCTTCCGGAGTCTTGCTTCCTTGGCAAGGTCTCATCATTTTAAAATTAAAATGGCTAGATGTAACCATAAGTTATATGCTAAGAGTTTCTTCTATCACACTTTTGGCATGTGGAACTTTTTTACATCTTGTTTCCCAGTGAAGTTTGCTCCCTACATGTTTTGATGCAATGTCAGTCGTTATCTTTTGCTTTACTAGTTTCTTTATATTTGCTGATTTTACTACTTAATAATACTTTTCTTATATTCTTTTACACTTAGTAACTACATGCATCTTAGTGGCTTTGTTGTCTTGCTTCGGAGAGAAATGATTAAAAAAGTCAAGGAAATTAAATGAAAACATATAAACTCATCTATCTGTCTATGCCAATTTATCTATATTTTTGATCGTTTATCACTATAACTTTCGATACCAATATTTTTTATGATCCCCAATATATCGATGCTTCAGTTTTTTTTGACCACGTCTTTTTCTGTGTTGTTATAATAAACTTGGTTATTTTGTAATAAAACTTTGAAGTGACAATGTTATTAAAAACTGATGCTGTTAGAACATTCATAATACATTAACATGAGCAACATATATTGTAAGATCCAACGTTTTATATTTATTTACGTTTTATATTAATTTACTCTGTCATGCGTACATGGAAAATTTTGCCCGGGCGTTAGGGATCAGATTCCCCAATATAAAAATCCTTGTGCGTCATTCCGCTTCAGTCGGGAGCAGATAAATACTATTCTGTGTTGTGCGTCATTGAAGAGATTGTCTCTGAGTGAAGTACCCCAGAGAATAATTACGAGGGCATTATTGTGTATTATTTGAACTATACGTTTAGTACGTTAACTGTACGCAAATATCTGTACGCGAATATAAAGAAATGTTATAACTCGCTATTAGTGAGTGTTATGGTACCCTCCTACGAGTAATGGGTCCTTCCTCTTGCTACATATAATTTACCTGGGTGACTTCCAGAGAGCCGTTAACAGAGAAGTCAAGTACGAGCAGTGCGTTTACAGCAGTCAAGTACGAGCAGTTAACGAGAGCAGTTAACGACAGCTACTAGTCAAGCAGCGTAATAATTCCTTACGGCCATATCAAGTTGAATACACCGGTTCTGGCTCGATTACCGAAGTTAAGCAACGTTGAGCCTGGTCAGTACTTAGATGGGTGACCGCTTAGGAATATCAGATGCTGTAAGCGTTTAGTGACTTATATGAAAACAACAATAAATAATTGAAAGAAAAAAAATGGTATTACCAGCAACTCGCTCCCGTATTCTTGCTTTCCTGACGGCTACAACCTCCAGAAATTTAAATGCAAAGTCAATACTCATCTACTAACCACTGGACTCTAGCTCTCTCCCCACCCCCGTATAACCTTCTCTTTCTCTCCACCTATGTATCTGTCATCGCACCTGCTTTCTATCGTTCCTTTCTAACTATTTTGTACTCCTCACTCTTTTCTAATTAATCTTTTCACGCTTATGTAGCCCCCTGCACATCAGTGGCGTTTCCGCCTTGCTCGGGGTGAAATGATTAAAAAAAAAAAAAAAAAAAATTTAGTTGGCAATAAATGACCCGCCGAGGTTGATATGCCATAAAACAAAACAACCAACCAACCTTCGGGCTTACTTATTTATTTTTTTTTTTTATAAGCGTTTCACCCCGAGCAAGGCATGTCACTGCCACTACTGTGCAGGGGGCTACGTAGAGTAGAGAAAGGATGATTAAATATAGGAAATAACAGAGGGTGGGTGATAGGCGGGTAAGGATACTGAGAATGAGGGTTGGGTAGATGAGAGTGTTGTGAGAATAGTTGGGAGTTAGTGTGATAGGTGGTGTCTATTGACCCTACATTTAAATACCTGGAGATTGTAACTGTCGGGAAAGCAGACTTGTGGAAGGGAGTTCCACAGGCGGAAAGCGCGAGAAAAGAAGCTGTTGGAGTAGAATTTACGGTTACATCTTATTTGTTTAACTGTAAAAGAGTGGGACCTAGTTGCTAATCTAGTATCTCGTGTATTTCTATATTACTATTTAATAACACTTTCTTTGAATATCTTGTTTCTTGTTATACTAATACACTGTTTTGAACATATCTTCTTGTTCCTTGTTTTACTTCCGGCACAAACCTGTCATTACAACTTTGCGGCGAAGTTTCGCCACCACTCTACGACAAACTGGCGACGAAGATCCACAACAGTGAGTGACCTAAAGTTCCCTACAGAATAACGTTACCAAAAACTAACGTTATAAAATATGTATCTACACTAAATCGCTAAAAATACAGTATAGTATAGTATAAATAATAATATCCTAAACTTAAGAAAAACTTTTTCCATTAACATGTTTATATTATTATTAAGAGGAAAGATCAAAGTAATTTTTAATTATTTAAAAAAAAGAATTTAATCACTTTTAACATGTTCGAAATTTTGGCGGAAAATTTTGTTTTTATTTGAGTTAGCGGATAACCAAAACTTTACAACTGTTTACAATGGAAAATGTAATGATGATATATCTCCTTTTTTCTGGTGACAAACGCATTGATTTGGAAATTCTCGCAAAAATCAAATAATTGTCGGATTGTAATGAATCTTTCAATACCCATTCATAAATGGATGAAATTATTTTTGAAATTATTATTTTTAAAAAATATTGGTAAAAACATTCTTTTTACCTCTGTTACCCCCACCTCCACGTAAATCCATGAAATTCTAGTATTTAGTTTTTAGTATTTAGCTTTTAGTATTTAGTTTTTAGTATTTAGTTTTGTATTTATTACGGTCTTTGATATTATTAGTTAAACGCATGACTCATTGGGGAATAAAAACCATCTATTCTTTTTTAAATTTGGCCTCTATATCCGAAAACTTGCTCCGAAGAGTAAAATAAAAAATGTCATAAAACTCTAATATTATTTAACTTGATAAGCTTTTAATTGCTTGAATAAATAATAAAAATGAAAGAAATTATAATCTGAAGAAAAAAAATCGATTACTAATGAAATTTTAAAAGAATTGTTTTTACTTTTTTATTATTATAATAATTTATAAAATTTCAAAAATATTTTAAAAATCTTCAATGATTTGTTGATGCTAGATTTTTAGTTAAGAATTGATGATTGTATTGCCTGTCAAAAATTCAAAAGTATAAGAAAAATCGTTTAGCCTTCGTATTTTTAAAATAATTAATTTTTTTCTGTATTTGAAAACTTTTTTGTATGATAATGTCTGTGTGCAAATTAAAAGTCACAGTTTACTCTCTTATCCGAAAAAAAAAATGTACAATTTTGTCACTTATAAATGGCATACACTTTTATCTTATCTCTAATCAGGAACCTGTCAACACGTTTTGATATAGGCGGACAGGTCAAAAAGTTCAAATCTGTGATTAAGAAATACTTTTATTCTAAATTTCAAGTAATAAAGAAGTAATATTTGTGTAAATCAGATTAATTTAACATAAAATGTATATGTCACAAATGTATATTTTATTTTTGCAAGATTTTTAAAACCGAAAATTAACTTTTGTTTACAAATGTCTCGATCGTTCAAAAATGGCGTCAAAATTGAAAAATTGAAAAAAAATAAACAGTTTTTTTTATTCCAATCAATATAATTTCTGTTTGAAATAAAACCAGAGAGTATTTTGCTTACTGAAAATAGTAAATTTAATCATTTAGCTTTCAATTAAAAATAAAATAAATTCGAGAATTTTTTTTTTTGAAGATTCAGTTTAAACGTAACTATGCAGATTTTTTCGCGATTTAGTTGAGGTTCCTATTATAAAACTTTCATATACATCTTCATACAATTTTCAAAATGTTGTTGTTGGATAGTTTCAGGTCTTCAGTTAATATCTTTTTAGTATTCTGCAAACTGCTTATCAATTTTTACTTGGAACAAACACCAGACTCTTAAAATTCATTATTGCTTATCAATCAACAGTCTTTCGCTTACCGCTATTTTAATTTTCCTCAAATCACTTTTGGGACATTCTTAAAGACAGTTTTTTGCTGTTGTTCTTATCTTACCTGTGTTATCAATTTCTTTCTTTTTTTTTTCATTATTCTACGACCTTGTTAAAAAATTTTCACGGTTTTCACCGTTGTGTTATCATTTAATAACTTTCCAACAACTTTTTTCCCTTTGAGGTTATATCTTTCTTACAACTGATAGCAATCTTTATATATCTGAAATTAAAAAGAAATATAACTTTCTCGGATACCATATGTATTCATTTATAATATCATGAAAACCCGTTTGATTTACATGACAAAATCTCCCAAGACCAAATAATTTACTGAAAATATTCCTCCCAGAACAGATAAATGCAAACATTAAAAATAGTGTATTTACCATATAAATAACAATGTTTAATCATTTCAATCCAAGGAAGGCGATAAAGCCACAAAGACGTAATGAATTATTGGGATTTAAAAGAATAAGAATCGTCGTTGACGTCGGCCTTATTTCGTATCCAAAAATTCAATTTGTTATTTGCTGATCGCTTCCTTTATGAGGATGACGTTGATGTCTACATTAACCATTAATTAGAAACTTTCACTTTCATCAAAGCATGCCCCAATCAGCAATTCCCTATTGATTAGCTTTGTAAGATTTGGGTTGAGGTGGGGAAAATACAGAAGAGAAGAAATTACTGACGTCGTGAATTTGTTTAAGGTAGACCTAAACTTGCCAGGAAGGGACCCACCCATTAGTTTACCCAGCGATACATATAGAATGAAAATCCGGTTATGAAACTGCAACCGACTACAGCTGAATATTATAATTTCATGTGACACTTTTTTAGAATGTCCGTCATGCGTAAACAGTTCGTCATGAAATGTTACTTTAATAACAATAATAGAAACCAAACATTAAATAAGAACAGTATTAAAACTATAAAATCATCATCAATACATATTTTTATTTAGTTTAAAATTATTACATCTATCTAATTCAACAGTAGAATGTCCGCTAGTTTGACCGTTGAGATATGTTTTAATTATCATTCGCTTGTTCCACTGTTATGATTCTTTGAGGTTGGTCATGTTTTGTCTGGGTCTTCATCTGGTCTTATCAGAAGTTTAGAAGTCCCGACAGGATCTTTCTCAGAGTCATTAGACAACGTCACCTCCTTCACTAAGAAAAAGGAGCGACAGTCAACCGTATATACATAGAAACATACACACATAGACACGTATTTCAGAAAATCAGTGTAAACAGTTCGTCATCAAATGTTAATTTAATGACAATACTAGAAATCAAACATTAAAAAAGAACAGTATTGAAATTATAAAATTATCATTAATACATTTTTCATTTAGTTTAAAATTATTGCTTCTAGCTAATTCAACAGTAGAATGATGGGACCATGTAGTCAATCAAGTAGTCAGTTGAAATTCATGCGATCAAGATTCCAAGGAGGATAACTCATTATAATAATTGGCATGAAAATATTTATAGAAAAATTGAAACCACATCACGGCGAAATCAAGATAACAGGTCATGACCGATTGCATAGCAGACGCTTCCATGGTTTCTGTCGAAAAGCTCGATATCTAGCAGAAGAACTATACCAGATATGACAGCAATGTTCAATATATGGACGAATGTTAGATTTATAAATATCTAAAATGAGATTTGAGAAGAAAAATTATCTGACACAATACATAGAATCAACTTTTATGACAGAAAATTTCGCAATTGTTTAAATATAATCTCTCCACGTGAAATGTTTGTGGCGGACCTACCCATTAACATAATAATGGACTAACTCAACCTGCATAATACCATGTGACTAGTAGTCACCTGAAGAGCACCAGTCTGTTATGAGTCAGACACCCCTAGAGTGACTTAACGAACAGAGATTTTGATATCCAACACTGATTGCTCGTCAGATAGACGAACAAACTGGCATATTGTACCTTTACCCGTTATTTTGTTAATACAATTGTTTACACTAATTCCGTGTTCCTGGAGGTTAGCATCACCCATGCTTATCGAAAGCAGAAAACGTTCCCTATGGTGAATAACTAATAGCAGATTTATTTTTGACGTTTTAAAGACAACAGTCTATGCCTTGCCCCAGTAAACCACTAATTTACGATAAAAACGTAAATATGCCCAGAGAAACTTACAAGCAGAAGGTATACAATACAGGCTAAAATGTTTGAGGCCACCATGCATTTCTTTAAAAGCACCTTCTACTGACATGTTGTCTAGCTTATGTTTAAAGCAAAAAACATAAAATTTCTGTAACTACAGTGTTTTGCTTTTATTTTTACAAGTTATATGCACTTAATTATATAAATAAGTATCATACAAAGACAATTACATTTTTTATTCGTCAATAAAACCACCATCTCTTATGATTACTGATTTACAAAATCTTGGTCGTTTTTTCAACATTTTTTGAAATAAAGTAGATAGCAGACTTTCTCAAACATTCTTCAGGAATTGGAAAATAGCGCTCTAACACTGAGTATTCTTGGCCAACTCGCTTCTTCAATTCACATTATACTAGTTCAATGCTCAAGTGTTTGAGGCGGCCAATTTATATTTTAAAAACTGAAACTTCTCCCATGGAATTAGTATGGAATGTATTGGATAGAAGAAATTGAAGAGAATACCCAAAGAGTGAGAGTGAGATTTTTCAATGCTTGAAGAATGTTCGAGAAGGTCAGCCATCTAATTAAAAAAAATCTTGGAAATAAGGCCAAGAACTTAAATAAAGAAGACAAAAGGAGAACTGTTTTTCTCGATAACACATTTTGTCCTGTAACCGACTATATCAAAGCAAAGTGAATGTTATTTTAAACAAATTATCTATAAACAAGATATTGTTGGCTACTAGACAAAATACTCATAAATATTCATAGCATTAACTGAAATTATTAAACATTTAAAATATCATTGTTCATGTTGAAAGAGAATTCTTTTTATTATGCACAGTATAATGTTATGAAATGTTAAAATGATAGAAATTAACGGCTTTCTTTTGATTTTTTTATGTTTGTCGTATATGTTAACTTGGGAATGTATTGTTTCTTTAGGAAAGGTGAGACTGGGAAAAACGGGTCGTAGATTAATATTTTGTTAATATGTGATTGTAGCGCTCTCGAGAATTTTCTTTCTGAGTAAATTATTTTCTTTTTTCTTAAGTCGAAAATGTGGTCGAATTTATTTGTATGTAGGACCACTACATTTGTTAAATTATTATGTATGAGATCTCGTCTGTGTTCCTAGATACATTTTTTGCATATTTTCTCAATGCAAGTGAGGGACAATTTTAGCAATTTAATTTATATATGAGCTCTTCTAAGTTATTATTTTTTTAAGAATCTGATTATATTCAAATTGGTTTTCGAGGTGGTTCTGATTATTTGGTTGTTGTCTAGATGCGGCAAATTGTTCTGGATAGTGGATCTTATAAAGTTGGTAGGTAGTATTATGTATTTGTTATATATATATGGATGTGTATACATGTGTGCGTGGATCCGCTTCTCATAAAATCGCGAGTATGTGAACACAATAAATGTATGTGGATATAAATAGATAAATATATGCATAAAGAACACATTTATATGTACGCATGCATGCATGTAATGATGCGAGTGTATCTATGAGTATATATACGTAGGGATGTGAGGATGTATGTAAGTATGAAAATATATGCGTAATTTGGGAATATGTGTGAGAATTGTTAGCATACTTACATATATATAACACTATTTATACACGCGGAAATCTCATCTTTATAGAATATATATATATATATATATATATATAAACAAAAAATTCGTATGTAGGCATGAATTAGTGTAATTCTGTAAGTATGTATAAGCATAAACAGAGTCACAGTTGTATGTATATGTGGAGATGTGTGCGCATGTGTGAATATGGATATAAGTTAATTTACATGGGTAGGTTAATTTGTGGAGTTGCGCATACATACGTATCCATGGAATTAGAAATAGGTGGTTAATGACTTAGTGGTCAACATATTCGCGACTGGTCTGAATACCCCCAACTGATATGACGCCAATGCCGCTGTCCTGAATCTTTTTTCCGTTTTCTTTTTTCTTTTTTTCGTTTTTCTTATTTTTTAATTTTTTATCTTTCTCTTCAGTTAAAGGAAATGCATATTTCGGCAACGTGTTTTGTACCAAATGGAAGGAATTTTGTATGGTTTGATAAAATGAGCTACTTTAGTTCAATGAAATGAATTATCATTTATAACCAATTAAAATGACATGTTAAGTTTTCCTTATATATCTCATATTGCTCTGGATAATATCCATTCAGCTCTCTATATGGATATAACACTTAATATTTTATATTAAGTGTTATATCTATATATTATAAATTATATTAAGTTGATCTTGTTGGATTATCCTCGAGGTTTATGGACTGGACATATATATATATATATATATATATATATGCGTTTGTGATAACATGATACACGCACATACACACACACACACACACACACACATATATATATATATATATATATATGTGCGTGTGTGTCTGTGTATGCGCGTGTGTGTCGGGGATGGGTGAAATTGAGTCGATCAGATCCATTTCTAAAAATTTGAGCAAGTGAAATATAAATTTTAAATAGATGGTTGTTTGAAGTGAAGACTTTTCAACAGACCTAAATATATATATTCTTCAATTTTTATTGTTCTATTTTTATATGTATGTTGCTCAGTAACAGTGATATAAAGTTTATAGATATCAACAGGGCTTTTATGATAATCAACACCTCATGATGACAGTCTGCCTCTTGCTTCCATTCAATTTTCTGTGTACGTCTTGATCTGAAGTGGGCTACTGGCACTCTCATGTGGTATTGATTCAGACACACACACACACACACACACACATACACACACACACACACACACATTCACAGGCTTTATCTCTCTCTCTCTCTCTATGTATCTTTATCTCTATATGCGTTTTTATGATGATAGATAGATAGATAGATAGATAGATAGATAGATAGATAGATAGAATTTAGGCAAATATATTTTATGCTGTAGCATTTAATGGAAGAAACCTCATAGACCACGTAAATTCTGTTTAAGTATGAGTTAATGACAGAAAAAATCATATCAGTTCTCAGCATTGCTTTCATCAAAGTCACTGATTTATTTACAATGGTAAAGAGCTAAACAGAAATGTCCGCTACGAAACGCTTTTCTCTTCGAGCGAGAACGGCTTATCAAAATCCATTCCCAATGACATATTTTGAGCTTAACTAAGATTCTGAACACGTATATATATATATATATACAATTTGTTTTATATATTATATTATTTATATACTAGCAGTATAGCCCGGTATAATGAAAGCTTTAAAACTAATCCATGGTCCTGAAGCTCAGACTCAGCCTAAAGAATATTTGTGTGAAAGTTGGTGAGAATCAGACAAAAATTGTGGATTTGTATAAAGGACATACAGACAGATAAACATACACACACGCAAACATCTTGGTTTATATATATATATATATATATATATATATATATATATATATATATATATAATCAATTTTCTGCACTATTGTAAGAACTGCAACCTTGAGACTACTGAATATCGTTTCTCATGTCTTTGTCTATGAGTGTATCAAATTTGATTAAAATCGGACCACTCCTCCTCTAACGCGATTTTTTCGATTATCGATTTTCGATATTTATCGGCGATACCTCGACACAAACCTAGCTATGAACAATCGCAGACGCTTATAGTACAACTGTGTAAATTTTCAAGAAAATCGGTTCAGCCGTTTCGGAGTCTTTAGGTAGCGGACACATACAGACACACACACACAGACAAAGTTCCATTTATAAATAAGTTTAGATTTTATATGCGCTGTACTTATTTGAAAGCGCTCAATATCAGTGATAGAGCTGACATATTTATTTAGATATGTGCGAGTTTGTGACTCTGGGTTTCACGCTCTTGCGATCGTCAGACAAATTTATTAATTCTTTTAAAAAATTGGCTATATATAGGGCTGCGTATATTGGTGTATTTTTGTTGATGTGAGAGGAAAACTTGAGGGAAAATTTGTCGTCGTGAAAAACGCAGATATGTAGACACACTTGTACACCCTTTGACGTACGCAGAGACACACACATACACGCGCGCGAAGAGCATGAAACCCAGGGTCACACCTATCTATCTATATATATCGGTGTGCAAATTAATTAAAACCAAACGAATAATATATTGATCGTTGTCTCTTAGCCTTGTTTTTCTCATCCAACCGTATTTTAATATTTGGACTGATAGATACAGTTTATTTTTTCGCCTTGATAACACGACTGACATTTGAAAGGCTGACATCAACTATACCGCAATCTCTCTGTAAGGTTATCCAGTGTGTTTGGGCAACGTTACAATTTTTGTACGCTTCCTTGGAGTAACGTCCATTACAAGCAATGGCCGTAAAACAACTAATTGTCAGTCGAGACAATAATGACTAGGCGTGATAAAATTCTGATGCAGTCACTGATGACACAATATTTTTCAAGGCCCAATAAATTTCATCATACACACCGAAAATAGATTCATATTAATTCACACCACTGCAAATGAACAAATCTGAGAAAAAATAGAAATCATTATCGATTAAAACCTGGCACTCCAGTGAATCTGAACTAAAGCGAACCGTATGGTGAAAGAAATGAAAATGAAGCTAAAACAGTTGTTTTAATTAATTTTTATATACATGGAGGGGCTTTGAAATGTTTTAACTGATTTCAATTCCCTCTATCAGATGAAATTTCTGGTTTAACCACTTCCTCTAGTCTGCTATTTTCTACGCGCTAACAAGCAATCACACCTACACACATATAATTTCACGGTTACATATATGCTCCTCTCATTACGCTCTCACACCCTGATTGAGCACTCTGGAAGAATGGAAGACTTTGAAAAACAGTAGCTATCCTGGCATGTACGCACCGCTCATTCACTAATGAATTAGAGCACTCTGGCTATTGGGCGTGTCTAGTTATAATATGCATGCTAAAGTCTGCCTTCTTCTACCGTGCGCCCATGGCCCCGCGGTAGAATCACCGACTGACGCCACTTCGGTCGGGTTTCAATCCTGGGTTAGAAGCAATCGGAGTCTAACCGTACATACAGATCTGTCTGCAGATGACTATCTCTCTCTCTCTCTCTCTCTCTCTATATATATATATATATATATATATATAAAGCAAAAATTTCATCTGATACGTGGAAGTGGAATCGATGGAAAACATTTCAAAGCCACCTGTTTATATATTACTCTACAGAAAAATGCTGAGAATGTAATTGATGTAGCAAGTACTCAAACATGGTGCCCTTATACGAGGAATGGAATCTTTCTCTTCCTATATATAATCACCTGCGTGACTTCCGAAAGGCAGTTGAGCAGTTAAGTCAGCAGTTACCGACAGCTAGTACGCAGTTCAAGCCACCTACGATTCAGGGAATAAGCAGCGTAGCTGTACCGTTCGGACTTTATTATTTTTATTAACTGATTATTAACACTTATTTGTATCTATGTTCTTGTTAAACTATTACACTGTTTTGAAACTACCTATTCTGTGTTCCTTGTCTTACTTTCCGCCAAACCAGTCACTACAATTTTATGACGAAGTTTCACCAAAACAACTCCACAACAAATTGGCGATGAAGATTTGCGTTAAAATTTACCACAACAAATTGGCAACGACAATCCAAAACATAGGTTATTGGAAAGATTGCATCTAAACGAAAATTTACATTTAAAACGAGAAAGGAAACATTGATTTTTTACGTTGCAAAACGGACAAAGTGAAGCTGCGAGTCCTCTACCTTTGTATCGTATGAGAATGAATAGCAGAACGTAAAGTAATTGGGATCATAAAAAAAAAAATCTAAGAGTTACGAAAGACAGAAAGATGGAGAAAGCTACAAACAGCCAAGTTCTGAAAGAGTGCATTTTATAGAACAGGATTCAGCTTTCAACTTGACTGCTTCTGCATTGTTTTAATAGTTCATGTCTTTTATAAACTATTTTTCTTGTTTACATCTGCACTTTCTTTTGCATATCACTGTTACATCCGCTGGCAGTAGAACTAGTTTAAACAGTTTACACCTTTATACGAGACCGTTCCGGAACATTTATACAGTCATGTAATATAAAGCCTGGTGTTTGTATCCTGTGCCAAAACGGTAATGATACAGAGATAGGAGAAATCAGAAAAGATAGCGGATAAAAGAAACAAAATCCAGTTAGAGAAAGACATTTAAACGAAACTTAAAAGAAACTGCTATTTGTTTTTGTTCTTTACACAGTGTGATGCGCGTTGTGATGCAATGGATATCGACTCGGAACGACAAATCGGAGAGCCGAGTTCGAATTCCAGATGAATTACTTACATTCACTTATGCACAAATACCATTGGGAAAGGTATTAATCCGTCTCTTGCCTCCAATTATGGTTTCAATGACAGGACCGATGGGGTTCTATAGCCTTGGCTGGCAACCAGTCTACCGCAGAAAGCCATGGCAACCTATTGCGGGATAATCTTCTGCCCAGTCCTTCGAGGTATGATCGCCCAAGCGTGTTTCACGTATGGCACTTAACTGACTGACTTTACACAGTAACTTTCCTGCCAGAGATGTTCGAAAAAAAAGACCTAAACATTTACTAATCCAACAAGTGCTATGAAAAGTAGAACCTCCTGTATCTCTTTCAACCACCATCGACAAACCTTTCTGTCCGTCATCAGCATGACTGATACAAATGTCCTGGAGGGCAACATACTGTTCTTCATTTGCCTCGCTTTGCGAACCGACCTGAGGTAGAACAACTACATCGAATCTATTAGTTGATTTACTAAGCGCCGTTTGGATGTGGCACAAATTATGGGGTACCCAATGAGGATCGAACTCACTACTAAGTTGTAGTAGATTCTGGCGAGACAAGCTTGCTAACCATTACACCACGCCGGGGTACCCAGGGAGTAATTTTCTAAGCGCAGCTTAGATGTGGCATAAGGCCAAAAGTATGGGACACCCATTAAGGAACAAATTCACTATTCAATTGTAATGATTTTAGCGAGACAAGCTTACTAACCATTACACCACCTCGAGGTGCTCTACATCGAATCTTTAACGGCATTTCCTGATAGGAAGTCTTGGTCACTGTATCGGTCCAGACAGATTTTTCTAGTAAGAATTAATCTTGTACATTTATGAATCTATCACTCGTTTTTGCATTGGTGAAAGAAAGGAGATTAAATCAGTTGTTTAGAATAATTTATATATATATATATATATATATATAAAGGGGCTTCGAAAGATGAGAATACATTAGGCGAACAAATAAGCAAACAATAGGGTATTGGAAAGATTGCATGAAAACGAAAACTTACAGTTAAAACGAGAAAGAGAAAGCTGAATTTTCTGCGTTGCAAAATGGACAGAGTTAAGCTACGAGTTCTCTACGCCAGTAGCGTATGAGAATGAAAAGCAGAACGCATAGTAATTGGGACCGTTACCATGTTGCCATATCTGGTCGAGTGCTCGAGCTGTTCATCGTGAGTTTCTCGACAAAATCCAAAGAAGTATCTGCAATACAATCGATGGTGACTTGGCATTTCGACTCCAGTCAATTTCTAACCAATGTGACGTTACTCTGTTTTTTTCTATTGTCATGGCAACTGCTCAGACGAGCGTTTTTCTTTGGTTCACGACTATATGAATTTAAGCGTGCTACTAGAGTGGCATCCTGGTTCTACATTTTTACCTATGAAACAGTTAAATGTAACAGCCACTTCTATTCGAACAGTTTTTTTTCTCACACTTCCCACATGTGGAACTCCCTTTCGTTTACTTACTTCCCTGATAGAACTATTTAAAAAAAATTACATGCAACTTCAATTAAAATATATATTTCATTGAACCCCGTTCATCATTTCCTCAATAACCCCCTACCCAATCTTTTTTCGCTCTGTAACCTTTGGGTGTTAGTGACTGTCACGCCTTGGTTGGGGTGAAATGATAAAAAAATGCTACCAATAGGACAATGCTATTTTCCCACTTAATTTCCCCATCGATGCACACATACACCCCCCACACACACGTAAATAGTTGGCCCGTGAAACATGCCGTCAGGCAACTGAAACCACCTTTTCATCTCTGCAACAAGTGTTTTCTGTGTTGAATCGCATCGCTTCCCTGATAAATGTTCTCACAAGGCCCTAACGAAAGTCGGCTACTCAAGACGATGCGGTAGATGTATTACGTTAGCCGTGTATTGGGTGCTGTTGTTATCAAGGCTGATGACATTTCTACGCAAATCGCATTGTTCATTTCAAGGAGCATTACTGCAAAATATTTGAATGCCATACCTGTCTACACATTCGGTATAAAGTCGTTCATTATTGAGAAAGAAAGAACAATTGTTTCTGGAGGGAATAAAGAATTTATGTCAAAGATACGTGAAAATAATAAAACCAGATTGAAAATGTATTCTTCAATAAATACAAAGTCGAAAAATATTTTATTTTTACATAAAAAAACCAACAAATCTTTGTCAATAACTTACTTTAATGGGTAAATATCTGATTGATATTTATGTCAGTATTCGTTGCTTCTATTGAAATGGATTCATCTATGCAAAATAAAATTGTTTTTTTTTTAGATAATAGTTTACTGATACAAGTCCAACTAATTCACTCATAGCTGGGGGAAACGAGGTTGATTCCTACCTTTCCCGCGTGTATTTAGGTGTTAGTAAATACTAGCAGCTCGGGTGTAATGAAAGCTTTAAAACTAATCCATGGTCCTGAAGCTCAGACACTTTAGACGATGGCACGAAAGACTAAAAAGCAATAGTTGTTTCCAGTTAAAGCGAAACGGTAGACTGAAAGAAAAATGAATGGATGCAAGTCAAATTTTGATTTCCTGGTATCGATATCAAATTTTCTGCACTATTGTAAAAACTGCAACCTTAAAACTTCTGAATATCGTTTCCTATGTCTTTGCCTATGAGTGTATCAAATTTGATTAAAATCGGACCACTCCTTCTATAACACGATTTTTTCGATTATCGATTTTCGATAGTTATCGAAGGTACCTCGACACAAAATCTAGCTAAGAATACTCGCAGTTGCTTATAGTACAACTGTGCAAATTTTCAAGAAAATCTGTTCAGCCGTTTCGGTGTCTATAGGTAACGGACGCACACACATACACACACAGAGACAAAGTTCCATTTATAAATAAGTTTAGATACATATATAATCCTCTCAAATATTTTGTCGTCACTTTTAATGGCAGAGATACACACGTGTATATATATATATATATATATATATATATATATAAATATTCTTCGCTACTCGACGACATAATTATTGCAAAAAAAACCCAAAAAAAACAAGGCACAGTTAAAGAGCGAACTCACGGCAAGAGCTTTCATAACTGGGAGTAAATTTGAATAACTGGCAGTAAAGAGAATGAACTGAGCCGACGCTGCTTCGCTATTTCCCATCGAATAAACTGAGCTGACATTGTCTCGTTATTGTATCTTTTTTTTTATATGACCGTGACAGGAGGGAAATATAAACCAAAAAATACACACTGGTTTTTATTATAATGAAGAGGATGGGGAGATATTCCAACATTCACTGCTATGAAGTTAATATAATCACACTAAAAACTTTTAATGAAACATAAATCTATTTATATTTATCTTGACATGCATAATACATATTAAACTCCAAGCCTCAGTCTATAGTGGTAGCCCTTTACTTAGTATTAAAGCTAATCAAGAAGTTTTAATTCAGATTACTAGTTTGAGTTTACGACATAAAATGTATTGCGACTGTTGGTATAGTAACAAAGCAAATGTATGCAGGTGAATCTGCTTGGCACAGATTGACCCGGAAGTCTATCGCATATGCACACTAAGAACGTTCTTGCTCTTTTATATTGAACAGCAGTGGTGAACAAGTAATTTGCAGGGTTAGATGGAGATAACTCATGACTTCCAATCGAGGCTTCACGCAAAGAATGAGGATGATATAACTCAGTGATTTTAATAA
Source organism: Ascarosepion bandense (assembly GCA_037127315.1). Taxonomy (NCBI): domain Eukaryota; kingdom Metazoa; phylum Mollusca; class Cephalopoda; order Sepiida; family Sepiidae; genus Ascarosepion; species Ascarosepion bandense. The sequence goes on along the minus strand of JBBBDQ010001415.1, from coordinate 967,964 downwards.
AGTGTTCGGTTCCAAATCCCTAGCAATTGAAGAAAACCGGAGCGTACAACGGCCGAAACGGCGTACAAATGGCAACAAAGATGAGGACAATAGTTCGAAAAATGTACATACTTGTAAATACTACCTCATCTCAGTACTATAGACAAATACTAAAATGTGTAGTGTTTTATCAATGACCATAGCTTGTGAGGTCAGTATTTCCCAGCTTCGACAACCCATACTCTTATGATGAGGACCCTTGTAACTTTTTTCTTCAAAAAAACAAGATTTCAAGACGCAGAGATAATATAACCAAATGCAACGAGGCAGTTGCTTGCTATCCCCCGAACAACTAGGTCCATGAATGGAAATGAGGCTAGATACGGTGTGTGGATTCAGAAGGGGCTTATTTCGAAGGAGAGTAAATATTAAATTGTTAGTGTAAACATTCATTTAATTAACTCTTCCAGACTGGAGCCAAAATGTCTCTGCCGCCCAGATTAAAGACGTTCACAGAATTTTAGAAACTCATTTTTGAAAAATATTATCCTATATTCCCTCCACGCTTCCGAAAAGTAAAAACGAACATTTGAAAGAAAGAAAACTTAATACGCATACTTCTTCCAAACACGCACCGTAAAACAAATTATATAAGTAAGTGATTTCTTAAAGAAAATCATTGAGAAAATCTGATTTTTATTTTCTTCATGTATGAGATGGAGGTTGTAGTCAAACAGAAGAAGGAAACTACGAATGTAGGTACCTCCACTCAATGGCTAAATGAAACAAAAATATATGCATATCATGATGTTAAAAGGGCTCACACTTAATAAAAGCAAAGTTTTATCATCAAAATGTTAATGCTATTATTAAGAGTAAAGATCAAATTTTGTCGTTATTATTTAAAATAAAATTACATCTTTTCTAACACGTTCGAAATTTTAATTCAAATTTCATTTTTTGAAGGCGTCTTTTAAGAAAATGAAGTCGGTCGAGTAAAATGATTTTGGGGCGAGTAAATTTTCTCTCATTCTCGCCCGCCGGTCGAGTGATTTCTTTTTCAAATCTCAAAGACTGCTTATAAGACCAAACAGTTATTTAATAAAAGCTCAGCTTTATTGATGTACTGTGTAAACTATTCAAATTTAATTTCCGAATATAAGCTGGTATATGTGCTGGCCTATGGATTTCTCCACGCACTCTGCGCAAATTTTCTCTACTTCTCCTTTCTTAACAAGAACGGTAGGATTTTCAGTCCCAAGAGACGGCATTCCATGGTCAACTTGTTGAAATCGCTGTCTCCGAGATTCCACTGAGGAGTCATATGTAGAATCATTGCCAACAATAAGGATGACAAGATGCAATGTTCCAATGCCAAAATTCAAACCAGCGATGAGGAAAATGGAGACTTCGTCCTTGGTAATGACGAACTGCTCCCACCGTATTCTTCTATAATCTCTGGTCTCTCTCTCTCTTTCTTTCTTTCTTTCTCTCTCTCTCTCTCTCTCTGTCTCTCTGTCTTTTATTTTGATATGTCAAGATTTTGTATGATATACAGCTATGTCGTTAATGGGTTTGATTTAATGATTTAAAGAAAATGCTTATAATACACCTGGCAATGCTTCATTTAATGAACCTAAACAGAAATTATTAGATCGCATACATTTGCCCGAGGATACAATGGACGTGTGATTAGAACGTCCGTTTTCCAACCATGATACCCGGGTTCAAATCTCCTCGTCGACGATTTTTCAAAATGCGCACTTTTTAAAATGATGTGGCGATCACAGCACTTTCGAAAGTCAGATCGCGAGTTGACCCAAACTTTATGAGTGAAATTAGATAATGAGAACTATTTTGAAGGCCGTCAGTGCTTGTTCTGTCTCAAGCCATTGTGGTTGAGGGTCTTTTAACGTAGTAGCCTTGTTCAGACACGCCAGCTAAGGCACTCTCTCTCAGAAAAAGTTACAAATTTTACTGAACATAGTTGCAGTATATACCACATTTGGATATTTTGAGAGTAAAACAAACATAACTATGTGTGAGCAGGCGTCTACAACAAGATTTGGCTAGCCGCCTTAGAAGTCTGGGGTATGAGTGGCTCTCCGCCACAACTGAGATGTATATTAAAACACTTCACATTCCATTTAAATGCTTATGAAAAAAAAAACAAAAAAACATTGCTTTATTTATTTGGTACCGGTATAAGGTTTGGCCTACCATTTGAATTTGGCCTACAGAATTCTGTCACTGGTATATTACGTGGCCTACCTTAAAAAGTACATTATACGGAAATATTATATCTGCCTTATAACAGATAGTTACACAACTGCTTGTTGTAATTAAAGGAGGCTGTTTTAGTATGTTTTTTTGCTAGAAACAAAGAAGAGAGTATTTCTATGTGATGTCAGTTCTTCAATATGGCAGTGAATGCAGGACAATATCTTCCAAGATGAAGAAAAAACTTGAAGCAACTGAAATGTGGTTCTACAGAAGGATGCTGCGGATATCATGGATCGAGGATGATGAGGTTTTGGAAAGGATGGAAACCTAAAGGAAATTAATACTGGGCAGAGACAACTAAAGTTCCTTGGACATGCAGTGAGGAAGAAGGGCTTAGAAAACTTGATACTAACAGATCAGGTTGAGGGAAGGAGAGACAGAGGAAAACAGCGTGTAACGTACTTGACTAGCCTGAGCACTTGGATGGTAGAATGAAGGTTGCGTGCTGTAACAGGAAAAAACATGCTAAGTGCCACCAGGGATAGAGAGACGTGAAAGTTCATAATCACCTAGGTCCTGAAAGGACGAGGTACATAGAATAATAATAATAAGTAACAGGTAGTTAAATATGTTTTTTAGTATGTTTATTAACAGACAGTAAAAAAACGGTTTGTAAAAATTAAATAAATTGAAATTAAATATATGTACAAATAAGTTTGAATAAATAGCCGAATACTTAAATATACACGTATTGAGGCAGGACATATTGAAACCGGGTATCTTGTGGTGAATACGGATTAAGGATGACTCTTTTCTTAACTGTTTAAAATTCGCTAGTGTGAAATCTACTTTTTTGACAAATTGAACAAAAAAGAATTGGCTCCGAGCTGAAGAAAAGACCAAGGCAAAATTTAGCGAGCCCGTGTGAAGTTTATTCGAACCGATGAAAATGGAGCAACTTGCAAACTGAGAAAAAGTAACAGGCCGATGTCAAATCGCTTTTGGATATAAAGAAAGATATTTGAATCAAAGAGAGAAGACACAACACTAGTCATAATGTAGCAAGAAGATTTCTCAAGTCACCGTTCGGGCAAAAATTTCCCGGCGGCGGCGACAAGCATTCATATCTTCTCAGTTTCTCTTTCGTTTGCTTTCTTTATCTCTCCTTGTTCCTCTTTATCTCCTGGCCATCCACACAAAAAGAAAGAGGAACAAAGAAATTGCTAATAATTGTTGAAAACAACAGCGAAACATTTACTTACCTTTTTCAGCACAAGTCACGTTTCGCTAAAACAAACGGACTCAGATTTCTTTAAACTCTTTATTACTCTAGTTTTTTTTTAGAACATTTTCACAGTTTAAGAATTTCATCCATACAAATTGGATGTTATTGTGCTAAAAAAAATAGCTTCTTTATCCAAACTAGACAGTTTTATTTTGTCAACTTTCTGATCATTTTAAATTGCGAGGTTGTGTTTGGCACAAAGCCAAATTGATAAACATAATCGATGACCTTACAGCGCCACATTGTATCAAAGAGGTAGGACACATATTATACCGGCACCATTTATTTTTATTCTAAGCACATACAAATCTATGGTATTGGTAAGTATGATTATTAGTAAAAAATATCAATATGGAAATATTATGTTAAAGAAGTATAAAGACATCCAAAATTATTATTTTCGCTGACCTCATACCATAAAGAGATATTCAAATCTCTGTCAAGCGTTTATCGGATTATTACTTCGCTGTTGTGCAGTGATATAGACGCGGAACGACAAATCGGGGAGCCGATTTCGAATTCCAGTTGAATTCTTTGCATTCACTTACGCAGAAGTACCCTTGGGAAATGTATTATAATCTGTCTCTTCCCTTCAGTTATGGGTCAAATAATAAGACAGATTGGGTTCTATAACCTTGGCTGGCAAACAGTCTACCACAGAAAGTAATGGCAACCTACTGCGGGATAATCTTCTGCCCAGTCAGTCATGTCTCTTTCGGGACATGATCGCCAAAAAGCGTGTATCACGTATGGCACTTAACTGAGTGACTGACTACATTTTATTTCTCTAAAATACATCTGACGTATAATAGTGCTAATTTTCTACAGAAAACAGTCGGGGCAAAAATCCGTTGTCGATTAGATTTTGGGAAGGCCTTGCGCATATGCCGTTTCTAACGGCAAGATTACATGTTACGGGGCAGATAAACAAACAATTTTGATGTCTAGTTAGATTTCCTCACTGGGAGAGGCAAGACTTCCAAACAGTCGGATGGGAGTAAGCGGGAAGGTTGGGTGCTGTGCGTCAGGCAACCCACCCAGTTACAGAGGCCCTATTACCACCCATAGATTTTTGCGAACAAACAGTTGAGTACAAGGTAGGGAGGAGCAACGTGAAAGAGAAACAGATGTTGCTGTTTTCAATATAGACAGCTTTCCAATATGGTCCTTTGCAGAAGGGACGACGCTTACGGGATGAGAAGACGCAGGGTTTGCATTTGTTTAATATGACGCCATTTTAATGGCGTCAGCAGAGAAAAGGTTTGGCTTCATTTGCAAAAAGATCATGTTTATTTTTCGCGTCATACAATGATAGATAGGCAAGATAAACTGGGAGGGATAGATAGATAGATAGATAGATAGATAGATAGATAGATAGATAGATAGATATGCACTAACACATATATTTGTATATACATGTATAAATATTCATTAGACAGAAATGTTTTAGAGCAAAAAAACAAAAAAAAAACAAGAAAGCGACAAAATTTGTTCTTCGTTCAGTTGGTCAAATTTAATGAAAAAGAGCAGCACTGACTCATTGAAAAAATATACAATTAGAAATGAAGGGATAGGTAGATATATATAAACGATAGATAGATAGATAGATAGATAGATAGATAGATAGATAGATAGAATTGAATTAGCATAGGTAGATAGATAAAAATGAACCTGAACAGAGATAGATATGACTAGATTACAAAACTATTCAAATATAATCAAGACTGACATGTATGAATTCATATACACCTTTGAATACCTTGGTTGGATAGTTAACTAGATAAGAATAAACTTTATGTTTGGAAAATAATCATACTTGGTAGACATCACTCTTTTCGCGCAGTATAATTTTAGTCTACGGGCCAATAAAGAATGAGATTAATACAGAAAGATGGAAAAACAAACAGTAAGTGGAATATATATTGAAATTATTTTCTTCGTTCTTATTCAGTATATATAGATATATATATAGTCATCCGCATCTGTATCACAGCTCATCAGTACGGTTAGACTCCGAGTGCTTTAAACCCAGGATTGAAACCCGAACGAAGTGGCGTCAGTCGTCGGTTCTACCTCTGGGCCATGGGCGCACGGTAAAAGAAGGCAAACTTTTTAGCATGTATATTGTCATTATACACGGCCAATAGCCAGAGTGCTCTAATTCATTAGTGAATGAGCGATGCGTACTGTCTCTCTGTCTGTCTCTCTCGCTATATATATATATATATATATATATATAGAGAGAGAGAGAGAGAGAGAGAGAGTTATAGAGAGACACGATCTGTTTTTTAATAGGAGTATGTGCGTTGTGGTACAAGGATGTGCGTGGTGGTGCATTGGATATCGGCTCAAAACGAGAAACCGGGGAGCCGATTTCGAATTCCAGTTGAATCCATTGTATTCACTTACGCGCAAATACCCTTCGGAAAGGTATTAATCCGTCTCTTCCTTCCAGTTATGGGTTAAATAGCAGGACAGATTGGGTTCTATAGCCTTGGTCGGCAACCAGTCTACCGCAGAAAGCAATGGCAATCTACTGCGGGATAATGTTCTGCCCAGTCAGTCATGTCTCTTTCGAGACATGATCGCCCAAGCGTGTATCACATATCGTACTTATCTGACTGATATATATATGCTATGGCATACGAGAGGATTATTATATATATATATATATATATGTATATATATATATATAAACACAAAATGGTAATTATTTTTGATGGGCTATGTATATAGTTATAATAAAAAATAGGAAGGATATATATGTGTGTGTGTGTGTGTGTGTGTGTGTGTGTGTTGTCATAGATCCCTACTGAGTATGGATCGAATATTCCACAATAACAAATCTTTTATCTTTGAAGTTTAATATTTCACTAAAGTGCTAGGGTTCTCTCCCTTACATTGAAAACTTGTCGGAGTAATCGACAAAGATTAAAAAAAAACAAAATAATGTTTCCGGATCCCCACTCATTAATACATTCAACCGACATTTGACCAGGAAACATTAAACATAAACATAAAATATAACAATTTAATGAACAAAGAAAAGGGGCTGAATAACAAATATGGTCGGGGGTAATAAATATGATATGTTCTTAATCAATGATAAGACGTTGAGCGGTGAACGAAACAAACCAACAAAGGAATATATATAATACGATTATATTCTATTTCACCATTTGTAAAGGTGTTTGCACGAACGTAGTATTTTTGTGGTAATTGTAGGCTAATGCTGAAATATGGCGGGAGTAGGGAGTGTAATGACATCTTACATTCTCTTCTTTTCCCTTTTTTCTCTATTTTTCTTTTCTCTTTCTTTTTCTTTATACGATATTGAATAGCTTCGGCCCTCGTCTTCCTTATCTCTGACGGTTGGGAATTATATTATCTGGTATCATGCTTTTTTCCTTCTTCTTCAGAGATCTTTGAAGGCAACGGTTACTTTAATGAACGGCTTCGGTTCTAGTCTTCTTTTTCTCTGACGGTTGGGGATTATATTTTCTGGTATCAGCCTTTCTTCTTTCTTCATAGATCCTTGAGTGCAACGGCGATATTCTGCGATAGACTATCATTCTTACATTTTCGGCAATTGGAAAGATGTGTTTTGTTTTCTGCCTCAGGGAATGTACGGTCTTGTCTAATTTCGCATTTAGTTTGACTTAACCTGTCGAGATTAAGCCGGCTACTAACTATTTTTGAAGTCCACCTCGTGGTCTGCGTATTTTGGCGCTAAAATTTTTCGGCTAGCTGATTGGTTATCCTCAGCCAATCGCTTCGCTTCTTTTGTCTGCTACTCCCCTCTTTTTCGTCTACGCGCATATGGCTTATATATGATATCGGAGGTGGGTGTGTATCTGTTGTTGGCTATTGTGTGATATGGGGTAAGAAGGTGGGTATTTATTGTTGGCTTATATCCGTAAATATATATATATATATATATATATATATATATATATATATATATTAATTCATATACTTTAATCCAAGCGAAAAAAGCAGGAAGGTAAATTCCAAAAACCCGATCCTAATTAATATTAAAAAATTTATTTTAATATTAAAAAATGATACAGGAAGAGAGCTCCATGTAATAAAATATTACAGAGCAAATATAAACATCATTCAACATCATTGAATTAATCCTTTTTTAATTTATATATATATATATAACATCCCCGTTATGTGAGCGTTCTTAAAAAAAACATTAAAAAACTGGTAAAACTGGTTTTATAATAGAGGAGGATAACATTTTGATAATCTTATATGCAAATTCTTTATCACCGTTAAGGAATAATCGCTACATTCAGCAAAGTATAATTAATTTACTCGTTGATAACACAGAGAGAAACTACATTGAAGGAGTTTTATAAGTACTGATTTCATACTGGTTACTGCCTCTCCCAACGCCTGAGGCATCCCCCACTGAAAACGGAAGATCCTAAGTGGGTGGAGCCGTTTTGGGGCCTTGGCTCACGTGCGTTTGTTCCTCCGCTGTAAATCTGCCCTTGCTTCATGTCATATTTATTACGAAGTGAGTTTACAAATAAGTACGAAATATGCGTTTTGAGTTTATTTAAAATTATTATTAAGTTCAGTTCCAGAGGGCCTTCCCGCGACGCAACTTTGGTACTTCCGGCAGGGGCTTAGGTTGTAAACTGGAACCCCAGGTGTCTTCTAGTGCCTATAGACCTGGAGAAATTATTATTAAGTTCAGTTCCAGAGGTCCTTCCCGCGACTCAACTTTGGTACTTCCGGCAGGGGCTTAGGTTGTAAACTGGAACCCCAGGTGTCTGCTAGTGCCTATAGACCTGGAGAAATTTTTTCCTAGCCCAGGTAAGCGACCTTGTGACATATGTCGCTCAAAATATTCGCCCAGATAAGATTCAGGCTGAAACCAGATTTAGATTATTTGGCAGTTTTACTAAATATTTGTGTTAACATGAGCACATACGGACTATCATTTATTTTTATTTAAATAGTATTTACGAACGTATGTATACACACATTCTTACTGTGTGTATAAACAAAGATGATATATGCATTTAACTTTCTTCAAGTATACAGCGTACCGAAACCAAACACCCCTTTCTGTGCATTTTGACAGTTAAAAGAACCAATAAAAAAAACCCAATTAAAATGGAAAATTCTGAAAAAAATCACAAATCTGTAAATCATTGTGTAACATTTGTCGTCTGTGCCTTAATGAAAAGCTGCATATTATAAATTTTCTTGAAAATATAACACGACTAAACCATAAAAATAAATTAACAGTATGATGTAAATACCGTAAACATTTCATTTTAAACTTTAATTAATTATAATATCCATTTCTAACTTAAGTACTAATATTATATAACAATTATTTTGTTTAAAATTAATGATAATGACCCACACAATACTTATGTGTTTATTATAACTCCAATATATATTATTATACTATAGCACTTTTTAAAATTTTTAACTTAAACAACGTAGCCTTTTTAACAAATTCGGTAATATAAATATTAAAAAACTAAAATGTGACCTATTGTCCCAAACCACTTTCTACACATCTGAATAATATGTTTCTAATATGTATCTTCCTCAGACATATAAAAAGTGTCATTTTATCATAATTTAACAACTCACATCCATACGACCTAAATGTTGAACTTTACAGTTCAACCTAATTCTCAATTTTGATTGCGTACAAGCATGTGAACAATGATGAGGTTTTGTAACGTACCTCACTGGTATGAGCAGGTGGATGTCAAATCGGAGGTTGCGTGGTGTAACAGGAGAAGACGTGCTAAGAACCACCAGGGATAGGGAGACGTGGAAGGCCATGATCGCCTACGTCCTGAAAGAACAAGGCACATAGAAGAAGAATAGAGACAAATCAATAATCATATTATTCAACTGCGGCATACCACTCCTCCATAACCATTTTCCAAAATAAATTCTTTTTACTATTTGTTTTAAAATATCAGCCAAAGAAGAACAATAATATTCTGAAACCAGAACATTTTTGTAGTCATATAATTATTTAAACCATTGTAATAAAAAACTACAATATTAAGATCTATTCAATATTGAGCATGAACAACAGGTTTCTAATATCTCAGTTTTTCACTTTCTTGTAATATATATATATATATATATATATATATATATATATATATATAATGGGATTTTATTCAAAAGTATAACTCAATACTCAATACTCAAGGCACCATTTGTCCGACGCTTTGTCAGAAGTAAATAAATCGTCCGAATTAAATTATTGAAGGGAAAATGATAGATAGATAGATAGATAGATAGATAGATAGATAGATAGATAGATAGATCTTAAATATAATCTTAAAAAAGGACAGAAGCATGTAACAGGAGAAGACGTGCTAAGTACCACCAGTCAATGGCGAAATCCTGTCGGCAAAAAATGACTACAAAAATCATTCTGGGGTAGTCTACTGTAAGCAGGTCACTTAGCTGAAGAAAATGTTTTAATTTCATTAGCCTTAGAAGATTTTATGCTTAAAATCAGTTTAGTGAGTCGCATAACAATACTCATCATCTGAATCCAGCACGCAGTGGTATCAGGCCAGAGACAGGACAAGAACAGTTCGGTTTCGTCAAGGTCACTAGAACAAAGAATGGGATATTTATGTTTAGAATATTATACGAAAGGCAATACAAATGCAGAAGGACGTGTACCTGTGTTTCATAGATGACGCAAGGGCATTCAACAAATTACGCTACAAAGACTTGATAGAAATATTCAACAACCTATACATATTTGTGACAGATTTTATAAAAATCTGGTACTTGTACTGGCAGCAAATCTCCTGCATACGGACAAGAAACGATTTCAGTAGATATAGAAAGATAGAAGAGGTGTAAGACATGGATGTGTCTTTTCCCCGGATCTATACATCCTATGCAGAATTCTAGAAGTCATGACAGGACTTGTCTTTGACGGCCACGATCTGGACAATATAAGATACGCGTATGATACAATGCTGATAGCAGACATGGAAAGGAAGCTGTGGTGATACCAGGGACCGGATGTTTGCCCTCAGAGGTCCAGATAGCAAATGACCAAAACTGGTCTTTGCGCATCTGTGCTCCACGCAGATGTTCCGGTGGAAAACCAAAAATAAATGTAAAATTCCTTTTACGGGCGCTTTTTTCGAACCGACGTGAATTTTGTTTATCGTCCAATGGGAAGCCCAGAATTAAATCCGGGTGTGAATTCCCAAATGACTTATTTGGAGCCCGAAAGATGAAATAAAAGGCCGACACAGGAAGCATCGCCAGTTGAGAAAATACGAGCATAATTAATACGTCCCTTGACTACGTCAAGCCGTCGCATCTTCTTCACTGTTCACTGAGCCACTTATCCGATGGACTGAGCGGAGACATCAAAGACGCTCCTAACAAACGCTCGCACATACATACGCACAAACTCTTTTCGGTATTTACTGCTACGAACATTTTAACGACCTTTGTACCAACATAAACATTACTTTTATTTGTAAAAAAGCTTACTTTATATATATATATATAACTATTGTTTCTATACAATTGATTTTCTTGTTTTATACCACCTTATAGTGGGATATATACTAATAAGGCCAAATTCAGTTAATCTGTTTCAACACACAAATACACTTCACTACAACGGATAACCCACTATAAAGATACAAGACCTCCTACAGATGGCAGTTGAAAAAAGCGAAATAAATGACTACAAATAAACTACAAGAAAACTGAATGCATGGTTATCAATAAAAAGAGAAGCCGAAGATGTCAACTACAGACTTGGGATACTAAAATCAAGCAGGCACAGAAATTTAAATACCTAGGAAATGTTCTAAAAGTAGGCGGAAAGTGTGACACTGAGATCCGAGGAAGAATTGGTATAGTCAATGATTTATTCCAGAAGCTGAGTAGAATATTAAGAGACAGGAAATTTTGCTAGAAACCAAGAAGAGAGTACTGTGATGTCCGTTCTTCAATATGGCAGTGAATGCCGGACAATCTCCTCAGAGATGAAGGAGAGACTTGAAGCAACCGAAATGAATTTCTACAGGAGGATGCTGAGGATACCATGGACCGAACATGTAAGCCACGATGAGGTTTTGGAGAAGATGGAAATGAAAAGGAAATTAATACTTAACATAAGGAAAAATAGGTGAAGTTCATCGGACATGTAATGAAGTTGGAGAGCCTGGAGAATCTGATACTCACAGGTCGGATAAAGGGAAAAAAGACAGGTGAAAACAACAGAAGCTTGAGCAAGTGGATGGCAGAGGGGTTTGTGTGGGGTAATAGGAGAAAGCGTGTTAAGAGCTCTTAGGGATAGGGAGACGTGGAAGACCATGATCGCCTACGTCCTGAAGGGTTACGGCTTATGGAAAAAGATACTGAGAAGTTTTAATCTTTTTAAGTGACATATTTTGGGTAACCGTTTGCAAGTAAAATGATGTTAATTTACCTAAGTTTAACATCCAGTTTACATTCAAACCATAACACATGTATGATGGGTAAGTGTTTTAATAAGGTTAATCTTTCTAGACTTTGGAGCAAATGAATTCCAACTAAAATATAACTTAGTAAAAGTGATATTTCTGTATATGCTAGTGACGAAAGATGTAGAAATATTCTTGACTAAAACGTCGAAGAAAGGCAATATATTATTTTTTTGCCTCCATAATAAATTGTGATGTAAATCACAGAAATATTTTATCGATATAAAGCATAAAACAGTTTCGTTTGAGAACCTTACAAATAATTATTTCTCATGGAACCCTACAAAACTATTGACCACAAGAAATCCCATATGACTACACGCTGATACTTTATTGATCTATCAATCCATGATGCTATAATAATAATAAAAAACACCTTAATGAGTAATTTGTCGAGAAACCATTGAAATTCGAGGAGAACGGAATATTTAAGATTAAGAAAAAATGGGAAAAGGTTGTGCAACAAAACAGTTCATATTTAGTTGAATAAATATTTAATCACATAATTTTTGTATCTTAATTTCCCTAAAAGATCGACATAATCTTTCCAAACAACCCAATATTAGGGAAAGTGAAAAGAGTTTTTATCGCACTAAGTTTTTGTTTACGTTAATTCCACTACACGTAGAATATAACGTTTTCGCCTTTTATATAAAAATTTATGTCGTGAGTAATCATAAAAATTTAAGAAAATATTACTCTTATATTTTATCGAATTTTAGATACTTTATGAATTTACATTTACCGTACTTACCGCTCTTACTTTCTGTTAATGTTGTGAATTGATGTCCGTATCTACAAAAATAGTCGTGTTTATAAACCTACAAAAATATTCAAAATGTAAAAAGAATATGGTGTTTGATGATTTTTAAAATGTTTTTTTTAGTTATGATTAGTAAATATAATATTTGCTTAATAATAATATCATCTACAAGGGTGAAATTTATACAGAATTTTAAAAGACTTAGAAATTGATAATTTCTTCTAATTACATTTTAAAAATGAAACCAATTATTGCAAAATTCACTATTCATCAATTTTGTTTTGCTTAGCACAAGATTAGGACATATTTATAATAGCAACTAAAAGCTTTTCTAATTAAATGACGTCATAGTTGCATTGCATTTTTATTTTATGATTAAAAGTAGATTTTCAGTACAAGTGTTGCTTTGGACTAATATAAATGTGAGGATGGAATTTTAATTTCTGAAAATTTCATAAATTTAAGTAAGTGGGGTTAGCAGATGTAAAAAAATATACTTTTACCAAGATTTTTTAAAAAAATTTACAAACTGATTTCACTCATTTATGAATGAGTTCTGAAAATTTCATCAGAATCCGCAGATTATTTGATGTTTCCAAGAATTAAAAAAAAGACTGTTATTACCGCAAAAACCACGCTACATTTTCCGGTAAATTTTCGTTGTAAGTCCCGACGCTTTTCCCCTTCAAATTTATCCAAAATAGCATTATCTCTGTGCAAATGTATATGCTGAACTCAAATCAACTGTTAGTTATTGAAGAAACTTACCCTTTTTTATCTAAATGTCCATAAAAAAAAACGAACTATATCTTGCACTTTTTCTCTTCGTAACTCTCACGAAGTCATGTAATTAACTTCAGAATGACGTACTGCGCATTTGAACGAATTTTGGCAGATTTTTGGTCGATTTTTCTTCATTTACTGATACTTCCGGCGATGTACTTCCGGTAATAAAAGTAATGCGCTATTGGATTTCTTTGCTTATTACTTTCATAACAGAAAGTACATCGCCGGAAGTTTCAGTAAAGGAAGAAAACGACCAAAATTCGACAGAAAATTCTGCCTACGTAGAACGTCATTCTGCAGTTAATTACATGACTTCGTGAGAGTTACAGGAGAAAAAGTGCGAGATATAGTTCGTTTTTTTATGGACTTTCAAAGCAAAAAAGTTAAGTTTCTTCAATAACTAATTGTTGATTTGAGTTTAGCATATACATTTGCACAGAAATAATGCTATTTTGGATAAATTTGAAGGTGGGGAAAGCCGTTGGCACCTAAAACGAAATTTACCCATTTTTCATAGTAATCTTTGGCTCACCTTCTGACGCAAGAAAAAAATATTTTCAATTGAAATTTAGAATGTGCTAGAAATGATTAAAAAAATTAATAAATAATGATAATAATAAAATACTTTGGTACTCACTTTTAATAACAACAAATATTTTAACCTTAAAACTTGGTTTACCAATATGGCGGATTAATAAATGAAAAATCCTTTCCAAAACAAAAATTCTTTGTTTAAGCTAAAATACGAAACTGAGCAGATATTTATATTTCGCAAATACAGAAAAATCTGTGTTTAAAAGCGCATGCGCGCACGCACACACATTAGTGAAATAATAATTAAATTAGAAATAAATAATGTAATTCTATTTCACATTAAAATATTAATAGTTTCATCTGATCCTTCCATTTCTGTGTAAAACCCAGTTTATATGAAGTTTGCATAGTTGTTAAAATGGAAGCCATTTTGAAGCTAAAATTAATAGTCGCATTTGAAATCAAATATTGTTGAAGAGTAGAGGAACGTTGACAAACATCACGTAAACAGTCAAACGAGTTAATGCATATCAATTGCAGAACAAAGCTTGGAAAGACAGGAGGTTGTGAAGAGCTATGACTGCTTTCGCATAGAAGAGAAAACCGTACATAACAGTAGGTAAAATGCTTGATTGGGAAGAGTTACTCATAGTCTCAACGCGCGAACATATCTTCCTCTATCTACAATAAACATGTTCAGTTTTCAACGTTAATGGGACCACACCTCTCTCTGTTTGACTTCTCTTCCTCTGTTTCTCTCTGTATATATTTATGTGAATAAAGACAAAATGAAAACTTATCTTAGCCGACTCGTTTTGTTACCTGAAGGACTTTATCAACACACTTGCCATGATAAAGCCCCTCACGGGAGGAAACGCGTCGGCTAAAATTAGTTTTCCTTTTGTCTTCATTCATGTCTTTTTACAGATATAATTATTTGAAATGTTTACACTTATATATTGGCCCTGGGTATGACAATAGACTACATCCGGCAGCAAGGCCTCTGATTGGGAGGTTGTGAGGAGCATGGAACCACCTCTTAATTGTGTTGTTCCCCGGTCCACCCTGACCCGGGGTGGTAGCACCTGCTAGGGTCCCAGCTATAGGTAAATAGTTTATCCCTAAGCTGGGGTCAAAAGTATAAAAATAGATTTTTATAGAAAAATATACATTTCTGAAGGAAAAATATTACCAACAATACATTTTTAAGGAAAACATTATTACTATAACATATTTTTGAAAGAAAAAAATATTACCAGCAATACATTTTCAATACAAAACTAGAAAACGTCTTCAGTTTTCTAAAATAAAAAAAATAAAATGAATTTTTTTCATTAAAACCTGACTAAGTCAACCTACTCACTATAACTGGATATTAAAAAATACCTTAAAAACGTATATATTTTGGCATTAGATAACCTACAGGGGTTGATATGACATTAGACAAAACTAAAAAACATACGCTTATATATTTCTAAAGAAGTAATTTTTTTTAATCGTATCACCCGAGCAAGTCGGTAATGCCACTGATGTGCAGGAGGCTACACAAGAGTAAAAGGATGAATTAGAAGAGAGTGAAGAGGAAGACGAACCAGTTAGAAAGGAGCAAGAGAAGGATGGGAATACAGGTGTGATGACATTTTCAAAGGTGGAGAGAAAGGAAAGGATATCCGGGGCGGGGAAACAACTAGAATCAAGTGCTTAATAGATGAATATTTACATTGCATTTAAATTACTGGAGGTTGTAGCCGTCAAGAAAGCAAGAACATGGGAGCGAGTTCCACAGGCGGGAAGTACGAGAGAAGTAGCTGCAGGAATAGAATTGTCGTCTGCATTTGGTTAATCTAACTGTGAATGGGTGCGATCCAGCTGCCAATAATTTATTTGTTTTTTATAAGCATCAAATTTTGCTACCTAAACGTTAAGCAATGCACTCCAAGTCTGAGATTATTTGAATATTCAGGTTGGCTGATGAAGATAAAAATATATATAGTATTTTATAAATAAACGGAACGAATACTTAAATATAAGTATCCACTAAAATAATATTTCCTAATCATATATATATATCAGTCTGTTCTTTTTCTTTCCTAGTCTATTCATGTTTCTCTATCCATTTGAATCTATTCACTTTCTTTATCCATGTTTAATCTTTCGTTTGTTATTTTCCATGTTTATTTTTGTAGATCATCTCATTCTATCTATCTATCTATCTATCTATCTATCTATCTATCTATCTATCTATCTATGTCCATTCCCTTTCTTTCTTCTCTTTCTTTTTCTCATCTATTCATACGCATCAATGTTTCTTTCCTTTGTCATTTTCTCTGTTTATTTCTGTAGATTATCTCATTCTATCTATCTATCTATCTATCTATCTATCTATCTATCTATCTATCTATCTATCTATCTATGTCCATACCCTTTCTTTCTTCTCTTTCTTTTTCTCATCTATTCATACGCATCAATGTTTCTTTCCTTTGTCATTTTCTCTGTTTATTTCTGTAGATTATCTCATTCTATCTATCTATCTATCTATCTATCTATCTATCTATCTATCTATCTATCTATCTATCTAGTCCGTTCGTCTATCTATCTATCTATCTATCTATCTATCTATCTATCTATCTATCTATGTCCATACCCTTTCTTTCTTCTCTTTCTTTTTCTCATCTATTCATACGCATCAATGTTTCTTTCCTTTGTCATTTTCTCTGTTTATTTCTGTAGATTATCTCATTCTATCTATCTATCTATCTATCTATCTATCTATCTATCTATCTATCTATCTATCTATCTATCTATCTCAGTCCGTTCATCTATCTATCTATCTATCTATCTATCTATCTATCTATCTATCTATCTATCTATCTATGTCCATTCCCTTTCTTTCTTCTCTTTCTTTTTCTCATCTATTCATACGCATCAATGTTTCTTTCCTTTGTCATTTTCTCTGTTTATTTCTGTAGATTATATCTATCTATCTATCTATCTATCTATCTATCTATCTATCTATCTATCTCATCTCAGTCCGTTCATCTATCTATCTATCTATCTATCTATCTATCTATCTATCTATCTATCTATCTATTCCCTTTATCTTTATCTTCTCCTTTCCCTTTTTCTTTCATCTATTCATACGCATCAATGTTTCTTTCCTTTGTCATTTTCTCTGTTTATTTCTGTAGATTATCTCATTCTATCTATCTATCTATCTATCTATCTATCTATCTATCTATCTATCTCAGTCCGTTCATCTATCTATCTATCTATCTATCTATCTATCTATCTATCTATCTATCTATCTATGTCTATTCCCTTTCTTTCTTCTCTTACTTTTTTCTCGTCTATTCATACGCATCAATGTATTTATGTCTGATCAATATTTTCATGGCTTCTGCTCCGACGAGATTAGCTCACTGATGTCCCCTCCCCATAAGAATTTACTCGAGCAACCCGACTGGCAACATTTTTACATTTTAATCAACCAATTGCAGCCGCCACTTATACTCCAACAGTTTTTTTTCTCGCATTTCTTGCCTGTTAAACTTCCTTCTGTACACTTGCTTCTTTGACGGCTAAAATCTCTAAGAATTTAAGTGCAATGTCAATTCCAATCTCTTGTTCACATGACTCCATTCCTTTCCCCATCAACTCTTGTATATCTTTTTTCTCACGCTACCCTTGCAACTGTCTTCACACCGCTATTCCCATCCTTGTCTTGCCCTTTCTCCGACACCCCCTGTAACTGGTTCGTCTTTCTCTTCGCTTAAATCTTCCCTCTTCTCTTATGTATCCCTCACTACGCACCAGTGGCGATATTGCCTTGCTTGGGGTGAAAAGTTTAAAAACAATTTCTTTCTATACATTACCTTTGATTCTTTATACTTAATCACCCTTTCTTTTTTTATATTTTTCACTCTATCTTTACTTGTTTCAACATAGTACAAGTTAATGACATAAGTTATCCACCCTTTCTCTCTCATACTCTCTCTCTCTCTCTCTCTCTCTCTCTCTCTCTCTATTTATGTAGCTCCCTACGCACCAGTGGCACAACCTCTTTGCTTGGGTGAAAGGATTAAAAAAAATTTCTTTGTATATATTACCTTTCATTCTTTATACTTAATCACCCTTTCTTTTTTTTATATTTTCACTCTATCTATACTTGTTACAACATACTACAAGTTACTGACTATCCACCCTTTCTCTCTCAATCTCTCTCTCTCTCTATCTCTCTCTCTCTCTCTCTCTATCTATATATATATATATATATATATATGATTTTGCTGTTATTTTTTTTCGCAACTCGCTCCTCGTCTTTCTCACATTCTGTATCTACTCTTTGTTAGTCTCAATCCCCTGGTATTGTTGACGTTAAATCTCACGTGATTCTTTCTCCGATCTTAATGGTTTTCGCGCTGCTAATTCAATTTCGGGTACCTAAACTGGCACGCCCTTTCTCGCCTGTTATTTACGTTGAATTAGGTTTCAGTCTGCTGTATAAAATCATTTTAACATCACAAATATGGAGAAACCATATGCTATCCAGATTGGCAGATCGTCTCAGTGCAAAAACAAAATAATATACGCAGATAGACCCTTTTTATGCGTATCAATCTTTGCTGTTTCTCCTCCAGAACACCAGTCTATTTTTGTTTAGGAACGTAAAAATTTTCTATTTCATTTCCATTATGTACTGTGTGTCTACGGCTATATCGTGTTGAATGCACCGGTTCCCGTCCAATCACCAAAGTTAAGCAACATCGAGCTTGGTCAGTACTTAAATGGTTGACCATTTGGGGAAACCAGGCGCTGTAAACGTATGGACCAAGAATGGTCCACCGGTCCTCCAGGTTTGGGGGTTGAGTGCAGGGCTAACAAACCTGCTCCGTAAAAAACAGTTTGTTACAGAAACAGCAACAAAAGTTGCTGCCCTATGCACCATTAGGTGTGATGGATAAATGATGGTGATATACTGTGCATCTTCAGAACATGGTCAATCATGCCGCTCCACATTTTATCTAATATTTTTCTTTTCCCTCCAAATACCCTGTTGTGTAATCTACTTACAAAAGCGTTTTAGGTCACTGATGTCATGTTTTCTTCGCCGAACTTCCTTTCCGTTTGATATTAGGGATATAAATTTTCTAAGCTCTCTTTCCTCACAATATGTACTAACCTGAAACGTTAGATCGCTGAATATAGATAGAACACTTTCGTGTTAGATTTTAAGCAAAAAACAATATTTCCATTTTGAAGCAGAAGAAAATAAACAAAATCAATATTAGTACTTGGTTTATATCAGCCAATACTATGAGTCTGGATCTAATTTATTGTCCATGATAAACCTTTCATTATTATTAATTTGCATAAACAGCTGCTAGTCCCAAAAGATTGCTTCCCCGAGCATTATAATCTTAACCTGTTAAAATCTAGTTGCAACCGTTATCTTCCACAAACATTCCACTAGAATTGTACGTATTAATCTGTAATCTACTACCCCGAGTGGCTCTTGGGCCTTGTAAAGATTGAACATCACTGCAATTCCATGCGTCATTGGCTTAGTGAGTAGCCACTCCGACTGACACCAAATCGGTCGAGTTTCGATCCCGGCCAGAAGCAAGTGGATGTGTCTAGCCACACTGATGAGCTGTGATACAGCGAAACAGGCTTGTATGTGGATGACTAATATATTATGCTCTCATTACGATTGAGCTCTCTGGAGAAAAAAAATTTAAAACAGGTTCCACTTCTGCTATATGCGTGACTCTTCAGAAATGAATTGAGTTCTTTCGGCGATTGGCGTGTGTATACACGGCTTATATACAACACGTTAAAATTTCCCTTCTCTAATTCCATGCGTCGATGGCTTAGGGAGTAGCGACTGATATCAAATCAGTCGAGTTTCGATCCCAGCCAGAAGCAAGTGGATGTGTCTAGCCACACTGATGAGTGAAACAGGCTTGTATGCGGATGACTGATATAAGTATATATATATATATATATATATATATATATATATATATATATTGTATAGGGCCGACAAGAACGATTTAATAAATCTTTTTTGAAGTTTTTCCAGCATTCTAACATATCTTCAACTTTTAGGATTTAAAGAAAACAAAAATTGGCCAGAGTTTTATTTTTCTGGGCGCTTTCGACCAGTGCTTTAGCCATTAGCGAAGGTGTTTCATTCGGTATATTTATTATCCCTTTGTTGTATTACATAGTAGTTTTTTTTGTCTGAAGATTTTTGTGGAAAGGGATAATTTTTAGCAGTCAAGTGCCATGTGCGACTGGGTTGGAGTGAGGGTCACTTTTATTTCTTTAGAAAACACTTAACGTCATGTTGTTGCAGAAATTCTTTGATAGCCATGCCTGGATTCATCTTCTTGTATGGTCGTGTGAAAGATCGGTCAAAACCCTTTGGCACTTCCTCTTTTAGGGACGTCTCAGTGGCCACACAATGACCCTAGTACCCTTTCGAAAGAGGGTCACTGCCTGGGGTATGCCCCCTTTTCTGAAGTTTGAGCTTAATTTTATTCTGATATTTTCCCTGCAAATCCTAATACAGGATGTGACAAAAATTATGCTTTTTTTTTAAGTGGTGAAGGCAATACAGAAAAAAAATCCAGTCACCACGACAAATGTTACACTAGCATCGATATGACACCATCTACACCTCTCTCAGGGCAATGAAAAAGACTCTGCTTCAATGTGAATCCCAAACATTAGGAGCTGTCTTTCACCTCAAATGAATACTGCACTTTGATTTAACCTGGATACCCAGTGAGCCTGAAAAAAATATTGTATTTATTCGGTGCACGTGGATCAGTTGACATTCTTGATATTTTAAACAATAAAGTTAATGTCAACCAGCCTCGTCATCGAGAAATTCTTTTATTTAAAAAAATGCCTCTAACACCTTTGGGCAAATTAACTGAAACAAAATGAATAATGTCTTCATTAATAATTTTTCATACTTTCTTTGATCACGTATACGTCGTCTCTTCGTGTTGTTGTTCTCTTCCGACCACATTTTTCTTTACGTTTTGGACTAGTGGATCTAGTTTTTTCCTTCACTTTGATGACACGACTGACATTTGAAAGGCTGACACCAACAATATCCACGATCACTCTGTAAGGTTTGCCTGTGTGTTCGTGCAGCGTTACAATTTTCATACACTTTTTGAAGTAACCTCCATCGCAGAAATTTGCTGAAGAACAACTAATCAACCGTCGAGACAATAGTGTGTGAGCGTAATAAAAATCTGATGCCATCACGAATGGGGCAATATTATTCAAGGCCAAAACATTATATCTTACTTCCTGAAAATATGTTCATATTGCTGCACATCACTGTAAATGACTTAATCTGAGGAAAACAAAGTGTCACCCATTGGCTGAAGAAGTAGCTCACTCTATCTAAAAAGTTGAGGGTGGGGATACAGGTTCTTTTACTCTCGAAAAGAACATTGTTTTTTTTTTATAAAGAAATTCGCTTTTTAAAAATAATAAGAAAGACAACAACACGTGTAGCTACTACAAACTACGATTATAACAATGGATAACTTTGGATTAAAATGCACTTTGAATTGAGAATATATTTTTGTATACTTACCTACTTTACAGTGTGAGAATGTTTTTTTTATGAATCCGAAGTTCTTTTGACGAACCTGACCTCAGTCTGACAATAATGTGCATCCAGTCGGGAGATTTTGAGGAGCAAGGAAATATTTCTTAATTGGAGTTGTTCCCACGTTCACTCTCAACTAAGGTGGTAGCACCTGTTAAGGATTTAGATATGTACAAATATTTTTATCCCAAACTGGGGTCAAAAAACTATGAAAGTATAAAAAATTTTATAACAAAAATATCAACAATACATTTTCATAAAAGAAAAAAAAATTTTGTTATATATATATATATATATATATATATATATATAGTAGCGGCTATAATATAAGGAACAGAAACAACAAATACATAAATATGTGTATTACTTAAAAAGTAATGCATGATTAGCAATGAATTCCTTACCGAATAAAGATTAGGGTGTAATGCATAAATATTTTACAAATTTACAAAAATTTACATAATAGTTTTTTTTTAAATAAAGATTAAATGGAACAAAGAAAACAAACAACTGGACAAATGTTAAGGAACGATCTTGTTAATACTTGATTGTGAACAGTATTTAATAGTTTGTAAACATCCCCTTTATTTTCATCGACTTCTCTGATCTAATTAATTTCTTGCAAAAATCAGCAGTAATTCCCTCCCATTCGTTCTTCAATAACTCCCATAGATGATCCTGGTTTTTCGAGTTTCTTTCTGTGACTCTTCTTCAGTTATCTTCCAAACATTTTCTTTTGGATTCAGGTAGGGGCTCTGAGCTGGCCACTTTATTCGGCCATATTTTTTCTTCAAATAAAGCCATAACCCTTTGAGCCATGTGGTAAGGTGCATTGTCCTGCATGAAAATAGATTTATAAAGACTATGGTGTAATCTTGGTACCACATGCTGCTGAAAAAGCCATTTGTAAATCTCAGCACTGATATTGCCTTGTACGCAGATGATAGGGTAGATGATCGTGCAGATGAAATCATTCCCCACACCATTACATTGCTGCCACCAAACTTTTCTTGACACATTGAGAAGACAGTCTTTCACCTGTTCTACGTCGTACATAAGTTTTGCCCTCAGAACCAAATATAGTAAACTTGGACTCGCCACTGCCATTGTGCGTCAGTCCAAACAATATTTACAGAGCCAAATATATATATCAATTCAAACATTTCGAAATTTAATTTCGTTGGATGGCCATTTCAGCGAGAAAATTCTCGTGTCATCAACGGTCAAAAACAAAAAAATATTAATTCAAATATGTTACAAAATTTCTATACTGGAAGAAACCCAAAACATAGCCATACACATTTTTAACTTTCTGTGTATGGATATGCGTTTGGGCTTCTTCCGGTATAGAAATTTTGTAACGTATTTGAATTAATAAAGTTTTATTTTCGACCGTTGCTGATGAAGCGAGAATTTTCTCGCTGAAATGGCCATCCAACGAAATTAAATTTCGAAATTTTAGAATTACCCTCCCTCTCTCTCTCTCTCTCTCTCTCTATATATATATATATATATATATATATCTGTGTGTTTGTGTGTTTGTGTGTGTGTGTATTACCAGCAATACATTTTGGAAAAGGAATTACCAATTGTCTCCCAAAAATTAAGATTTGCCATTAAGTGTCCCTTAAGTTGATATGCCACTAAACAAATATACTCTTGAAGAACGAAACAACTTACACATGATCTTTTTCATTATTTTATCCAATTACGCATATTTCATAGGATTAAGATTCGGGATATGCTGTTAGGGTGAGGGTAATTATCGAAGAAAATAAGATGCAAGAGTGAAGTTCAAATTGCAGGGTCGTCTTTTGCATTTGCTTTAGCACTAACGCCCTTAGGAGACACTCGAGCTTATGGCATTAGTCCACAATTATCATTAGTTGCCTCTCGTCAAGGAGAGAGGTGAAGAGCCATGATTGTCCACCTCATTAACGAATATCACATTTCATAAAACCTACTAAACTTTAATCATCATAGAAGACCAGTTTTCCTCTTTGTCAATATAACTGATGATGCTACAAGAAAGCAACTCACTGCATCTACTTGGTCACACGTTTTCAACTAACATAAATTATCCGGGGTATGATGATAAACTACATCTGGCAGCATTCCCTCTGATCGGGAAGTTTAGAGGATCGTAGAACCACCTCTTAGCTACTGTTGTCCCTAGGTCCAACCTGACCCAGAGTTGTAGCGCTTCCTATGTTCCCAGATATGGGCAAAGAATTAGTTCCCAAAACTGGGGTAAAAAACATTGTGAACTGTTTCGTAGCACCCCTTTTTGGCTATAAGAATGGACTCGCCTGATGTGTACATATAATTCTACTTATATGGAGAAGGGTAGTAGTAGTAGCAGTTGGAGTAGCACCACTAGTGCTACTACTGACACTGTCAGCTCTCTACCTTCTGGTAGAGGGCTCTCTCTGTTTCCGAGCAGAGAGCAATAACCCAGTCGTGGTTCCGCCGAAAGGTAAAAGCACGACTGGGCAAAAATAGACAGACATTTTTTGACCGGGGCATATAGCCCAGAAATCCCAGTTATAATTGACTATGTGTCACATGTTGCCCTTACTTGGAGGGACAGCTAAATAATGTAGTAGTAGCAGTTGTACTCTACTATTGAGACTGTCAGCACTCTGTCTTCGGGTGGAGGGCGCTCTCTGCTTCGGAGCAGAGAGCACTAGCCCGGTGGTGGTTCCGCCGAAGGGTGGAATCACGACTGGGGAAAAATAGACAACCATTTTTTGGCCGGGCCATATAGCCTTGAAAACCCACATATAACTGACCATGTGTCACATGTTACCCTTAGTGGGAGGGACAACTAAATAATGTAGTAGTAGTAGTTGTACTCTACTATTGACACTGTCAGCTCTCTTCCTTCGGGTGGAGGGCGCTCTCTGCTACTGAGTAGAGAGCACTAACCCGGTGATGTTTCCGCCGAAGGGTGGAATCACGACTGGGGAAAAATAGACAGCCATTTTTTAGCCGGGCCATATAGCCCGGAAAACCCACTTATAACTGACCATGTGTCACATGTTGCTTTTAGTAGGAGGGACAACTAAATAATGCAGTAGTAGTAGTAGTAGTAGTAGTTTTAAAGGAGAGTTGTACAGTCGATTAGTTGGACAGTAGTTTGGCACATAGTAAGTTGGAGTTGTTTGGATATAGACTTTTTCATACTTTTTCACTACAGGACTATATATTGATTCTACTAATAGTATTCCTAGTTTTCCAGAATAGACTAACCCGTGTTCCAGTTTCTATATTTTTATTCAATGTAACTTACATTTTCTATCTCCATATCTACTTTTATTATTTTTTATTTTGTGTGGTTTCT
This sequence comes from Ascarosepion bandense, assembly GCA_037127315.1. Classification (NCBI taxonomy): domain Eukaryota; kingdom Metazoa; phylum Mollusca; class Cephalopoda; order Sepiida; family Sepiidae; genus Ascarosepion; species Ascarosepion bandense. The sequence goes on along the minus strand of JBBBDQ010001415.1, from coordinate 942,908 downwards.
CAACCAGAATCCAGAATATGAACGTATACAAAATTTATAGTAAACATATTAGCATTACATTTTCATAGAATTAAAAAAATTAGAATTAGAATTAAAAATTACCAAAAATTTACGTCTTTAAAGAAAAAAAATGCCGGCAATACATTTTTGGAACAAAGAAACAACTACCACTATATCTTTTGCAAAAGAAAAAGTTTACCATATATATATATATATATATATATATATATATATATATATATATTTGTAACAAAAAGAGAAATTATCATTAATGCATCTTATTGGGCACCTTGGCGTTGTGTAACGGTCAGAAGGCTTGTCTCGCTAGAACTTATTACGACTAAGTAGTGTGTTCGATCCTCATTGGGTACCCCATACTTTCAGCCTTGTGCCACATCTAAGTGATGC